>OX579651.1:39093-500973 GCA_951230895.1 Carpatolechia fugitivella
CCGCCCACTCGGCCCACGTCCAGGCGGTGGCGGCGCCGTCCGTGTGGGCCCGAGCCACACCGCGGTGCGGGAATCTCGCGGCCGCGTGCTCCCCCGCCAGCCACGACACGACCGCGTAGCACAGTCCCACCAGCTCGACCGCGCTGCCGTCGCGCGGCGTGGCGGGCTTGCCCCGGGTGCCGGCGCGCTCCGACGAGCCCATCTTGTCCATCCAGGTGCCGGCGTTGTGGTCGTTGCCGCCGAAGGGGAAGCCGGTGTCGGGGCGCACGCCCAGCTGCACGGTGAAGCCGGCGTCCGTCATGTGCGCGTCGATGGCGCGCCCCGCGCCGCGCTCGCGGAACACGCGGCCCTGGAAGTGCGCGTCCAGCGCCTCCTGCATAACGTCGCGCAGCGGCTGCGGGGCGGCGGGGGCGGCGCCGGGCGGGGCGGGGTCGTCGCGCGGGAACAGGCGGCGCACGGGCTCGGCCAGCAGCGCGCGCCCGCCCGGCGCCAGCTCGCAGTACTGGCGGATGGCGTACAGCCACCACCACACGGCGTCGCGGCAGTTGTACCGCGCGCGCTCGCCGCCGTCCAGCAGGTTGGGGATGAGCCCGTGCCGCAGGCACGCCGCGAACGCGAGGATGTGCGCACGCGCGTCTTCAATCCGACCGGTGAGCAGGAGCAGGCCGGGCAGCGAGATGAACGTGTCGCGGCCCCAGCAGCGCATGTAGCCGGTTGCGAAGTGCGGCAAGCCGGCGGACAGCGAGGGCGGGTCGGCGGGGCCGGCAGCGAGCGGGGGGAGCGGCGCGGTCGGCTCGCGCGCTACCAGCTGGATGGAACAGAGCGCGAGCGCACGGGAGAAGCTATTCGTATTGACTGCGGGCGCGAGGCGGGCGAGCGCGGCCCTCACGGCGGCTCTATACGCGAGCGCGTGCAGCAGGTCGAAGTACACGGGCTGCAGGAAGCGCGGCAGCTGCTTGAGCGGCGCGAAGGCTCGCTTGAGAGCGGCGGCGAGCGGGCCGAGGCGCGGGGCGGGCTCGAGCCGCCGCCACGTGTAGTCGGCCAGCCAATCGCCGTCGCGCAGGTTCGCGGCCAGCGCGTGACCGAGGTCGTCCGACACGCGGATCGTCGCTAGGAGAGATTCCGTGCCCTAGAGACAAACAAACAAGTTACAAAATACACAGTTTTAGAATAGCAATTTCCTTATTACAATATTTTTTCTCCGACACGCTCGAAAATGTGATCATTACTGCCAAAAAATAATACGCGAAGTGACTCATTTTTGGACGAAACATTGCCCCATACAAAACAGCGGCCAGGAATGTGCCCTCAAACGGCCTAGGCCAGCAAAGTAACTTTCGTCTAGAAATTTCAATGTTTTCGAGTGTTTTTACAGCATACTCTTATCTATTTATTTATTAATTTATTTATTTATAATAGGAAGACCAACAGCTAAAGTTAACTTAATAGTAAATACAGTGGTACCAAAAAGCCATTTACAGGTCTCCACATGCCAGAACATAAAAAACACATGAGGTCATACACTCATAGGCCTGAATATTAGCTCGCAAACAGATTGTTCAGTTACAAAAAAATTGTCTATTTAGCAGACGTCTCGCCGAATCGGAACCAGTATAAAACAGGTCCAGGTCAAATTCTTGGCACAGTTTATTAAAATTGCTGCTTGCACGCAAAAGAAATGAATTTTGACGGTAGTTCGTATACACTGAGGGAAGATGGATGGGAGCGCTGTTACGTAAGGTCAGTCTGGGGGTTCGGACAAAAATTTAGGAAAGCAGATCTGGGCAATCAATTTTGTTAGTGGTGATTTTAAGTAAATAAGATAGATCCGCAATTTCTCTTCTCATAGAGAGTGGGAGAATGTGGTGTTTTTTGCAGAGGTCCCAATAATTATTAGAGTGATACGGTTGCTTCGTCCGAAAACACAGGTGCCGAATAAACTTTATGTTCTAAATTAAAATTTTATATGAATCGTACACGAATCGTAGTGATTAGAGTTGGCTGTATGCTCTGTATGATACTGGCACAGAACAAAAAAAAGAAAACGCGCAATATGGCGGTTTGTAATTTTCATCTCTTAATTTTAAATTATCTTTATTTGTAACAGCGGTTACATTTCACCAGGGGCAGGTGTCTCCTATTAAGTTATAAACCTGTGTCAGGAGGCACCGCTCTTCTTACAACTATTACCTATACCTATATAATATAACAAACTGTTTTAACATTTTTTAACTTTATGTAAATTTTTTTTTATATAAATATATATATTTTTTACATCGTACTATCTTGTTACTTATTCTTCATGATGGAGTTAACTTATCATTGAATTAGGGAAATAGTATAACAATGAATGGTTTAAGTAGTCGAAGTAGAGGTTAGTGATAAAGGTTAGAACTTATAAGTTTAGTACGATACGAGTAGACATCCAAATCCAAGGTTCGTTAATTTTTTTAGTATATTTTATAATCCTCGCACATTTCAGAGAAAAGCACTATACACAGGCCTCGGCCGCAATAACTCTTGCTGGACTCGTGTCCTCGTCCAACAATAACTAATTTTGCGGCCGCGGCAATAATGTACTATTTTTGGGCAGTGAATAGGTCTTCTGATGTTCTTCTATGATATAAGTATACAAAACCCCTATAAACTTAGTAAACTGTCTAGAGAGCAGCAGCGTTTTATGTACTAGGATCGCAGCATATATTACCCGTCTGCGCTCTGTCGCAGGCGTCCCCCATTAGACATACATACAGGATCGCAGCCGCTCACAAGCGTAGTCACTACCCGCGCTCGTAGCGGTCGGCTACGCCGTAGCACTCACCTGCAGGCCGGCGTAGACGAGCGGGCCGTGGCCGGGCACGTCGTAGCAGCCGCCGGCGCCGTTCGCGCGCTCTTCGGCGTCGCAGCGGTACAGCAATGTGTTGAAGTCCGCTAGATCCAGCGGTTCCAGCGCCGCCGATAAAGATAATGGGTCCGCGCCTTGTAGCGAGTGTAGCGCCGCCAGCGCTGCAATGTAGATAAGATAGAGATTTATGGTCAGCTCGCACACAAAATACAACATAATTTTTGTGTCTAATTGCGAATACCTCTTAATGGCTTTGTTTACGTTTGTTTAAGTATCTATTTATTGTAATCTGTGCTGTTGGTATTCTAAATAAAAAAAAATAATAATAAAAAATATTTTTTAAGAATTTTGTTGACATTTTTAACAACTTCCGTCATAGCCAATGGAACTACCCCGAAGGCGTGGAGTGAGAGCGTGGTAGCGCTATTTTTCAAGAAAGGAGATATAAAAAGGTTTTGGTTGGTTTGAGGTTTGTTATATCTAAATTTTCATCTTACACTTTTTTACTTATGTTCTCAGCATGCGAACGTTTAATATTTTTGAATTACTTGTGTATCTATGAGTGTATGTATTAAATTACCCAACATTGTTTCACAGGCGGAAGCTTGTAATTGGCTCAAGTATTGTATCTTAGCTATAGTTACGATATTACTATCTAAGCTGTAAGTTTCCCTAATATAAATAAAAAAAAAAAAATCTTAACACCCTAACACCACCACCTTGATATAACTCTCCTGAAAATCTTTAGACCAATCGCGCTCCTAAGGCCCGGTTTCCACCAAAGCGGAGAGGAGAGGAGATGTGTCGAGCTGAGCTGCGAAGCTGGCTGGCTATTTCCACCAAAGCGGAGAGGAGAGGAGATGTGTCGAGCTGAGCTGCGAAGCTGGCTGGCTATTTCCACCAAAGCGGAGAGGAGAGGAGATGTGTCGAGCTGAGCTGCGAAGCTGGCTGGCTATTTCCACCAAAGCGGAGAGGAGAGGAGATGTGTCGAGCTGAGCTGCGAAGCTGGCTGGCTATTTCCACCAAAGCGGAGAGGAGATGTGAGCTATGCGTCCGTAGCAGCGAAGCGCGGGCAGAAGGCAGCGGGGCGGGGAGTGGGAGCGCGGGCGCCGTCGCGAGGCCTCGCACGCCGCTCGCCGCGCGCATCTCGCCGCTCGCCGCCCGGCTACACACATCTTCGCACAACTGCGCCTCGCTTGCTATAGAAAAATTAGACATCTCCTCTCCGCTCCGCTCGATCTAATTCCACTGAAGCTAAGCGGAGAGGAGATGTGGAAATAACGAAATCTGATTGGTTATTCAAACACATCTCCTCTCCGCTCAGCTTTGGTGGAAACCGGGCCTAAGCCACGTCTATAAGCTATTTTCGAGAGAGAGAGTATAAGACAAAACCCATCCAGTTGCTCAGAGGAGTGAGACAGGGGGATGTCATCTTTCCGAAACTGTTCTCCAATGCACTGGAGGATGTCTTCAAAACCCTAGACTGGAATGGATTGGGCATCAACATTAATGGCGAATATCTCAGTCACCTCCGCTTTGCCGACGACATAGTGCTAATGGCTGAATCGTTACAGGATCTGAAAAAAATGCTGCACAGTCTTAACGCTGCCTCATTGTCAGTCGGTCTCCGGATGAACTTGGACAAGACTAAGGTCATGTTTAACGAACTAATCATTCCGGAACCGATCTCGATCAATGGCGAAGTGCTCGAAGCTGGCCTTGGACAGACATTGCAGTTGGGTAAAGAACACTTCGAGCGTGAAATCGCAAGAAGAGTAAGTAGGTAAGTAACACTTTATTGCATAACACATGTGGGATTTACAAAAAAGAAAACGGAAGAGTGCAGTTGGGCTGGGCAGCATTTGGGAAACTGCGTCATATCTTCTCGTCGCCGCTACCGCAATGCTTGAAGAGCAGGGTTCATAACCAGTGTGTCTTGCCCGTTTTGACATACGACGGAGCCGAGAAGTGGAACATGACGATGAAGCTGGCCCATCGGCTACATGTCACTCAGCGAGCCATGGAATGATCTATGCTTGGTATTTCGCTATGGGATAAAATCCACGGACCAAGTAGGAAGAGGACTAGGCGCTATAAACATTTTCATACAGATTGAGTGTGACATCGCGCGGGGTCGAAGTCTGAGACGCGGGGAGGGTGACTCCGCCTTTTTATCTCTTGCCACCTTGTGGCGAAAACTAGAATTAACAGTCACGTTCATATTGCGGATAGTTACACTATTCACCACTAGAGGGCGAAACGTGTTAAAAACATACTTATACAGGGCCGTACTGAGATTTTATTTTAAAAAATAAGTACGTCCTCTCGCTTAAAGTCTTAGATCAAAGTACCTATATCGTGTACAGTGATGAACTTGGAAAAATTTGCGCGTAGGTCAGATTACAAACACATTTTTAAAACAAGAAATAATTTTAATAGGTACAAGAAATAATAAAGAAATAAGGACAATTCTTTCTTTCTTTCTTCTAAAACTTCGTAAAAAATGGTATTCCGTCGTAAACAGAGTTGATAAAACTCCACCCTCTGCTTAGGCTACAATACAAGACATTTATGTGAAGATCATTTTGATGTAAGTACATATTACTAATTTACTATTTACTAATATGCATGTATGTTTGGATGTATGGTAAACAACCATACATCCAAACATACCGTCCGTCAAAAATCCGTTCAGTAGTTAAGGCGTGAAAGCGGAACAAACATCCAAACATCTAAACATCCAAATATATTTTCACATTTATAATATTAATGTGATTAACATTTGCGGTGTTGTTAAAAATGAAATGTTTTTCAGAATTATTGTGACCAACATTAACCACGAACTCATACGAGTATAATTGGGGCGAAGTGGACGAAAATTCTTCGGCCATTCCGATTTGAATGGGGCGCATAGTCGGGCAGAACGGAATGATTCAACCTTTTCTTTAACAGACATCACACATAATAATTACCTTGCGCGGTCTGTGGGTCTGGGCTGGTTCTGACGGCCACGACGGCGCCGGGCGGCAGCGCGCGCCAGCGCAGCACGGTGTGGGCACCGGCGCGTGCGCAGCTGGAGAACATGGCGGATGACGTCACGGGCACGCCCACTGTGGCGGAGCACTCCCATTCGGTAAGGCCGTTGATGTAACGCGGGTGGCGGACGAACGGCTCCGCACTAGAAGAAATTATAGAAATCAGCGTCAGTATTCATAAAAATTCTAGGTTACTTTTAATGAAAAGAGGCGCATGTACTAACGATCACTTACAATGCTCTGCATAACCCTCAAGCTCCAACCTACCTATCTGAGCAATTACAATTAAGTCTCCTCGGTACATAATCAATCTTCGGTCTAAGTCCGACATAAAACATTGTAGGCCCTTATCTCGCTCGGGTTATTTTAGGGATATGTGGGTACCACGGAGACAAATACAAAGAGGAGGTGCCACAAGCAACTTAGACCCGGGGCATAGCGGTCTAAGTACTCTTACTACTAGCTATTAACCACCAGGCGTCGCTTCTGTCAGTGTTACTTTGGATTTTATGGATACGGCACGAATATGACTTGGTTTGATTACAACCATTTTAATTGAAATTAGTGACGCAAAAATTATGTGCTGTGTTGTATCATGCAACAGTACGAGTAATACAACTATTTCTAACGAAAAAAAGACATAGTTCCACTCGTATGTATTTTTTTAATGCAATTTTTAATGCTCGTAATTTATTCCTTCGAGAAAGTTCGGCGATAGCAACGCCATCTATCGCCAAGTAGAATAACTTCTTGACTGTAGAAGGTTATATGACCTGTTTCATTCATGCTCATTTATTCATGTATTTTGTATAGTAAGCTGGGTGGCCAAATGTGGAATCTAAAAAAATATATTTGTATAAAATATTTATTTTTGTAGCATACAATTAAATAATGCAGATAATATTGATGAACTTACTCAATAT
This sequence comes from Carpatolechia fugitivella, assembly GCA_951230895.1. NCBI lineage: Eukaryota > Metazoa > Arthropoda > Insecta > Lepidoptera > Gelechiidae > Carpatolechia > Carpatolechia fugitivella. Next base: position 45,897 of record OX579651.1, read on the forward strand.
TTATAATTGAATACATGATATCAAAATTTGGACACATTTTGAGCAAGATGTTTCCTTATACTTGGTAGTAAGTAAGTGATGATGATAAAGGACTTACGTGAAATCCCGTGTCAAAATTAAACATCTTTTATATATTATATTCTTTATTGCACACTTAAATTTACAGGATAATTAAGAGATCTTCTTCTTATCAGATCTTTTTATGTCTTATGGTTTCAGAGTAACCCATACTGACCCATCTAAATGGGCCATCCTGTATAATAATATCACAATTGCTCATATAAGGTAATCCTACAATAAAAACGACTACATAATACAAAAAAGAAGAGAGATATTTTTTTTAAAAATGGTCCGAATTTTTGTTTTTTCACTTGCCTGGCAACATTATACAGCGTAGCGAACTAACAAACAGAACCATCTTGTGTGTAATAGCAAAACTAAGTACGGTTCATTAGTGTCTAGCTGCAAAGCTAGTTTTGCTATTGACCGCTAGATGGTCAGCAGAACTTCATCTCCCCGCACCCTCTTCCAATGGCGACCCCCGTTATCATATAGAAAACGTCTTAGGGCAGCTCCTCTTTGTATTTGTCTCCGTGGTGGGTACTATGGAATGCTTTACCGAAAGAAATACGTCACTGTAAGTCGCGTAAGTTCACTGAGAGTCATGTAAGTTCTTTCAAATTGAAGGTTCACAAACATCTCCTGGCACAATCTGTTTGTAATCACTAGTATTTCCATTATGTCTTTGATATATTTATGTAAGTATGTATGTATATATATATGTAGCATTTATTGTACTTTTAACTTATATGTTTTATTGTATTATTTTATTTTTACTCTCCTGTTTTTTGCTCATGCACTTCTTCTTTCTAAATGTCCTCTTCCCAAAAATTGTCTGGAAAAGATCGCTACAAGCGATAAGGCGGCCTTTGCGCACTCAATCTATATGTTAGTTACCTATTGTTTTTATTTTCCTTTTGTGTGCAATAGTGTTTTTTCTCCGACACGCTCGAAAATAATAATAATAATAATAATAAGCCGGTGTAAGCCGAGAAAAAATAGATAATTAAATAATAATAATAATATGTGGGGACATCTTCACACACGGCCATCTGATCCCAAACTAAGCAGAGCTTGTGCTATGGGTACCAGACAGCTGATATACATTACATAAATAGATATATACATACATATATAGATAAACAACAACCAGACAAATGTGATCATTACTGCCAAAAACAGTACGCGAAGTAATTCATTTTTGGACGAAACTTTACCCCATACAATATTTTTTTTTATTTGTCCTTTACAGGAACAGGCAAAGGCATACGCCATGCAGCCATCGTCTCTAGTTTTTTTTTTCCTTGTCCGATTTGATAAAATAACGTCTTCAGTAAGTTCTTTGCTTGTCAAATTTGATAAATTAACGTCTTCAGTTTTATAATATCCTTATCCAGTTTTATGAAATAATGTCTTAAGTTTATATTATAGATTTATTCGTCTTATTTGAGTGAACAATATCTTTAAATTCCGAGTCCGATTTAGATTGTCATTTTTAGGTAACTAACATGTTATTTTACACATTAGATATAATATGCTGTCAAGAAATCATTATAACTATTATTAAATTTCATATACAGTATTTACAATAAATTTATACAACAAAGGATATGTACATTGGTTATTTAAAAGATCCTGAACAGTGCGCGGGATGACACCAGAATCACCGTAAATCTCTAAAAGTCCATCCATTAGCAGAAGGCGCTGTATGCCAAAGGATGAACATTCAAAAAACAAATGATCAAAAGTCTGTTCGGCACTTTGACAGTGATTACATTGTGGATCATTAATAATATTTTTGCGGTGAAGATGATAATTAATGCGACCATGACCAAATCTAAGCCTACAGATCACAGAATAAAACTTCCTACCCAAAAATATACTACTCCTGCAGAACCAAGAAGATTTATTAATATTGACATTCAAGGCAGCAAACCAAGAACCTTTGTTTTGAACTTGAACGCAATGATTCCAATGTGACTTCCACAATTCATTCATTCTATTTTTTAAGAGTGGAATAATATCAGTGAATGGAAGAGTAACTTTAGAATCAATACCATCACAATCTGTGATGATATTGGTTCCAACGCTTTCGTTTGAATTAAAATTAACAATTGCTCTAGCCAAAAAGTCAGCTTTCTCATTGCCTGAGACTCCTATGTGGGACGGAACCCATGCAAAAACAATATCTATACCTTCGTCCAAAATATCAACACATAACTGCTTAATAGTGTAAATGATGTAGTTGGTGTTAACATTAATTCTATTATTATACAATGCTTTGAGAACACTCATGCTATCACTAACAACAACCCATTTTCTTTGACCTAGATTACGATTTCTAATATGTTTCAAGGCAACCAGAATCGCCACCGCTTCCGCGGTGAATATACTGGCGTTCTTGTCCAGTTTATAGCCCAAACCTAATTTTGAAGTGCTGTTATAAACAGCAAACGAGACATTTGAACTATTCTTAGAGCCGTCAGTGTAAAGAAAATGATGATCAACCCAACTAGCCAGCATTTCATTTACCTGTTCTTTTGTTTTTAAATCATGATTAATGACAATATTTAGATGAATATATTTACTTTTATATAGACCTACAAAGCAAGGAAAACCAGAACTACTTTGATAAATATTACTATTTTGAAGAAATTGATGAAAACGAGGAAAATCTTTTAGAATGAAGACAGGTTTAGAAGGATTAAAATGAGAATTACGAAGAGACCGAATAAGAGAGTTGTTTTGAAAACAAAAAAGTTTTAAAACAAATCTCTCCTTCAGATACGTAAGCCTTAAATGAATCGGAGGAGTGTTACATTCTACCTGCATTGAATTAATTGGTGTCGTACTAAACGCACCAGTTATTAAACGGAGACATTTATTTTGTATTTTATTCAAAATTTCTATCAATTTTTTATCTGAAGCATAACAAAGAAAACCATATTCAAAATGGCTTCTCACTAAAGATTTATAAAGAATCAGGAGTATTTTAGAATCTGCTCCCCAATTTGTCCCAGCTAAGGATCTAATTACATTAAAAGCCTTATTAGCTCTGACCGTGATTCGATCAATATAATTTTTCCAAGAAAGATTGTGCGTAAATGTAATACCAAGAAATCTAGCATCATATGAAACAGGCAAAGCAGAATTACAATAATAAACTAGAGGTAAACATGAGCTATTGCGACCAAATATAACTACTTTGGATTTTAATGAGTTAACTTCGAGATTTAAATAGTCAAAATACTGTTTCAAATTTTTTAAAGCTGAATTAATGACTAAAGCTGTTTGATTTAAGTTTGCGCCTGACAAATAAACAACTAAATCATCAGCAAATTGCAAATTTTTAACTTTAGAACCTAATACCAAATTGAAACGACGTATGTACAAAATAAAAATTAATGGGGATAAAATACCACCCTGACAAACTCCAACAGAGGACAATCTAGGCCCGTATAGTTTACCATTATATTTTACAAAAACTTTCCTTCCTAACAAGAAACTATATACCCAATTTACTAGTTTTTCAAATATAATATAGCAGAAAGTTCTGTACCTATAGCAGAAAGTTCTGAATATAAAACATCTATATTTACACTATTAAAAGCACCAGATATATCAAAGAAAACAGCAAGTAATGGATCACCAACTGTCAAGGAATTTTGAATATCAATATGTAGCTGAACAAAACTTTCACGGGCAGACCGACCCTTTCTAAAGTCAAACTGATTGTTGGGTAAAATGTTAAATTTCTCCACAAAATATTCGAGACGCTGTTTTAGGAGCTGCTCAAATATTTTACCTACACAAGATGTTAAGGCTATGGGACGATACGAATCAGGATCAGACCTGACCTTATCAGGTTTTAGAATTGGCACAATGACATCTATTTTCCAGTCTGAAGGGATATAATTACCGGCCCACAAACAATTGATGATATCGAGAAATACTTTTTTAGACTTGTTATTCATTTTTTTAAGCATCATATAAGGAACTCCGTCAAAGCCAAAAGCAGTATCCTTACGAGATGATAATGCCGACTGTAATTCTTTAAAAGTAAAGGGTTCTGTTAAAAAATTAAAATCAAAATTAACTTTTTTTAAATTACCACTAAGATTATTTACATTTGGAACAAAGTCAGGTGTAAATTTTTCTAAAAAACTTATAATCCAACTATCGTCACTATTTTGACTCGGAGAGAAGGTTTTATTGAACTTACGCATAAAATTCCAGATGATACTGAGTGGAGTGCAGCGATTAAATGTATTACAAAGAGAAGCCCAACTGTTTCGTCGTTCAGAATTAATAGTCAGTTTTTTTAAAGCTTGCATCCTTTTAAATTCAATGTAGCTCTCCTGAGAAGGGTTTAATTTGAAATTTACATAAGCTTGCCTAGAATTATACACTGCTTCAGAACAATTGATGTTCCACCAGGGTAACTTGTTTTTTTTCCTATTTTGATTACTACGAGAACAAGAAGAACGAGAACTAAAGGGCAAATTTGAATTAGAAGGACTTGAAAGAGACTTTTGAACAGAATCATGTAAACTTTTAATAAACAATTCATAGGCTTCCAAAGGAGACAAACTATCGAAACAATGATTAGACAACAACAACTCTACATTTGTTGCATACACTTCCCAATCCACACATTTGTAATTGGGGTAGATGGGGAAATGTACATTACTGTTTGTTTGTTCATGTCTATCACTATTATTACAAATTAAAACTTTTATCATTACAGGGAGGTGATAACCACCTAGCGGAAGATCAAGAACCGACCAATCACAAGACAAGGACAACGATGATGAGACAAAAGTCAAATCTAAAACATTAGGCCTCCAAGTTAAAGAACCCACTGTTGTTAATTGACCATTATTAAGTACAACTAAATTATTGTCTTCAACTACGTCAAGAACATCTTTACCACGTTGGTTGTTCGAGTGAGATCCCCATGACATGTGATGGGCATTAAAGTCACCAGCAAATATCATAGGACCCGGTATCGACTTAACAAGCGAATCAAAATTATTTTTATTAAAGACTGGATTGCAATTTGTAGGACAATAGAAACTTACAATACTTATTTCCTGATTATTAATTACTACACGAACACATAAATTTTGTAAACTATCATCAAAAAATGTATTTATTCTGGAATAAGAAATACTGTTACGAATTAAAATGGCAACGCCATTATGTTTGTTCCCAGTATCGTTTCTTTCAATCTTATAACCCTTTATATTAAACTTATGTTCAGGTTTTAACCACGTTTCACTGATTATTGCTATGTGAATATTATTATCATAGAGAAATTGTGTTAAGATATGTTTATTACTTGATAGGCTTTGAGCGTTCCATTGTATAATGTTTAAAGTATCCATTTTGATTTAAGGGGGAGATTTCTTAATAAATGTGTCTTTCAAGATATTTTGAACGGATTCTGAATTTATGGGGATATTGTTTTTGTTATTAGTTACTACTTTCATGACAGCTTCAATTAACAGTTTGACAAATTTATCGGATTTCATTAAATTGTTGATCTGGATATCAAATGTTCTTGCTGCAAGGTGAGGGAATTCAGATGAACTGAATAAATCGGCATATTTAGCCGAATGCGACTTTATTTTGTTTTCCTCGACTTTTGCTTTTTTCATAGGACATGAAATACTAATGGCTATATGGTTTCCTCCACAATTAGCACACTTGGCATTAGACCTGTCTACTATGCACTGTTTAAAACTATGCTTTTGTGTACAAATGGAACAAACTTCATCGTTTTTACAAAATTTTGCGATATGACCGAAACGAAGACATTTCAGACATTGTTTGACTGGAGGTACATACATTCTTACCTCGTGCCGCCAGGAGTCGAGATAAACAAACTCTGGTAATTGTGTAGAGGCGAAAGTAATAGCCACAGTTTGCGTTGGTTGCAGCGTAGATGCGCCACCATCTATCTGAATTTTCCGCATAAAACGACGTACTTGTATTACATTCTTTGAACTGCAAATTGAAGAGAATATTTGCTTGTTCGACATACCTACTGGAACAGATGTCACTACACCCGTTATTTCAGTGTCTGTAGCTGGAATTGATGCTTTTAAAAACAGTTCATCGAGAAACTTTTTGTTTTGCAAGAAAACGTTCGCATTATTGGCCAAGTCAAAAGTTATGCCTACTTTAAATTTATTAAAAGGCCGCAAATGTAAAACACCTGCAATGCAGTGCTTCCTTATGCCTTGCGAGAGGGCCATTCTATCATAATCAGAGAATGGTTTTTTATCATCTTTATGTGACAGAAAAACTATAAAATCAGATTTATTTGAGTTCTCTGGGTATCGCCTCGAGTAGCTAGTGAGCGTGAACGTCGCATATTTGTTTACGGAATCAACGCTATCTTCCGAAGAATCGGTTTCATTACCCCCTATAGAATCCGAGGGATCAGGTTCTTCAGGGCCCTGGCCGGCAGCCCGGGCCCGTTTTTTACGCCGTCCCATCAACAAAAAATATAATACCGACCTTCGTCCTTTGTACACAATACACAATAGCACTATTTATTATAAAATTATGCAATATGAACAAGAATAATTAATTTTAAATATTTCCAATAGAAATTTAGCGCCTTCCTTTTCAAAGCTTTCCCGCCGAAAAAATTACCCCATACAAAACAGCGGCCAGCAAAGTAACTTTCGTCTAGAAATTTCATTGTATTTGAGTCTTTTTACAGCATACTCTTATGTTCTAAATTCAAATTTTATATGAATCGTACACGAATCGTAGGGATTGGAGTTGGCTGTATAGATACTGGCATAGAACAAAAAAAAAAAGAAAAGCATGCAATATGGCGGTTTGTAATTTTCGTCTTTTATTTTCATCGTACTTACTATTTTCTTACTTATTTATCATGATGAAGTTAACTAATCATTGAATTAGGGAAATATTATAACAATGAATGGTTCAAGAAGTTAAAGTAAAGGTTAAAGTGATAACGATTAGAACACGATACAAGAAGACATCTAATGGTACCACAATATTTTTAGTATTTTATAATTTCCTCGCATATTTCAGAGAAAAGCACTATACGAGTGAGCACTATGAGTTTTCTATTTCTATTTCTTTATTTCTATACAAGTCTCGGCCGCAATAACTCTTGCTGGACTCGTACACAATAAGTACCCTCGTCCACCAACTAATATTGCGGCCGCGGCAGTAATGTACTATTACTTACTTACAAATACAAGGATTTCACTATAGTGTAGGAAGAGTTCGATACTAACTTGTCGATGTGCTTCATCTCCGCCTCCAACAGGATCTCGTCGAGCGTGCCCTCGAAGCGCAGGTCGCGGGGCGGCGGGGGGGGCGCCGCGCCGGGGGAAGGGGGGCTGAACACCGTGCGAGCTACCAGGATCACAGACTGCAATGGAGCAAGACATAAGTCAGTTAAGATACGCTAACATAGAGCGCCTTTGAAATCGGATTGATTCTACTGCATATGACAAGACTTTTAGCATGTATTTAACGTTTGTGTTTGTACGAGTCAAGTAAGACTCGTACATTTGAGTTGTGTGTGGATCCAGCAGGTTGTAAGGCTGCTAGTTGGTGTGGAGCGCCGCGAAGAGAATAATCACGTATGGATAGTCATAACGCGATCTAGTCCCTTTACTCATTAGGTACACCGATAGGAAACGGTCTAGTCAGTCCCTACTGTCACTGGCCATATATTTGAATTTTAAACTGACAGGAAAAAACAAACATTAACATGCGATTTTGAATTGTTTTACGACCTATAAAACGTAAAAACATTTTGTCATTATTGTTATTTCGCGATGGAGTGGACGCTCAGAGGACCGGGTAGCAGTGATTGCATTACACCGTTGTGGCCATTCGCCGAACACAAATCAAATCAAAAAATATTTATTTCCATAGGATCACTTAGATCAGTCATTACATTTTTTTGGGTGAGTTCACTAGCACAATCGCGGAATCTGTGGAGAAGAGCGAAGAAAGTCCACAGTCATCGCATCTTTTGCGTTTCCTTTTTTAAATAAAATATTGTCAATTACAAAATTAATACTAACTAGCTGACCCGGCAGACGTAGTCCTGCCATTTTTCACCTCTTCTATATCCTACACCTACCCTACACCTACACTGCACCTACTCTACTACACTTATCCTCTAGTCAGTCCCTACTGTCACTGGCCATATATTTGAATTTTAAACTGACAGGAAAAAACAAACATTAACATGCGATTTTGAATTGTTTTACGACCTATAAAACGTAAAAACATTTTGTCATTATTGTTATTTCGCGATGGAGTGGACGCTCAGAGGACCGGGTAGCAGTGATTGCATTACACCGTTGTGGCCATTCGCCGAACACAAATCAAATCAAAAAATATTTATTTCCATAGGATCACTTAGATCAGTCATTACATTTTTTTGGGTGAGTTCACTAGCACAATCGCGGAATCTGTGGAGAAGAGCGAAGAAAGTCCACAGTCATCGCATCTTTTGCGTTTCCTTTTTTAAATAAAATATTGTCAATTACAAAATTAATACTAACTAGCTGACCCGGCAGACGTAGTCCTGCCATTTTTCACCTCTTCTATATCCTACACCTACCCTACACCTACACTGCACTACACTTATCCTACACCTACCCTACACCTACCCTACACCTACCCTACACCTACCCTACACCTACCCTACATCTACCCTACACCTGCCCTACCCCATTCGGCATGTAGTTGTTTTTCATCTATTTATAGCGGTACGTCCGCGGCTACGCTCGGGCTATGTTAACACATAGGATAATTAGAAAAAATAAATAATAATTAATTAGATAGGATAATTTTTCCTGGAAAAAGTCTTATTTTCCACGGGAAAATCTCACATAGCCCGAACTGCGAAAAAAAACAACTACATACTGGATTAACATCCAGATTACAAACTATCTTCATTTCAAAGTCCAAATCCGTCCAGTAGTTTAGGCGTGAAAGCGGAACAAACATCCAAATATATTGTTACGGTCAAGGGTTCGTAATTTGGATTAAAACACCAATGACGTAATTCGAGGATTTATTCGACGATGAACAACTGGTTCCAGGGCAAATCACACTATATTCCAATTCGCACAGTCACTCGTAGTCCGTAGGTATCGCTTAGGTCGCAGGTTTCTTCGCTCTTGATCGCTTTGAAGTTTTCACTCCGATAGCTCACTCGAAACTGAACTGAACTCGCTTTTTTTTTTTTTTTTTGACGATGACCTAATGCTTGTGTCGCAAAATCGACGTATCAAGCGTAACCGGACTTTTGGGGGAGCGGAAGGCTCTTACCCCTAGTATTATAGCGACAGCCTAAGGGCGCCCACTTGGGGGCACGGACCTCGGCCTAGGACGTTGCCATGGCGAGAAGCGCGTGGGAGAGGAATGACCCTGACGGGGTCTTCCAGGATTATGCAGAACTTGATTGGGTCTACCGCGTCCCCGCCGGCGGGTGCGGTTGCTACCAGAAGGGCATTCTGTGGAGTGTACTCTATTGGCAATGGCTCTCTCAACAAAAGACTGGATGGGATCGACAGGGTCGGACAGAACATGCTTAGGCCGACGTTTTGTACGCGTAGCGGGGAAAGGGAAATAACCGGCGGTTTTCACGACCAGAGGATTCGGGTGGTGAGGCGCGGCATCGAAATAGCGACGTGAAGCGTCTATCATAAAACCTTTAATGGACGGTAGCTCGAGATCTACATGAAGGTCGACGTTACGAACGAACCACGGGCAACCGGTTGCCCGACGTAAGAAGCGATTTTGAATGAGTTGAAGCTTACGAATGTGAGTAACACCGGTGTGAGCGAGAACTACACTAGCATATGTCATGATAGGACGAATACAAGCGGTGTAAAGCCTCACCTTATTCCTAAGAGAGACTTTACTCCGCTTGCCTATCATGGGGTGAAGACGGCCTAAAACGAACGCGGCGTGATTGCGAACTTTCTGGATGTGCTTACCGAACGTGAGCCTAGCATCGAGAGTGACACCTAGATATTTCACCTCACGCACCCAGGGTACCGGGTGATCGAGTAGTTTGATCTGGGGGAGCGTGGGCTCAGGGCCACGAGTGAAAATAATGGCGGAACTTTTGTCGGGGTTCACTTCTATTCTCCATTTGCGGAACCATTGCCCGAGGGCATCTGCCGCAGTCTGGAGATTCGAAAATATCTGAGAGAGACGGGGGTGATTGGAATAAACGGCAGTGTCGTCCGCATAGAGGGCGAGTTGCACGTTCCTAGGTCTAGGCATGTCGCTAGTGTAAAGAGAGAAAAGGATGGGAGAGAGCACGGAGCCCTGAGGGACTCCGGCGCGAATCGGTCTGCGAGTCGAGAGCACGCCTTCGTATCTGCAGCGAAAAGAGCGATCGGTTAAAAAGTCTCGTATGATGTGTACGAGACGGTCAGGCACCTCGAGTTTGTAAAGCTTGAAAAGCAAGCCTTCGTGCCAGACTTTGTCGAACGCTTTCGCTACATCTAAGAAGACGGCTCCTGTAGGTCTGGGCTTGTTCTTGAGGAGAACAGAGTAGACGTCCTCCACTATGCGGTGGACTTGTTGGACGCACGAGTGTTTGGGACGAAAACCAAACTGCTCGTTGGGGACAAGGTTGTGGGAGAAAGCAAAGTCAGAGAGTCGAGATCGGATTACCCCCTCATACATTTTACCCATGTTAATGAGTAAACTGATCGAGCGGTAAGAAGTAGGGTCGTCGGCAGGTTTGCCAGGTTTGTGAATGCCGATGACGACAGCTTCCTTCCAAGCTTGTGGAAAGATGCATGCCTTCATGGCCGAGTCAAAGATCTTGGTCAGAACTGAGATGAGGTGGTCGGGAAGAAACTGAACTCGCGCAGAGCCGGCCGCCTTATATATGCGCCGAAATCGGGTCTAGAATCTTCCAGAAACTACCAGTGCAGTCCCACACTACGACGAACATTCCGGAACAAAGCCGCCATCTAGCATCGAGTAGACGCATTACGTAAACAGCTCTCGAGCGTCTTGAGATATCTAGATAATTCCCGGCTCTGTGGATAGATGGCGCTAGTTGCTACTGCTAGACCGTAGCACTACCCCCTCCTTAGTTACGCTCGTCCCGAGCGTTACTGTTGTTGCCGTGATACCGTGCCAAGCGGTCTATATGCACCACCTTAAATGCTCCTCTCGGCTGCCGTTGAATCCGGTATGTAACATCATTTATTCTGGTGACGACCTTGTAGGGACGAGGGTGGGAACCCTCGCTTGCAATTTTGGTGATTTTCCTTTACGGCGAGTCGGGTCGTGTAGCCAGACTAATGCTCCTTCCTCAAAGCCACTTGTATTCGTCCTTCTATCGTATCTCGTTTTCATGTTCTTGCTCGACTGCAAACCATTTTCTCGAACTATGGCATAAATGTCCCGCATCCTTTCTCGTAGCTCGGAGACATAATCTTGCTCAGTCTGGGGATCGTCTGGAGGTCTTCCTGTCAGCAGATTTACTGGTAAGCGTAGTTCTCTACCAAAATTCACATATGTCGGAATCACCTTAGTGCTTTCCTGTTCCGAGGTCCTATACGCCAGCAGGAATAGAGGAATATATTTGTCCCAGTCTCTCTGGTGGTTGTCGACCAGTTTCGCTAAATGCCTCTCTAGAGTCTGATTAAATCTTTCCACCATGCCATCAGACTGTGGATGATACGGAGTGGTCCTTGTTTTGTGCATTCCCAATATCTTACAAACTTCCTGAAATATCTGTGACTCGAAGTTCCTTCCTTGATCAGAGTGCATTTCTAAAGGTACACCGAACCGGCATATTACTTCCTCTACCAACTTTGAGGCTACTGTTGCAGCTTCCTGGTTAGGGATAGCGAACACTTCTGGCCACTTAGTGAAGTAGTCCATGACGACCATGAAGTATTTATTTCCGGATTCAGTTACAGGGAATGGTCCTGCCTCGTCCACTGCGATCCGTTCCCAGGGTGCACCAACGTTGTAGAGTTGAAGGCTTTCGCGACTTCTTGTTGGTGGGCCTTTTACAGCAGCGCAGACGGAATACTTACGGCACCAATCCTGCACGTCATCCCGACAATGAAGCCAGTAAAACCTCTCTTTTATTTTCGTTAATGTCCTCTTGACGCCTAGATGTCCACCCGACACACCATCATGAACTTCACGCAGTACATCCTTCACCTTGGCCCTCGGAACTACTACCTGAAGATGAAACTCTTTGCCATTAGGTTTTTCCCATTTCCGGTAAAGTATTCCATCCTGTAAGATGAAACTGTCCCACTGAGCCCAGTATGCCTTAGTAGTGGGGCTTGTAGGGGCTACCTCCACCCATTCTGGTTTATCTGTACTTCGCTTCTTCCAAGCGCTTATAAGCCTTATATCTTCGTCATCTTCTTGGGCTTCCTTGAAAACCTCATCTTTCCAAGGTCCCGAAGGGCTCGTCCTCGTAAGCCTAACCAACAGCTCTTTCGACTCGTGCTTGACACAGTGCTTACAATCTTCCGGACACGGCCTCCTAGAGAGCGCATCAGCATTTCCATGGGCCTTCCCACTACGTGCTTGCGAAATATTTATTGCCGGGGCTTTCTCCATGCCAGCCAGTACCCGCCCCTTGGTCCTGGCTGTTGCTCGTTTCCCTGACAAACAGCAGGAGATAGGGTCTCCTGCCTCTTTGCCATCTCGTCAACGCGCTCCTTTAGCTTACTCATCTCGTCAGCAAGCTTTGTCGTCTGAGTCTCCTTTTTGGGGCAGGTGAACTGAAGATGACCCCTTTCTCCACACATTTGTAGCACATTGGGCCAGTCATATTGTTCTTGGGTGGTGGCGACGTCTTGATCCCCTGCAATTCTTCCGTTACCTCCCGCAATTTGTGACCTGGCTTTACATCCCTCCGCACGGCTTCAACTTCAAGAGCGTGCGCGAGGGCTTCCTTCAGCGAGGCATGATGGCGAAGTCTCACTGCAGCCCTAATCTCCAGATCTCGGATCCCGTCGACGAATGCGTGCAGTGTATTACAGTCTACCATCTTCGCATCGGCAGACGGATACGCCTTGCGGACGAGCTTTTCTATTTCCAGTGCCCACTGCTGCAGTCCTTCTCCCGGGCGCTGGACTCGGTCGCGTAGTTGGGCGCGGAACACGTCGTGCTCCAGATGGCGCTCTCCATAACGAGACTCGAGTGCCTCCATCAGGTCTTTAAATGTGCTGCCTGTGCTGGGCAGTACCTCCAAAACGGAGAGGGCCGAGCCCCAAAGTGCGACGGTGAGAGCAGTCAGGCTCTGTTTCTCTGTCCACCCGTTTGCAGCGGCGACGGTCTGAAATTGTTGGCGGTACGCAGCCCAGGATGTAGTGCCGTCGTAGGCGGGTACTTTCACCCTCGGTGCTTGGATACTATAAGCAACTTCACTCGACACGACGGGTGCTGCAGTCTTGAGTCGCAGAACTTCTTTCTGCAGACCAGCGAGGTTCGTTTTAACGCTGTTTACGTCGGTCTCCAGGTTTACTACTCGCTCTTACAACAGGTTTACATTTTGCTGTAATTTTTTAACCACATCAATAACCGAGTTCACGGCTAGCAGCATTCTATCCTGTTTCTCGCTCATTTCCTCCTTCATTTCTTTCTGCTCCCTGAACATTTCCTCCTGTTTCTCCCGCATTACCTCCTTCATTTCTTCCTGTTTCTCGAACATTTCCTCTTGTTTCACGCGCATTACCTCCTTCATTTCTCTCTGCTTCTCTAACATGCATTCGAATATCAGAATGAATCTGCTATAGTCGAACGCAGATGCCCTTGCATCTTGAATGCGGCTGCTAACCGGAGCTTGAGCTGTGGGCGTAGCCCGGTGGGTCAAGCCAGTGGGCGGGGCTTCCATGGTGGGCGTGGCCTCCATAGTGGGCGCGGCCTGGTTTGCGGGGCTAGTGGGCGTGGCTTGTGGTCCAGTGGGCGTGGCTTGGGGGGCGTGGCCGGTGGGCGTGGCTTGGTAGGCGGGGCTAGGGGGCGTGGCCTGAGGTCCGGTGGGCGGGGCTTGGTGGTCAGTGGGCGTGGCCCCACGGGGAGTAGGCGTGGCTTCCGCAGCAAGTTGCACCCTCGTTCTAACGCCGGTAGTATCGTCTCTCGGAGTCACTGGCATCTCCAAATTCCACTTCCAACACCAAATGTTACGGTCAAGGGTTCGTAATTTGGATTAAAACACCAATGACGTAATTCGAGGATTTATTTGACGATGAACAACTGGTTCCAGGGCAAATCACACTATATTCCAATTCGCACAGTCACTCGTAGTCCGTAGGTATCGCTTAGGTCGCAGGTTTCTTCGCTCTTGATCGCTTTGAAGTTTTCACTCCGATAGCTCACTCGAAACTGAACTGAACTCGCGCAGATACGGCCGCCTTATATATGCGCCGAAATCGGGTCTAGAATCTTCCAGAAACTACCAGTGCAGTCCCACACTACGACGAACATTCCGGAACAAAGCCGCCATCTAGCATCGAGTAGACGCATTACGTAAACAGCTCTCGAGCGTCTTGAGATATCTAGATAGTTCCCGGCTCTGTGGATAGATGGCGCTAGTTGCTACTGCTAGACCGTAACAATATTTTCACATTTATAATATTATTCATGTGAAGTGTGATGTGATTATATATCGAAAAAGCCTGCTACTCAAACAATCTATTCCCATGGACATCTGTTTATAGGGACGGTTGTTGGAGATGATTGTCAGAAGATTCCAGGTTCGGATCCTGGCAGGGTCGCCATGAGGGACGGTTGTTGGAGATGATCAAATGAAACGACTGTTTGCCTTGCTGGTCGATATATTAGTGCTCCAAAATAGGATTACATGATTATTATATGCTTACTTACTTCTACTACACTACATGTTCTCTAAGTAATCAGATATCCTATAGTAACCTTTTTTATATAATTTCTGTTTTATAATTATTTTAAACTTGTCTAAGGGTAAGTTTTTAATATCAGTAGGGATCTTATTGTAATAGCGTATACCTTTAAAAGAATTACTAATTTTACGTATTTAGTCGGCTGACATAAGCAACCAACTTGTCTTTATTTCTAGTATTAAAATTGTGTATATTACTGTGCTTCTGAAAATTACTTATATTTCTTTTTACATACACAAGATTGTCATAGATATATTGAGACACAAATGTCGGAATATTATTTCTTTAAACTTTATTCAAGCTGCTCCAAAACTTGAAAATCACGAAACGGTTTGTATATCGTACTATTAAAAGATACAAGGAACACTCCTGTATTGATGACAAGAAAAGATCACCAACAAACAAGACAAGACCTCGCTCTGTTAGGACTTTAGCAGTCACCAAAGCGATCAAGGCGCGTATTACAAGAAATCCCGTCCGCGAACAGAAACTGATCGCTTTACAAATGGGTTTAAGTACGAAAACTGTAAAAAAGGTACTCAATGAAGACCTGGGTCTGCGAGCTTACAGGAAAAAAGTGGACATCTTCTCAACGCGCGCTTGAAAGCTATGAGAGTGATGAGATCCAAAGTTCTGTTAAGGCGGTACGCTGAAAACAAGCACCGTGATATTCTGTTTACCGACGTAAACTTTTTTTTTTTTTATATGTTTTTGATCTGCGATCAGTCAGAGAGACTATGAACAGATTTGTTGGGGGATGCTAGGCTTGCAGAGAACACTTCCCAGTGAAAGTGCCTCTTCTCATAAATTGTCCACTATTAATTAGACAAATCCATAATGTCACGCTTTTTTAAGCGCTTGCAGTAGTTTCTTATTGTTAGTTGCTGAGCCAGTTGGTTCGGGTGGTAAGCAAGTCGATTTTTGTATCTGGAAGCTTCGATTCTTATTTTTTCCTTGACCGTATTTACTTTCAACTCGGTGTGAAGTTCTGCATTGGTTATGAGCCATGGCGCATTTGATAATGTTTTTAGTATCAAGTTTTGAAGTTTTTGTATTATGAGGATGTTAGAATTGCTCGCAGAGCCCCACAGCTGTAAGCCATATGTCCATATTGGTAAACATTTTTAACATCGAAGAGAAGTACAACAAACAAAATGATAGGGTGTACGCTACAAGTTTTGCGGAAGCTGCGAACGCCATTCCTCGAGTGCAACATGGCCATCATCCCTTATCATTGATGATTTGGCTGGGGCTCTTATTTTGGCCCAACCGAAGTTCATGTTTGCGAAAAACGTGTTAAAACCAGTGCGAAAGTCTACCAAGACCACACCCCGGACACTTCATACAGCTGTCTCATTTTAAATGCCTACTCCTTTTTACACACGCGTATGTGTGAGTGAACCATGTAGGGTTTACACTTGTCGGAATTTATATATAACTGGCATGACTAAACATTAACACTAGGGGCGTATTCCGATTCAGACTTTCAGCACTGTCAGCGATCAGAAAAGCAAAAAAACGTATGAGTTTTGACAGATGACAGTAATTCGGAACGCGATTATGGGTGCTTTAATCGATTTCAGCGCGTTTCGGAACGCAGGGTAGGTGTCAGTTAAAGTCGGGCCACGTTATGAAGCGACTTTTGAAGGATGTCATTGTGACGTAAATAGTGATGTCCTGTAGTGTAATGGTTGACTTTGCCTAGTATCTAGTATTTCAGTCAGACTTTTTCATTTCTTATATTTACTTACAAAGATGCCTACCTATTTGTAATTTATTATTTTAGTAATAAGTTACGACAAATAAAAATATTTAGTACTTTGTTAAATTTTGTATTACAATCGGTGTTGACGATATTTTGTTATTGGAAATAATCAACATACACATTCTGTGAAGTATCACAGAATAAAATTATTTATTTAATACTATCAATGTACAGATTATAATATTGTATGAAAATATGCAATTGTCATATTAAAATTAACAGATCGACCGTTTAGAATTATAATTAGAAAAAAATTACAAAATATGCTATTAACAGAAAAAAACATAGATAAGTAAAAAAATACAGGTATTTAAAAAAAAAGCAGGATCAGAGTCCAAAAGAGAACCGAACCGTTAAATAATAC
This sequence comes from Carpatolechia fugitivella, assembly GCA_951230895.1. Taxonomy (NCBI): domain Eukaryota; kingdom Metazoa; phylum Arthropoda; class Insecta; order Lepidoptera; family Gelechiidae; genus Carpatolechia; species Carpatolechia fugitivella. Next base: position 63,016 of record OX579651.1, read on the forward strand.
TTTGAGAAACCGAAAAGAAACACATGTAGCCACTGCGCACGAAAACGAAAGCCTGACTGACTGAACCAAAACATTAACAAGACTACACGGAATAACTAATTATCTTTTCTCAGAATTTTAAGTACGAAAGACGCCGATGCACCCTACACAATCGCAACAATGACAGATAACAAAATACCTATACTCAAAAGTTACTCTTGAGCGTACTCACGTTATACAGTTATAATAACCTGATAGCAGTCTATCAGGTTGGTACTGATAGTGACAACACTGGGAATTAAAAAAAATATATTACGGCCGACGTAACTTTTACGCGTCGGCCTTTTGTTATATTTTTGTTATAGCTTTTTTAAATTGTTGCGCTCACATAGCAGCTGTAATTTATCATAGAAGTAGTGTAAAATTTAAAGTTCTTTGATTATATCTAAGAAGTATGCTTCAAAAGTGCTTCTTTTCTTGTTTTTTATTTGTACGCTGGTACAAGGTTATCGTTCTTTGGTAAGTACATGAAACTTCAAAAGTCGCTTCATAAAGTGGCCCGACTATAGGTAAACACACCTAAAATATTGTATAAATAATTCGCTGAACAGCTACCTAGTTATCACATAAACATGTTATAGAAACACCAAAGTTTGCGTAACTGTAATTAACACGATTAAGCACGCCATATAGCACTCATATTTAGTTCTTATCAATACACTAAGAGTAACACAAATCCAAAAGCGTTTGAATCTGATTTTGTTGTTTACCTACCTCGAAAACTTATAAAAACCAACCCAAACACGGCGCAAGTCTTCCCCATATTTTTTTTATTTCACTCACTTCACTTTATAAAAGTAAAGTGACCGCGCGCGTAAGCGATGCACGGCCTTTAATCCAGTACCCCCTCGCTCGCCCCCTCGAATGTCAAACTGCGGGGCGGGACGAGGTAACGCCGATTGGCGGGAGGAGGTGAGTGGCCGTTCTGGTACTATATTAATTCTGTGCCAAGACTGTTTTGGAACCAATCGTGAAAGACTATCTTCAAACGCTCTTTCGAGGACGACCATGGGTGTTTCAACAGGACTCTGCACCGGCGCACAAGACCAGATCCACCCAGGCATGGTTCGAGCGCAACAAAATCGACTTGATCAAGCATGAAGATTGGCTCTCTTCCAGCCCTGACCTTAATCCTTTGGATTACAAAATATGGCAGGTGTTGGAGGAGAAAGTCTGCGCTAAGCCTCATAAAAATTTGGAGAGCCTGAAGATTTCACTGCGAAAAGCAGTGGCCGAAATCGATATGAATATGGTTCGTGCTACTGTCGATGACTGACCACGGAGATTAAAAGCCTGCGTGGCTAATGGTGGTGAACATTTTGAATAAATTTGATTCCAATTTTATCTTCAAGTACTTAGCCTTTCGAATAAAAAAAAAAAAACTTTTTTAAACTACACCGTATTTTCGATTTTATGACCTTATCTGGGGGCACGGCAGTGCCCCCGCCAAGTCGAGCAAAAAAGCGGCACGGCCGTACAATACTTTTCTCGAAGCAGTTCAGGCCATTTTCGACCCCCCTATAACTTCGTTGTGGATAAAACTAGAAGCCTGAGTTTTCAGTAACCAAGCAGGCATTGTATAAATACGGTATATTTCAAATTTCAATCAATTTGAACCAGTAGTTTATGAATTATAACTAGTCAAAGTTTCTTAATTTTGTCACTCACTGACTGACTGACCGATCATCAAAACTCTAAGGCACTTCTAGCAGACATAGAAGCTTCAAATTTAGAATGGAATTAGTGTTTAGTGTATAAACCAAGGAAAAACTAAAACATTTTGCAATTTCGGCCCAGTTTTCTAGATACATCATTTGCTATATAACTTTGTAATCCCATATAAATCTTGGGGCATTATATAGGATTACAAAGTTACATTTGCAGTAAATGAATCAGTGTACCTGTATAATGGAATATAATTGAATAAGAGGTGCAGGGTAGGTGTAGGGTAGGTGTAGGGTAGGTGTTGGATAGGTGTTGGATAGGTGTAGGGTAGGTATAGGGTAGGTATAGGGTAGGTGTAGGTTAGGTGTAGGTTAGGTGTAGGGTCGGTGGAGCGTAGGTGTGCATTTTTACATTGTGTTTTCATGCGATCTACAAAAACAAATGAGATGCCATCAAAAACATAACTTGTAAAAAAACCAAGTCTCGCACGCAACTTAGTCTACCGTAAAAAGTTGTGAGATCCATGTAATACCAAGTCGGTTAATTTATTCAGTCCCTACTTAAGAGTCCTTCTGTCTTAAGTTATTACGTAATTAGCTCACCTAACAACATCTTATAGTGACCAGATCAATATTAAAAATCTCTTATGTTTTAAATAAATACATAGATTGACTTGGCAATCGCACTAAACAATCAAATTTAATATAATAATGTATTAATTGTGAGATACATTATGTTTTCATGCGATAAATACATAGATTGACTTGGCAATCGCACTAAACAATCAAATTTAATATAATAATGTATTACTTGTGAGATACATTGTGTTTTCATGCGATTGCCAGGTCAATCTATGTATTTATTTAAAACATAAGAGATTCTTAATATTGATCTGATCACTTTATAGTGATCAGGTAACATCTTATGATGTTGTTAGGTGAGCTAATTACGTAATAACTTAAGACAGAAGGACTCTTAAGTAGGGACTGAATAAATTAACCGACTTGGTATTACATGGATCTCACAACTTTTTACGGTAAACTAAGTTGCGTGCGAGACTTGGTTTTTTTACAAGTTATGTTTTTGATGGCATACCTATATACATGTGACAATATTTAAGGACTGACTAGGTATAATGTAAAGTTAATATACAAAACTGTTATAATTTGGCGATCCTTTCCTGGAGGTGTTGCTAGTTCGCGAGATGGTAATGCACTCAAAAGTTATTGTAATGATTTTAGTATTTAAAGAACACCGCAGCGCGTGGCCGAAAGCAGGCTGCCGCGTCTGCATAAAAGTATGTACGGTGTCGAGACCGTACAGTGTTTCTAATTTAGTGTATTTTTAATAGACGAGCAAACCTAAAAGATGATTTAAATTTTATTATTATTCTGCCATCCATTGGTGAAACATAACTGATTTATCCCTTTCTTCTATCAACTAACAGCTACAAAAAACTCTTGACTAGGACCTGCTTTGCTAAGATACATTGCACTAGTATTGGTAAGTACTAAACTTGCGCGTTACAGGATGATGTCTAATAACGCCACAGTATCCGCGTCCGTTTGGTTGACGACGTACACTTCGCTGTAGCTCTGCCTCGCTAAGATACAGAGCACTAGCACTGGTATGGTCGCACCTTGGACGCTAAGCAACGTTATGACGCTAAGAATGTCAAATTTAATAAGACATGGATAGGCGCTGCATCGTTCACAAAATGTTGTAAACTCATTGCTAGTACCAATGTCACTGACAGCGGTACGTCACGACGCGGCGCGACCATCATTATTTTTATACATTTAACTGCCCCCCCAACTGCGGGGCGGGTAAGGTAGCATGGATTAGCGGGAGGGGGTGAGTGGTGACAATACTACCTTGCGAGTTACCTTGACAGGATGGTATCTAGTGACGAGTGACGGCGACAGTACCTGCATCCATCTGGTCGGCGTACACTGCACTGTAGCCCTGCCTCGCTTAGTGCACTAGTAACGCTAAGATACAGTGCACTAGCATTGCTAATACTAACCTTGCGCGTGACGGGATGGTGCCTAGTGACGGCCACAGTATCTGCATCCATCTGGTCGGCGTACACTGCACTGTAGCCCTGCCTCGCTTAGTGCACTAGTGACGCTAAGATACAGTACACTAGCATTGCTAATACTAACCTTGCGCTTGACGGGATGGTGCCTAGTGACGGCCACAGTATCTGCATCCATCTGGTCGGCGTACACTGCACTGTAGCCCTGCCTCGCTTAGTGCACTAGTGACGCTAAGATACAGTGCACTAGCGTTGCTAATACTAACCTTGCGCGTGACGGGATGGTGCCTAGTGACGGCCACAGTATCTGCATCTATCTGGTCGACGTACATTTCACTGTAGCCCTGCCTCGCTTAGTGCACTAATGACGCTAAGACACAGTGCACTAGCATTGCTAATACTAACCTTGCGCGTGACGGGATGGTGCCTAGTGACGGCCACAGTATCTGCATCCATCTGGTCGGCGTACACTGCACTGTAGCCCTGCCTCGCTTAGTGCACTAGTGATGCTAAGATACAGTGCACTAGCATTGCTAATACTAACCTTGCGCGTGACGGGATGGTGCCTAGTGACGGCCACAGTATCTGCATCCATCTGATCGGCGTACACTGCACTGTAGCCCTGCCTCGCTTAGTGCACTAGTGATGCTAAGATACAGTGCACTAGCATTGCTAATACTAACCTTGCGCGTGACGGGATGGTGCCTAGTGACGGCCACAGTATCTGCATCCATCTGGTCGACGTACACTTCACTGTACCCCTGCTTGGCCAGGTCCGCGTGCAGGTCGTTCAACACGCGCTTGGCCCGCACGATGCCGCTGCCGGCGCGGACCCGCCCCTCGCCGCCCGCGCCGCTGTCCCACTCGCAGTACAGGCGTTCTTCGTCTACTACGTGAATCTGACGAAAATTAAAATTACACGTCAAAATCATATTTCCAAGATTCCCAACTAGGATTTTGTGTCAGACACGAACTGCCGTCCGAACACAAAGAGACAGCTAAGTAAAAGTCGCCTTCGAGGTTCATTATAATACGATTTTGAATCTAGAATTACAAAGATAAAGTATACTGGAGGTGCAGATCCTCACGTCTACGTTCGCTCTTCTGACATCACAGATTCAAACAAAGCGGCAAATTTCAATTAGCCGTCTTTTAGTATTCGGACGACAGCACACTATTACGAGCGAGCGGGGTTTAGGAATAGAAAAACATTGTCACGAGAAATAGGTCCTTTATTAAGAATAAGAATAAGAAAACATTTACGCACGTATAGTACACAAGCGACGTCACAAATTGCACTTGATCGCTCACGAGTAGCACTAAACCAAAATTAACATTTTCACTGCACTTTGTCCACTAGCGCTTTAACTTGCACATTTATTTACTTCGGCTCTTGATACTGCGCTGAACGCACACTGAACACTCCGACTAGGCGGTAGCGGTCCTTATATAATAATATAATAATAATAATAATATTTATTTATTCAGTACAAAGACTTAAAGACTTATACAATATAGGACTTAATAATAATGTTGTACAAGATCATTAGAATGACAGAGCATCTGTCAGGACCTAAACTAGGGTAAACCTGTAATATAGGTACAGACAAATGCAACTCCGTACAAATAATATGTCGCTAGTGGTACATTTTTCGTGGTAGCGAAACAATATTGTATACACTGAGGTGTAACGGTTAAGTGGTATTGTACATAAAAGGAAGAAAGATTGGTTAGATAATAGGTATGTAAAAGTGTATGTAAAAGTGTGGATGTGTTTGTGTGTGTATAATGTGATGATAGTGTGTAATGTGAAGCGAGTTTATTAATTTATCATTTACACAATATCTATTGGATGTGAGTAAGTAGGTTTTCGGTTTGAACATAGGTTAAGGACTGTAGCCATTTGTCTAGTTTTTTATTTACTTCCCGTGTAGTTAATGTGTATATAGATATCTCCTTATTTATTTTGTTGTATAGAAATGCACTTTGTGTTTTATGTTGTTTCCGAGCAAATGCTGATCGGCATGGCACGGAGGGACAAACAGGAAGCCCTGGTCTACGTCGTGATATGTTCAGGTCCAATGGGAGATGTCTATGCGTGATTAAGATTGATTTTAGAACGTAGAGCTGTCTGACTGTTAATAGTTGAGTTTCAACGTAGAGATCTCTTGTAGGATGATCTTTTTGTTTAAAGGGCATGACTTTTAAAACAAACCTTTGTGCACGTTCAAGTGCTATTAAAACTGTTTTATAAGTACCACCCCACACAGAGATACAATATGTAATAACAGACTGACATAAACTACAATAGACTATCTTTAGGGTAAGCCAGTCAGCTGATAATCGCAAATTTTTAAATATATAGATAAGCCTTCTAACTCGAATGCAAAGATTCTCTATGTGCGCTCTCCAGTCCAGCTTCTCATCTACATAGACTCCCAGATATTTTACGTGTTTAACTACATAGAGAGATCTACAGCTACAGCAAACTTCATTATAGTTACATGTATGCACTTTCAAAGTACATGACTCAGCTGGAAGCGGCCGCGTATTTGGTAAAAAGAAACGTATAAGTTTTGTTTTCTCAACATTAAGAGTCAGAAGATTGTCAGCCAGCCATGTCATTATAGAACGTAGTATAGTCTCTGCTCTACACCTCGCCCTCACCCAACTAATATCATAAATTAACAGTGCAGTGTCGTCCGCATATGTAAAGATCTCACAGTTTTCTAAATTAGCAAGACACAGGTCATTTATATACACCAGAAAAAGGGTAGGGCCAAGTATACTACCCTGTGGTACACCAAATTTTAACGGGAGATCGTCACTGACAAAGGATTGAATTTTGACTCTCTGAAAACGGTCAGATAAATAATCCTTAAATATTTCTAGGGCTATTCCTCGAATCCCAATAAGTTCCAGTTTCTTTACGAGGGTGGGGACAGAGACAGTGTCAAAAGCCTTTGACAAATCAAGGAACACTCCATAACACTTTAATTTTTCATCTAGTTTATTGGTTACTGTTTCCGTCAAATCCCTGACAGCGTCCTCCGTAGAGATACCGGCTCTAAAACCGTATTGGTTATTAGCAAGTATTTTAAATTTTGTTAAGTAATGAACTAGTGATTTATTAAGGGTACGTTCCAAGATCTTCGAAAGGGAGCTGAGAACAGAAATAGGTCTGTAGTTATTGACACTGGCCCTGTCTCCACCCTTGTGAATAGGGTGGACCACCGCTATCTTCAGTGATTTGGGAAATATTCCAGCAGCTATACATAAGTTACAGATATGGGTAATGACCGGTGTTAGAATTGTTACAGAATTTTGTAGAACTATAGCTGGAACATTGTCCCATCCAGCAGAGCAATCCCTGCGCAGACCCATGATAAGACTCTCCACTTCAGCGTCGTCCACAGGTAAAATAACCATAGACGTACTAGAGGCGAGAGGATGAGTTGGCACACGAGGTGATGGATTGGCCGTTCCAGGAGATATGATTTGCGATGCTAATTTTTCGCCTATGTTTGCAAAAAAGTTATTTACTTCATTAACAGAGGCTACCGGGTTATTAGAATTGCTTAATAATTCAACTGGTGGAAGTGGCTGAGTGCAAGTATTAGATATTGACCGAATCGTATGCCATGTGGCTTTCATGTCGTTTTTGGCAGCTTCTAATTGACATTTCTCATAGCAAAGTTTTAGCTTTTTGAGTAAGTCATTGCAGAAATTACGATATCGCTTGTATGTAATCAGAAGTATTTCATTTTTAGGATCTTTTTTTAGCTCTAAGTGCATTTTATCTCTATTTCTAACACAACGAATAAGACCTTGTGTCATCCAAGGCTTTAGGATGATTTCTTTTCTTTTAACTTTTCTATAATGTGTGTGTTTTAAAATGACTGACTGTAGTATTTCAATAAGGATATCAGTAGCAATGTTTGGATTTTCTTCCATCAATACTCTATTAAAATTTGTCGAGTTAATTTCATTTTGAACAGCTTTATAATCCGTACATGATTTAGTATCTGTGGCGTTAAAACGTCTAAATTTTAATTTTAGGCTGAGCGCGACGGGTTGGTGATCAGTAACTTCAGAGTCTAAAACAGCAATCCAAGCAGGACTAGTAGTGCGTAGCATGACGTGATCAAGACAATTTTTTTGTCGGGTAGGTAAGACATGTCCTGGTAGTAAACCCAAGGTGGCAACTGCAGTTAAATAGTCACCAGAGTGTGGGCTAACGTTTCCTGGTTTTATATCTACATTTATGTCCCCTAGTAATAGTAAGGTTTTGTAGGACTTTAAGGAGCTAATTGTAGTATCTAGGCTAGTATAAAAGTTAGTTAGGTCTTGGTAGGATGGTGAGCGGTAGATTGCAATTAATGCTAGATCTTCCAACTCACAGACTAGGCAGTTTGCATCCTGAAAAACTGGCTCATAAACAGTTGCGGAAATAGAGGTTTTGATGTAAACTACTACGCCATCATTTTGAATAGGGTTATCCTTAGTAAAATGAGAAGCATATCCTTGCAACATAGGCATATGATCTGACTCCATGATCCAACATTCTGTAAGGATTATAATATCGTAATTTATTTTTGTCATCGAGAGGATCGTAATAAAGTTATCAAAATTTTTCCGTAAGCTTCTAATGTTTACTTGAATGATGTTAAAACTACCATGCTTCAGCAATGTCGAACACTGATCAGGAGAACAAGTAAAGGAATCTGCTATATGAAAATTGACAATTTCTTCAGATATGTTTTTAATGTTATTGTTAGCCATTACTAAAAAATTTATAAAGCAAGAAGGGTTTACAAATTGCTGAGTATAATTTACGACCGACAATGGCGTGTCGACTTATAGAATGTGTAAAGTGACTGATTATGTAAATGAAAACCTGTGTAGTTATGTATGTGTCATAATGTGTGTTTGGGTGTGTTTTTAAGTGTAAATAAAATGTGCAGTATATTCCGTTATAACGGAAGAGTGAAAACGTATTAATTATAAACAAAACATAGAGCAGAGCGATCAAACTCCTAGAGATAGCACGCTCTCGGACTAGTCATTTATTATTTCCTAAGCGCTCAAGACACTTTTCTGAGAATATTTGGGTAGGCTTTCCATCTTCATTTTTACGAATAAATATTTTTCCATTATAGTGCCAGCTCGAAAATCCACAACTCTTGGCCAATTTTCAGGTTTCGTATAGAAGCTTTTTTAGAGATGGTGTGAGATGTTCATCGAGATAAACTGGAACTTTGTCTCCAGTAAGGTTGATAGTCCTGGTGTTTAACTTCTCGGACAATTCACGCTCTTTGTTGAATTTTCGTACAGCAGACAGGAGTTCATTACGAATGCTCGCCGAGACGAAGTCGATTACAATCGGTCGTGGGGTTTTAGTCATTGTTGTTTTATTCGATAAACGATAGATATCTCGAACATGGGCTGGAAGAATCTGTACGTTGACAGCCTCGCCGACAGACACCACTATAGATGAGAGTTCGCCTAGTGTTTCATTTTTGCTCACATTTTGAGGTACATTACGCAGTTCCAAAGTAGTAGGGCGCGACAGGGTTCGTAGGTCTAAAACTTGCTGTTCCAAGTTCAAAATTCGATTATTACACTCCGCCTTTTCTTTATCTAGCAATGCAATCTTTTGCATTGAATCGTCGTATTGTGAACTCATGAACTCAATGCTTGTTTTTATTTCACTGCTAGCCTGTTGATTCTGTTCATACTGGAATTTTAATTGAGTAACATCAGCAACCAAGCGTGACAGTGTTGCATCTTGCTCCTTTTTCCATGATGCAAGCATAATGTCGTTCTCAGACTTCCATGTAACAAGCATTTGTGATATTTCTTTTTTAAAGTCGCCAAAGGCTGCCGCAAAAGGTTGGTTGATATCAGCACAGGAGGAGTCATCTAAGCGCTTCTGCCGCGACCCCCTGGCTTTATTAATATTGCGCTCCTCTTCATAATCTTTATCAGATTCCTCGTTTTTTGAATCTCTTTGGATGGGGGCGGTATGGTTAGGCGGCGGTGTTCTATTAGTTTTACGCATTGTTAAACGAAATCACCGAAAAAAGAACACGCGCACTATTTAAATTCCACAGCATACAATACTTAAGGAAACTGCAAACAACAATACACCGCGCAGCGTATTGCCTCGCGTCCACCTCAGTACAGTCACAGTAAGCACGTAGCAGTACGCGTAGCGATCTTCTCGTGACGTAGTCCGTAGCCCGCAGCAACGACGTCAGCTCGTAGCCGAGCCGCTACGACAGCTAGTTCGAGCGGTGGGGTCTCGATTTTTGACGGTCTCGGGAACAATGCGGTGGCGCAGGCGGCGAGCGCTTGCTCACCAATACTACGGCGCTGGTTCAAATCCGGGATGGCTGCACGTGTTCACAAAAAAGTTGTTTTCTCACTCTAGACACGCCCAGTGGGAGGAGCCAGGCCATTTAATGCCCACAAGTGTGACAAGGAATTAAAAATCACAACTATACACCAATCGCAAATTTACGAGGAGAATTTTATAAGTAAAATTGACAAGGTGTCAGTGTACACAACCGCTCGCGACCACGAATGCGAGAGGAATCAATATACCCCTATGACTGTTCGAGAATGTTCCTATTTCGATATTCTTTTCGTTATTCAATCATTTTGAGTAGCGAACTGTCTTGAATAGAATTTCTATAATCTTCCATTCAATTTTTCTGGTCGGTTGTCAAAGATCACTGATGTCTGGCGTTTTCTGGAAAGTTCTCTGGTACAGTCCACCGCACCAAGCCACCGTAACAATACAAAGGAATAAATCATGGGGAACTACCATCTTAATCAATGAGACATCAAGGTTTCTCCACATTGTGAATGCGAAGCCCCCAAGAAAACCCTGTCTCATGTGGTATATGTTCACCCTCTGCGCTGTTTCCCCGGAGGAGTAGAAGAACTGCACCAGCTTAACCCCGGTGGCTCCAGTTTGGTTGTACCTCGACATATACGTAGTTTTTAACACGCTTTTATTAGCTTCACTTGTATGTATGTAAGAAAATCTTGGAATCTTAATTTGACCCACTTCCCGGTCTTCGATTAGGATGAAATTTTGCACACGCTCTGAGTTCTGATGAAAATACATGACTAGCTAAGAAACGTCATTACAAATCCAATATGGCGGCCTCCCCAAGATGGCGGACTGGCTGTTTTAAATCCACCCCCATCAATATCATGGATACCCATATGGGTATCAAATGAAAGGGTTTGCTGTCAGGAAAACGAAAAAAAAATTGTCACGTGACTTAAATTCAATATGGCGGACGTCCAAGATGGCGGACAGGCTATTTGAAATGCACTCCCATGATATGGGTATCAAATGAAAGGGTTTGCTGTCAGGAATACGAAAAAAATAGTCACGTGAATTAAATCCAAGATGGCGGACATCCAACATGGCGGATTGGTTTTGTAATTTTTAGTGCGTGCTAAAAGCGTGTTTTTTAGTTTTTTAAACTATTATAATAATTTTTTATCCAAGCAAGCTATGCCGAAATGCAGAGAGACCGATAGTTTTATAGTGATTTATGTTTCTTTAACAAGTATAATATACTAACATGGTGCGGCACGAGCTCATCATATCCCCTTGTAGACCCGGTGGCGCAGCACGCCATGGCCACCAGCGCCGCCGTCGGCAGCATGTCCAGCGCGCTCCTGCAACACAACCACACAAACACCTATCAAACACCATAGGTAACGATAACGATTGTAGATCAATGATGTTATATATAAGGTGAGGTATATGCCGCACTAGCGCGCAGAAACTGAGGCGGTCAAATTGAGACAATTTGTCGTAATTTGATTTAGTCGCAAAGTAGCAGCGAGCGAGTGTTACCGCGTAGCGTTATTTCACAAAAAATCCAAGCTGTGCGTGTGTAAAGTGTAAAAACTACAGTACGAAGGTAAAAAAGGATGCAGGGGTTACGTATCACTCGTAAGTACATAAAACAATCTAGTAATTTACGTTTTATTTCAAAATTACAGCAAATTATCAAACACTTTAAATGATAATAAAAAAGGATAGAGATATTGATAACAACCTGCTGTACGATAGAGACGGATAATGCGCCGGGCCTTGTGTCATAGAATAAAGTAAAGTAAGTTGGAAGTGTTCCGAAGCGAAATCGTAGGCACAAATTTTCAATTATTATTTGGATAGAATAGCATTTTTAAAAGGTTTTAGCTTCAGACAACAATTACAAATACAACACTAAATTCAAATTCAAATCATTTATTGCTTTAAATGTGGTTTGTAGGTACATATTTATAGTTTCCCACACTTAGTCGTAAGATCGACATGCAAAATTAAATAAATAAAAAGCATCTATTCTAATTTACAAAAACACTATCAGGTAACAATAAAAAAACAAAAAAAAGTTCAGTCAAATTGTCAACACTATTAAATATATATGGAAGTTCAGCCCGCGAGGTCGAACTGTCCAACAATTACCATTATACTAATATACAACAACAAATAAACAACAGCATTAAATATTTGTACGTCACCTAAAAACAATCGTCTAAGAAATCATTTACTTTATAGAAACATTTCTCTAGTAGCCATGCTCGTAGTTTTGTATAAAAAAATTGTTTCGGATACTGCCTTATATGAGAAGGTATGTGATTATATACTTTAATTGACATATTATAACAGTTTCTACGACTTAAAGTGGTACCATCAATAAAGTAGGATCTTTAGGCCGTAAACGGGAATTACATTTTGACGCAGTAATTCATAATTCATAATTCATTTATTGCAATCATGTACTTAAATAGTAAGTTTACAAGAGATGTTCGTATGTGAATAAGTGACGTACATGAACCCTGCTAGGGTGTAGCAAAATTAATAAAATGACACACCTATCATAATTAGGATTAGCAGTAAAGCAGGTATTATAAAACATTCAATTTTGCGTTAGTCAAAATTATTAATTACAATGTCAGTATGTTATTAAACATGCATCAAAATTTTAATCATATTATCTTAATAACAAAATAAAAATAACAAAATAAAATTTAATTAAAATCATAGTCTTTTACTTATGTTCTAAACAATAAGATATAATAACATGCAATAAGTCTATTTAATTTAATTGTGCACCGGAATTCCTATCGAGTTCTTTGTCATTTAAATAATCATTGATAGTATAGTAGCACTTGAGTAACAGTAATTTTTTAAGTTGTCTGCAAAATGAAACATCTTTCTCTTCGTCTCTGATTGTGCTGGGTATTTTATTGTATATCTTTATGGATCTATAATAAGGGCTTGATTTATATAATTGGACGTAGTTACACGAAAAGGATCCAATCCACACAAAGTCACTTTTGAGATATTGAAGTTTGAAGTTCAAAATGATTTTCTTCATAGGTGTTTGTTTCAAGATAAATTTAAAGTGTTATGTTTTGTGAGAAACATTAAAACCTTTTTATTGTTAATAGTATATTTATGGGACGATTGGTATTTTCGGAGAAATATGTGTTTTGGTGGGTTGGATCCTTTTCATTTTATTACTTTTTCTTTGGCGCATGCTTAATATAAATTTCTTTAAAACGCTCCATGTAGTGAATTCTTTGCAAAAAACCTTATTTACTGCAAAATGCATATTAAAAAGTCAACAAAATAATACTGCGATCAAAAATACATTTAATTTTTAGTACTTTTTGGGAGAGATAGATATAATTAGTTACCATCTACACTTTAAGAAGTTCGTTGAAAATCTTATTGGCATATTACTTTGAAAATGAATTTATCGAAAAGGATCCAAGCATTTTGGATCGTTTTAATTATTAAATGTAGGTGTTAGAATATTCAGCAAGGAGAACCAAGCGCTGTGGATCGTTTTTATATTTTTAATTAAGTATAGGTGATGAACAAATTGTAATTACACAATAACAATCCAGGGTGCTTGATTCGTTTTAAAATAAATGGTTAATATTGTAGGCTGTGAACCAGGTCAATTGGATTGTTTATGGTGAAAGAACAAAAAAATCTGTCATACATGTTGGTTGGTTCAATGGCTGGTAAAAAAGACAAACCTCTTCTTTTTTGTCAAATTTTTATTACTGGACGATAGAAGCGATATTTGCGGTCAGTTTGGTGTACTTAAGTCATTTTTGACAATGTTGTGGATTGGATCCTTTTCGTGTAACTACGTCCAATTGTAGTTTGGGTGCCGGGAGGTTTAAAAGTTTATTCCGTCGGGCGCTTCTTATAAGCTCATATAAATGTAAATGTTTCCTGACAAACATTGCTGTTTCTAATATATATATGGATGGGAAGCTAAGGATTTTATTCTTAATAAATATTGGTTTGCAACTAGCTCTTCGCCGAATATTATAGATGATACGTATACATTTTTTTTTGAGAATAAAGAGATCACCAGCATCCGTGCTATGGCCCCACAAGCAAACTCTATATCGCAGCCATGAGAACGCATAAGCATAGTATGCTGACAGTGCGCACTCCGAATTCGTATTGAATTTTAATACACTTAGTGCATAGATAAATTGTGATGGTTTTTTCTTAATACTGTCTACATGAATTTTCCAATTTAAATGCGAATCCAATTTAAATCCCAATAGTGAACATGTATTAACTTCATTTATTTGCAATTTTTGTGAGACGGTACTTATGTTAATAGGCGCTTTCTGATAAGGCCAAAATTGAATAATATTAGTTATATTGCTGTTTAGTTGTAGATTATGATCTTTTAACCAAGCTTTAATTTCTTCGAATGTTTCGGTGATGTGGTTCATGTCTTCATTATTGGTACATTTAAATAACAAAGATATATCGTCGGCAAAGAGAACGGTACATAGGGATTTTGACACCTTAGGTAGCTCGTTTATATAGGCTAAAAATAGGGTACACCCTAAAACACTGCCCTGCGGGATGGAACAGTTTGTTATTATGGTATCAGACTGTATACATTCGTTTCATTAGTAAAGAACCTAGCATAATATGTTTTGACAAAAACACAGACTACCAGAATATACATGCACGTAAGCGGTAATATATTAAGCTTTTTGAACAATGGTCTACGCGATTCCCTAGGACCAATACCACAGACTGCTCTTATACATTTTTTTTGTGTGATCTGTGCTCTTTGTACTTCTACAGAGTTTCCCTACATGACAAGTCCATAACGTAGTACCGATGCTACGTACCCGTGATACGCTGTCAGAGCTACACTTTGCCCAGCTATACATCGGAGACGTTTTAGTGCATATGCAAATCGATGTACTCGATCGATGTACTAGGTAGGAACAAGTTTGGCAAAAGTTACCAATCTCAGCAAATGCTTGACATACAAGTATGCCTGGCGCTGGTTTTCAGACTGGCCCCACACGTAGATGGGTCGGTCACCTTTCTGTTTGTAAAATTTAATAATCCTATACTACTTAGACTAAAGAATTATACCTATCAACCAAGCCTATGACAAATTTAGCACTATGTTCAAATTTACAATCACAAACTAAATAATAAAAATGATGAGACACGATCATAACACTGACGTCACATCTTGCTATCTGCCTTGATTTTCCATACTAGGTTTAATGTTTTGACATTTAATAAAAAGAAGCTGGATTAACAAGACAAGCAGGCAGCTACCGGATTTCAAAACCCATTTATCATTTGTGTATGTGTATAAGTATATGTGTATGAGTATATGTGTAAGGAACTGCATGTGCTGTGAATGTGAACTGTAAGGTGTTCTTGTGTAATGAAATTAGTGTAGGGGTGAGATAGAGAGGCTAGCCATACGCAGCTATTTGCTTGGGATCGGAAGACCTCTTGTGTGTGTGTGTGTGTGTGTTATATACGCATGTTATAGTGTGACTTGTGAGCGTGTTATATGGACAGAGTAAGTTTTCATTAATATTGTTTTTTGATTTTTATTTTTATATCTATTAACCACTTGAGTATTTTTTATTTGATTATCCAAAAGATGTTGTTGGACTAGTTTCTTAAATTTAAGCAGAGACATCGGTTCTCTCAAAGATGGTGGTAAATCGTTCCATACCTTTGATGCTGCAAATTTAAAACTTCCTCTGAACATAATGGTTTTGTGTGCAGGAAGTATAAGACAATTTTTCTTAAAGTTCCGAATGGATCTAGTGCTATCATCTCTTACCCAATGCAATTTTTCAAAAACATAAGCAGGATTCTGAAATTCTATGATCTTGCGAACCGTAAAAGCTAGCTGCAATGTTCTACGGTTAGACATATTTAAGATAAACTTCTCATTCAAGTATGGCGTGATATAATATGTTCACGTCTCGCGATGTCGTAATATAAGCGGCGATCTGTTATTATCGAATTATTGTTTAGATAGTTCTTCAAACATCTGCGCTCTGTCGCAGGCGTTCGAATCCCCATTAGACATTGTTTAGATAGTAAGCTCATAAATGCGCGCTGAGCTTCGGTATACGAATCCATTTCAACTAAATTTACAATAAATTCCAAGTATGACATTATATTTTTTATTGCTAAGACAAGACCCTCGTTAAGACGATTTATTGATATTTAAAAGTGCAAATTTACTATGGTAATAACTGATAAATATTAAATATATAAATAAATCAAGAAATATAATTTTCAGTTAGGTACTGTAAACAAATTGTTTTATTAAATGTCCCTTCTGTATTAATCTTTCTCCTAATCTATGTGATTTGCTTGCGTATTCGGCGTATTTCAAGCGCGTTTCAAAACAGATAGCTATCCTTTTCTATAGCATTCGTTTCGTATTCTCTGTCGCATTTGTTGTTGTAACCAATCTATACGCAAGAGGCAAGTATGTATACATATACACATACGACATCGTAGAGGAACACAATTTGAACACCGCACAGTATGAATATACGGCACCTTTACTAAAATATCAGTGTTGTAGATAAAGTAAACCGCGCGATGTACAGCATCACGGAGACAAATACAAAGAGGAGGTGCCACAAGCAACTTAGACCCGGGGCATAGCGGTCTAAGGCTGTATTCCGAATCAGATTTCACGGCTCAAAGTACTGACAGCGATTACTCGCGTACCGATTCAGAAATCGCGATAATACGGCTCATGAGCGAAATCAAAACGGAACGGCGTTTGAGCGCGCTGAAACTGCTTATAACTCAGTCTTGCCAGATGTTGATTACCGTACCAAAACTGGCAAAATTCTAAATTATTATACGTATTAAAAAAGTATCGTACAGCTGTGAAAACAGCACTTTTCGCATGGCTAGTACCCAAAATAAGAAAAGGTATGCGAATTTTTAAAAATGGAGATGTAAATAGACACATGAAATTAAAAAAATACAAAAAAGAATGTTTGATATTTATATTTATATTTTATCAGATTGCCTATGATATTATCTTATGTATGTATGTGCCTGAGTCAAAACTATCGTAATATATATGTCGCAGTCATCTGGTTGAATCTCCTATTCAATTGAATGACTAGCGCGTTCATTAAATGACAACATTCAATTAAATGACTAGGCCAAACGTTGATTGAACAAGCGTCACTCAACGTCCAACTAGTTAGCGGATTGTATCATAGCCCTTTGAAAAGAGCGGACGTAAAATCAGTCAGGTGATTCAAATTAAGTTCATTTTTTTCCCACTGCGGCGCTAGTAGTCACCAAAACAAATATGGCGTCAAACAGCTCGGACAGATAGCACTGTGTTGATATTTTTATTGATTAATTTACTTGAAAGTGTCGTACAGATCCTATTTAACGAGACATTTTATAATTCATTTATTTTTATTTAAATAAAGGTTAACTTTTAAGTTGCGAACTCATAGTCACCCTAACCAAACATTACAAAGTTGGCTTTAACCCATTCAACGACTTCGCTAAATGACGTTTAGTCAAGACGTTGAACGTTACATTCAATGCGTGTCGTCACAATGGCTGCCGTAATCCCAATGACAGTGATTCGGTACGCGGTTTTGGGTACTCAAAGTGCTGTCAGCGCGATTCGGAACGCAGGGGAAGTACTCTTACTACTAGCTATTAACCACCAGGCGTCGCTTCTGTCAGTGTTACTTTGGATTTTATGGATAGGACACGAATATGACTTGGTTTGATTACGAATAAGGAAATTATTATTATTATTATTATTATTATTAACCATTTTAATTGAAATTAGTGACGCAAAAATTATGTGCTGTGTTGTATCGTGCAACAGTACAAGTAATACAACTATTTCTAACGAAAAAAAGACATAATTCCACTCGTATGTATTTTTTTAATGCAATTTCGTCGTAATTTATTCCTTCGAGAATGTTTGGCGATAGCAACGCCATCTATCGCCAAGTAGAATAACTTCTTGACAGTAGAAGGTTATATGACCTGTTTCATTCATGCTCATTCATTCATGTATTTTGTATAGTAAGCTGGGTGGCCAGATATGGAATCTAAAAAAATATATTTGTATAAAATATTTATTTTTGTAGCGTACAATTAAATAATGCAGATGATATTGATGAACTTACTCAATATTTATAATTGAATACATGATATCAAAATATCACATTTTGGGCAAGGATGTTTCCTTATACTTGGTAGTAAGTAAGTGATGATGATAAAGGACTTACGTGAAAACCCGTTGTACGGTCTTGATCCCCGTATACCTTTTTAATGCTTAACTTGATGATGATGAATTGATAAGATGACTTGAAGTCCAAAATAATTTGATTTATTGATAAAAATGATACAGAGTTGCACGCAGAGCGACGTCAACACGTGAACTAATTAAATTGCTACGTAATGAAATTACAAAATAATATAAAATGCTAATAATGCACAATGTGCGGTTAGCAAACCGTACATGCTCCGGGGCGAGAGAAATCTAAACTTCAATAACATCTTAAAAATTTAAATCTAATAAATTTCACACTGCACTACACTGAATTTTCCCGTAGGTGAAACTTGCTGATCGGGGATGTTCCTTTATTAATTTTCTGCACGTTGGTTCTTGATTTCGCTGCTAATTCTACGTCATAACTGATTGTCGGCGTTCGTGACATAGCTGCCGGCCGACGACGGTGGGAAGGAACTGCGACTTCTTCTACTGTTTCTTGTTCAGTATCTGAAGAATCTGTTACTTTTTTGCAACAACAAATTTTCTTTCTGCACATGATCGCAATCGCTATTAAGATGACAGCGATAATAATCACATAGATCAATGAATACTGATGAATATCGTGTATTGATATACTCTCTATCGTAGGGTCGGTTTCCTTCATTTTTTTTATCTTTTGTTCCAAATCGATCATGAGCTGCTGCTGCTTCACTTCCGCCTCATTCACTGAAGACGTGTCTTTGATTGGCTCGAATGATATATTGATAATTTTGTTAATCTGTGGTATCTCCAATTTCTTGATTTCAGGGCTCAGTTTCAACGAACTTATCGACTCTTTATGCCCATAAACTGTAAAGTTTTCTGTTTTGATGACGCAGTTTTCTCCCAAGTTTACAATATTGGCATGCTCCAGTTGTATAGCTGTGATTTGCTCTCCGCATATAGCTCTCGCCTTGCATGTGTTACAACAAAACGTGAAGTAAGTATTAATATAGTTAAGATTTAACCATTTGCTGTTGCATGTATCGACCTTGCTTCGACATTGATTGTTTTCATTTTTGATACATAGATCTGCGTCTGATTTCATCTTATAAATCGGTGACCGGAGATAACACATGTATGTTGCTATGTCGTGTGATATGCAGTGCTGCAATTCATCAAGCGAAATCGGTAAGTATGAGTCCTTCTGTATGTTCATAGTATGAACTTCATACCTATATATTCTGCTATTGGAAGTAGGGTGACCATGTCATGTCCGACTTGTTTCGGAATTGTCAGTATATGATATAAATCATAGTTATCTCTGCTTATTAACGGTATCTTTATCTCCATGATTAGGTATTTATCCGTCATTTTTGCTCTTATTTTTAAAATATGATAGATATTTTGTAATTCTGATTGTATGTTGTTTACTGGTAGAGCTAATTCTTTCTTCAATTGTGCTGGTATTAAATTCAGTTCATTTTGCAGTTGCTGCGGGGTAATGAGACGAACATTGAATTGTAAATGTTTGTTATAATGTCCAATAGTGCATTTTGAGTCTCTCGCAAGCTTTCTATCATATTATGTGCTGAAATTGATGATAGTATAAATTCGTCTACATTTTCTATATCATTTATTTCTGTTTGTTGCTCTTTGTTGGCTTATTCCATTGCTAAATCCATTATTAACCTAATCCATCCTTATTCCATTTCTTAGCTATATCCTTGTGTGCAATAAAGTATATTCTATTCTATTCTATTCTAAAATATGCTGGTTGAATTTTTTATGCTGTGTTTCTATGTTTTCCTTCGTCCTTTTCAGTAGATTGTATTGAACTTCAATAATAGACGTCTGGTTTTTCCAAAGTTGTGCCAGGTGTTTCTCATTCTTGTTAATAAGCATAATGTCTTTCTTATTTTGTTCAGCGAACTCGTCGTCCAGTACTCCGAATAGGCTTCTTGCTGTACTACCTACACCGTTGTGATAAGACCGCGCTTTCGTCTGGCGCTTGATTGTTTGCGTAGTAATATCTCGTTGTAGTACTGCAGTTCGTGGAACATGTGATCAAGTTGCATTATTATGATGTCACAATGTGTTCGTTGTTGTAATTTTGTACAAGTTGACCTTATATGCTCTGAATATTTGATATATGCTTCTGTTCCATCCCAGTAAGGATACATGTCGTAATAGACGACGATCTTCCATTCGTCTCGTATCAGCTGTATGTTCGAAATCTTGTCAAAATAAAGGCCTTGATTATCGTTCAATGGAGTCACATTTTGACAAAAACATGATGTTATTAATGTGAAATAATACATGATAGCCATAGTTATTGTTACAAGGCTTGATCGATTTGCTTAGTTTTGTAAGGTCTGCGTCGCGGACGAGTATCATGTTCGTCATCGGATGACGTCACCGCCGAGACCTGCTCAACTTTACTTGTCGCTTGCGTCGTTTGGTTACCAACTGGCAGTACTGATAATTTCACAATAGGTCGCTTGATTAGACCAGTTTTTGTTTTGAGCGTTACTACTCTGACGAAGCCATCTTTGCCAGGATGTAACTCAACGACTCGGCCCATTGACCACTTTCCGGCTGGAAGGTTAGTGTCGTGGATAAGAACGACGTCAATGAGCTTGATATTGTCTTTTGATGATCTGCATTTCGATCTTGCTGATAACTGTGCTAGGTATTCAACCTTCCATCTCTGCCAAATATCATTAAATATTTTTTGTGTTAATGTCCACCTTGTTCTGTTATCTCTTTCAGTTTCAACAATAGTGAGTATAGGTCCACTTGCTAGGAAATGAGAAGGTGTCAAATAGTTTAAATCATCGGGATCTTCTGATATTGCACATAGGTGCGCGAGTTTAGACATGCTTCTAACTGTGATAGCAACGTAGAAATCTCTTCGTACGTCAACTTTTGCTCCCCTAGTACTCTGCGCAGATGGTACTTTACGCTTTTCACAGCTGCTTCCCAGAGCCCACCCGCACTTGGCCACGATGGAGCCTGGAAATGCCGCTCTATTTCCATGTCCGAGAGTTCGCTGTGAAAGTTGGGATCTAGTACTTGATTTAGATCGATCATTTCTTGCTGCAGAATGTTGTTGGCACGGACAAAATTTGTCCCATTGTCGCTGTAGATGTGTCGAGGTGTACCTCGTCTTGATGATAAGCGTCTCAATGCGGCCAGGAAAGTTGATGAGCTCATGTCAGACACCAGCTCAAGGTGGACTGCCTTGGTAGCCATGCACAGAAATACTGCAATATATCCCTTGGTTGTTTTCACACCGCGCCCTTTGTTAGTTTTGACTTCCACGTGGCCTGTGAAGTCCACGCCAGTGTGATAGAAAGGCCTTGAGGGGTTCGTTCTTGCTGCAGGTAGGTCCCCCATGATTTGATCATGCTTTGTTGGTTTGTTTCTTCGGCATGTGACACAAGATCTTAGGTGTTTTTTCACTGCCCTGTTTCCTCCCACTATCCAACACTTTCGCCTGAGATATGAAAGTGTCAGACGTATGCCGCCGTGGAACGTCAGATCATGTGCTTGATCGATCATAAGTTCTGTCAGACGGCCGGCATGGGGAAGTATTATTGGATTTTTCATTTCTTTGCTCATGTTTGCGTTTCGCAGCCTTCCGCCCACGCGAAGAACACCGTTTTCATCCAAAAACGGGTTTAGATTCAAAATCTTGCTTTTTGTATTTAGCTTTTTTCTGTCTTTCATATTGCTTATTTCTTCTGCATACTCTTTCTGTTGTATTTGCTTTATTATGCTTTGTCTTGCTTTTTCTCTTTCTTGCTTTTTTGTGATAAATCGTCGTACCCGTAAAGAGCTGTGCTTCATGATCAGTTGCTTGATAATTTTGTTATCTTCGTTATCTTGCTGCGTGATAACATTGACTTGCTTTGTTTTCTTGATTTCCTCTTCTGTTTCATATTTTGCCATCTCATCCTGTTTTTTATCTTCATAGGTTGAAAGCCAGACTGGGCCATTCCACCACAGTGGATGTTCTAGTAGTTGCGACGCTTGGATTCCCCTGCTAGCACAATCAGCTGGGTTGTCAGCTGACTTGACATATCTCCAGCACTGTGGGCTCATGATGTTCGTGATCTTTTTTACTCTGTTGGCTACGAAGGGCTTCCACTTGCTTGGATCACCCTGTATCCAGCCGAGAACTGCTGTCGAATCAGTCCATCCGAAAACTTGTGGATTATATGCGGACAGACACTGTTGTGTCTTGCTCATTCCTCTTGATAGCAGCTCTGCTCCACAGAGTTCTAATCTTGGCAATGTGTGGTTTTTCCTCTGAGAGGCAACACGTGATTTGACAATAACCAATACAACTTTTGTCGGCTCTGTGTTCACTTTGCAATATATTACGCATGCATATGCCTTCGTTGATGCGTCACAATAGCCGTGTAACTCTACACTCGTTCCTTGATTGGTAGAGCCACCGCGGTATGTTTATATTGTTTATGTTTATGATATCGGCTTTTATCTTTATCCATTCGGCTAGCATTTCTTTCGGTAGTTCTTCATCCCATTTTAGGTCAGTTTTCCAAACTTGCTGAAATAGGAGTTTTAGTTTTGTAGTTGTAGGTGTAAGCCATCCGAGCGGGTCGAAGATTTTTGATATTTCTGAGAGTAAAGTTCTTTTGGTTATTTTAGCTTGATCTTGACTTATTTTTGATTCAAATTTAAAATTATCTTGCGTAGGCGACGAGCGTAAGCCCAAGGTTTTGGTTGATTCTGATTGTTTAAATTCGTAGTTAATATCGTGATTTCTTTGCTCTGTGCCCTCTTGAACTAATGATAGATCATTCGACGCCCATTTTCTCAAGTTAAAACCTCCTGATCGTAATAACTTGATTAGATCTTACTTAAGCTGTTTTGCTTCCGATAAAGTATGGCATCCGTGAAGCAAATCGTCCATAAAAATCGATTCTTCCAGGACTGTTGGTGCGCTACTTCCTTAATAATGCTCTCTCTCATCTTTGGCAAGTTGTTTCAGCGTCATCATTGCCAAAAATGGGGCGGCCTTGGTGCCGTACGTCACTGTGGCTAGCTGGTACTCTTGTAATGGTTCTGTTTTTGTGTGTCGCCAAATTATCTTCTGCAAGTGCTGGTCATCTTCATTTACCCATATTTGGCGAAACATCTTCTCGATGTCTGCAGTAAAAGCTATCTTGTATTGCCTCCACTTTAAGATCAACGATTTTAAGTCATGCTGTAAATTTGGGCCTCTGGCCATAAGGTCGTTTAAGCTCTTTCCTGATGATGTTTGGCTTTTTGCATTAAAAACAACTCTCAAGGCTGTGGTCGTTGACTCGCGTAGTACACAGTGGTGCGGCAAGTAGCACTGTCGGTTCATGTTACTGGCCGATGGCGTCATGTGACGTAGTTCTATGTACTCGCTTATGAAATGTTTATATTCTGTTGCGATCTTTTCTTGCTTTTCAAACTTTCTTTCTATTTGTAGAAATTGGGCGATAGCTTTTGGTTTTGATAATCCCAACTCTTCTTCAAAATAATGTTTCATGGGCAGGCGAACCTCGTATTTGCTATCGTCCAGCCTCTTTGTTGTTTCTTGATAAAACTTTACGCATTCTAAATCTTCTGTTGATAGGGTTGTCTCTTCTGAAAGGTCTTTGACTTCCCAGAACTTTTCCAGTTGGTCGTAATTATTTATGACGACATTGCATTGTAAGGACGTGTTTACACTACCGCATAAAATCCATTCCAAGCGCGTCTGTTGAGCGATGGGGTTTGCTTGGTCCGATCTACAGATGCCAAAATTGAACAGATCTTTTTATGTCTTATAGTTTCAGAGTTACCCATACTGACCCATCTAAATGGGCCATCATGTATATCACAATTGCTTATATAAGGTAATCCTACAATAAAAACGACTACATAATACAAAAAAGAAGAGGGAGATCAATTTTTAAAAAATGATCCGTATTTTTTGTTTTTTCACTCGCCTGGCAACATTATACAGCGTAGCGAACTAACGAACAAAACCATCTTGTGTGTAATAGCAAAACTAAGTACGGTTCATTAGTGTCTAGCTGCAAAGCTAGTTTTGCCAATGACCGCTAGATGGTTAGCAGAACTTCATCTCCCCGCACCCCCTCTCAATGGCGACCCCCGCTATCATATAGAAAACGTCTTACGGCAGCTCCTCTTTGTATTTGTCTCCGTGTACAGCACAACCACACAAACAATTAAACACTAAAGCTCAGTAGCGAAACGAAAACGGTCGTCAGTTTTCAAATTGAATCCTATAACGTTTCACGAGCACATAAACTATGTATGTATTGTTACTGACAAGGGTTCGAAATTTGGATTAAAACACCAATGACGTAATTCGAGGGTTTATTCGACGATGAACGACTGGTTCCAGGGCAAATCACAGTATAAATCGCTTAGGTCGCAGGTTTCTTCGCTCTTGATCGCTTTGAAGTTTTCACTCCGATAGCTCACTCGAAACTGAACTGCCCTTGCTTTTTTTTTTTGACGGACCTAATCGCTATTTATACCAGAGTGGTAATATAGCAGGCGCAAACTTGCGGGGGAGCAGAAGGCTCGTACCCCTTAGGAAATTTATGACAACGTATCTGGGGGCGTCCTCAGATGGGCTCGGACCTAGGCCCAGAACTTTGCCAGGGCGAGAAGCGCGTCGGAGAAGAATGACCCCTACCGGGTCTTACTGAATTAATTCTACTATTAGTTCCGCGTCCCCGCCGACGGGGGTGGTTGCTACCTGAAGGGCATTCTGTAGTAGTGTTTGGCCTACACGCAATGGCAGCTTTAATCGCGACGGTGATCTCATCGTCCGGATCTGTGAGAACGTGTCTAGGACGACGCTTGAATCGCGTAGTGGGATGCGGAAAGTAAATTGACGCTTTTCTCATCAGAAGGTTCGAGTGAGTAACGGCCGAATCGAAATAACGTTTAGACGCTTGACGCATATACTCCTTAATGGAGGGGACTTCAAGATCAATATGGAGATTCCTATTGCGCACGTATCACGGACACCCCGTGGCCTTGCGCATGAAACGATTTTGAATCACCTGAAGGGGACTCAAATTGGAACGAGACGCATGAGCAAACACCGGACACGAGTGTTGAACTGCCCTTGCGCAGAGCCGGCCGCCTTATATATGCGCCGAAATCGAGTCTAGCATCTTCCAGAAACTACTAGGGCAGTCCTACACTACGACGAATATTCTGGAATAAGAGTCGTCATCTAGTATCGAGTAGACGTATTACGTACACAGCTCTCGAGCGTCTTGAGATATCTAGATAGTTCCGGGTTCTGTGGATAGATGGCGCTCGCTGCTACTGCTAGACCGCAACACTACCTCCTCCTTAGTTACACGAGCGTTACTGTTGTTGCCGTGATACCGTGCCAAGCGGTCTATATGCACCACCTTAAATGTTCCTCTTGGCTGCCGTTGAATCCGATATGTAACATCATTTATTCTGGTGACGACCTTGTAGGGACTGGGGTCCCTTGCTTGTAATTTTGGTGATTTTCCTTTGCGGCGGAGTCGAGTTGTGTAGACTAATGCTCCTTCCTCAAAGCGAAACTTGTATTCGTCCGTCAATCGTATCTCGTTTTCATGTTCTTGCTCGACTGCAAACCATTTTCTCGAACTATGGCATAAATGTCCTGCATCCTTTCTCATAGCTCGGAGACATAGTCTTGCTCTGACTTGGGGTCGTCTGGAGGTCTTCCTGTCAGCAGATCCACTGGTAAGCGTAGTTCTCTACCAAAATTCACATCACATAGGGGCGCTAGTACTAACCTTTTCTCGACGGGCGCAGGGTTGTCGTGCGTGAGGTCGAGCAGCATGGCGTGCGCGACGCGGGGGGCGGCGGCGCGGCGCTGGGCGCGGGGGAATGCGCCCACGGGCCGCCCTCCGTAGCGGTGCACTAGACGACCCTGTTCGTGTGCGTCCCATGCTGATTGCGCCTCTGGAAGATGACATAACAAACGTCAACTTCTCCATAAACATCCACTGGAATTACAATTTTATTTACTGTACTATCTCTTTCAATTCTTGGAAAACGTAGTCAACTGGAGATTGTTTAGATTTTAAGAAAGGTTGTTTAGATTTAAAGAAAATTTAGCGGTATCCAGTTTGGCTTTCAGGCACAAAAGTTTACAGAAAATGCAGTTACTCTTATAGAAAAGTGTTACAGGGTTAGATAATGGAAAGAGATGTAATTATAACTGTTTATGTATTTTTTGTATGTGACTATTTTTCTGGACCCAGCGAAGGCATTTCATAAAGAGTCACTGATCATTGCATTAACAATGCTAAAAAGTGTGGGGCATTCGAGATCGCTATAAATCGGTTTCAATCAAATCTTTGTATTCGTATTCTTTGTAAACAGAAAGTACAGATTTATGAACAATACAGTACCTTTACTTTATATGAGTTTCAGGGTACCACAGGGAAGTATATTAGGACTGACGCTTTTTCTAGCTTATATTAACGACCTATTTTTATTGTGTTCATAATCTTTCAATGCAATCTGTCTGACTGAAAAGTACCACCATGAGTAAATGGGGGTCACTGACCTCTGATGAGGCTGGTGATGCCGAGCCGGTTGACGTAGATGTTGTCCACGTGGTCGGAGTTGGTGAACAGCTCTCCTACCACGAACAGCGACGGCTTTACGTTGCGCGCGCAGTCTAGCAGGTATTCCGCCACCTGCGGCATCGGTACGGAGTACAGGCGTCAATATCGGGCACATAGTTTTTTACATTAACATTAATGGCCCGTTACAGTCCACTGCTGGACTATGAGCCTCCTCCACTTAAGTGTTTGGTTTTGCCATAATCTCCACGCTTGGCAGGCGGGTTGGAGATCGCAGATTAAGGTTACTGTATCAGAGAGCGCTGCTGCCCGTTCCCTGTTCAATGTGTAGTCCCTAAGTCGCCT
Organism: Carpatolechia fugitivella; assembly: GCA_951230895.1. Taxonomy (NCBI): domain Eukaryota; kingdom Metazoa; phylum Arthropoda; class Insecta; order Lepidoptera; family Gelechiidae; genus Carpatolechia; species Carpatolechia fugitivella. Next base: position 90,327 of record OX579651.1, read on the forward strand.
CTTACGACACCCACGGGAAGAGTAGGGGTTGGTGACAAATGTGTAGCGACACATGTTTTGTATCACGTTTTGTATAGTAATCATTATTGCTACTTCCAGTAACACACAGCGCGAGCACGCCAGTAGTCTCGCGCCCGCCTTATAGTTCGCTCTTCTACAATGTAAACTTGCAAATTATTTGACTTAAATAGAAGGCCTACAGTTTCTACCAGTTTTCATTTTATCAACATCCCACTAATATCACCAAACCCCTAAAAATGTATTCTACTATGCCGTCGTCACCACACGGCCGATAACACATAGTATAACAGTCATATTCCAAATTATTCAATGCGTACAACAGGTACCTTACTTTAGATGAGTTTCGGGTCGCTTATTCTGCGGGAGTAAGCGGGGTAAAAACAAACGCGAGTGAGTGAAATCGCAATACCTCATGCTTGAACAAATATTTTTTAGACGTATTCTCTTGAGTGCGCCTCCAGGAAAGGGCGGCGTGTGTGAATGGCCGTTCTGTACCTAGTGCTATGTTAATTCTGAGCTTACGTGCAGCGGTGTGGAGTGGCAGTTGTCGAGTCTCACTCCGTCGAATACTTCAGCAGTGAGTTCGACGTATTCCCTCATGTGCGCCCACAGGAAGGGGCAGGCGTCGGGCCGCGCGCCGTAGCGCAGCTTCACGCTGTCGCCCCAAGCAATCAGCTCGCGGCGCAGGTATACCTGGCGATAAGTAGCACTTACTTATATCTGTGTTCTAATAAAGAACGTCACATTACACGTATTTAAAATTTACAGTAATCTGTCAATTATCAAACCTTCTCTTTACTGCGTCAACGGGCATCTGTCGTAGAGGAAAGTTGTTATAATTATGGACCTACAAACGTTATATAGACGAAAACTTGTTAATGGCTTTGTGTGAATCTATTTTTATATCCTCTGTTTGTTAATACAGCAACAATTTAGCTGTAAGTTTTCCAAATAAAGTAAAATAAAATAATGCGTATATGGACGAAATACAGCGAAATAAAAATCCTAAAGAATTTTGGTCTTACACTAAAAGTACAAAACAAACTCTTTTCCCAAGTCATGCAGTATAAAAATGTTACTGCTGACTCAGGCCCTGCTATCAGCAACCTATTTGCGAATTATGTTTACTCTACTTTTTCCAACAGTAATAACACAACCATTCCAAATTCCGTGAGTTCCAAATTCAGAGAGATTTAGCCCCTTACTTTCTGTCTGCGATTGAAGTATCCCAAACTGAGCTGCTCAAACTGCTGAAGTCTCTAGGCTTATCTAAGGCTGGTGGGTCTGATCAGATTCTGCCGTTATATATTATTCAAATATGCTGATTCATTGTTATGTCTTCTATCCATTATATTTAAACGATCGCTCAAGGAGGGAATTGTATTGCAAAGAGAAAATCGGCTTTAATAACACCCGTGCACAAGAAGGGTAACAAAGCGAACGTTGAGAATTATAGGCCAATATCTAAGTTGTGTCTCTTCGCCAAGATTCTGGAAAGGCTGGTATATAACCAACTTTACGCAGCCCTCTTTTAGTCCTGAGCAACATTGGTTCCCTAAAACGCTCTACTACATCCAACTTATATTTTATATCCAAAAGCATGGATCAGGGAGCACAAGTAGATGTAATTTACACCGATTATGTTTCGATCGAATCGACCATAGTGTACTTCTGAGTAAACTTTGTAATGCGGGTATTCATGGTGACTTATTCAGGTGGTTCTCTTCCTATATAGAAAATCGTAGTCAGACCGTAGTACCCTCGGGTTTCTCATCTGACTGGACTATCATACCTGATCCGTTTTTATTTATAATAATATATTAACGACATACGGTCCTGTTTCCTTCATTCTAAAATATTACTGTTTGCAAACGATATGAAAATTTAGAAAATTATCAAGGACATGACTGCTATTAGACACCTTTAAGCGGATCTTGATTGATTTACAGTATATTTAATTAAAAAAAAAATTATTGTTAAGAGGAAACAGTCAAATACTTAAATAATGACACAAGTTCAATCAATCAGCCTATTGCAGTCCACTGCTGGACTGCTGCCTCCTCTTGGGCACGCCAAAGCGCATGATCACCCGCTTTCCTCATCCAGCCACCACCAGCGACCTTCCTCAGGTCATCAGTCCACCTGGCAGGGGGGCGTCCCACACTACGTTTCCCGAGGCGTGGTCTCCATTCGAGAACCCGGCTGCTCCAACGCTCGTCGGTTCTGCGACAGACGTGGCCAGCCCACAAACACTTCACGAAGCTACACTTCTGGACGATATCAACTACCTTGGTCCTCTGCCGGATGATCTCGTTTCGGATTTTATCCCATAGCGAAATACCAAGCATAGATCATTCCATGGCTCGCTGAGTGACATGTAGCCGATGGGCCAGCTTCACCGTCATGTTCCACGTCATGACACAACATGAAAGCAATAAACATTTGAATTTGAATTTAAACCTACAGTCTATAGGGGACTGTAGGTTTAAATTTATACATAAAAAATAGGTTTCACAGTAAAATTGCAGAATAAAACCACATTTTAGAGAAAGTATAAGTCTGAAAACAAACAAAAACACTAATGTAAAATTTTGAAAAGATTTAGGAAGCCAAATCAGCGAGGCAGTAAAGAGTCTGTTTCTTAAAGGTATGTACAGACGAGGAAAAAATATCAACATTATAAAAATACTACTACTCTGAGCATTTAAAGTAAAAAGCAGTGTCAAATTTCGTCGACCTTACACAGAGCTTGGTGGCATAATTGGTAATGCGCCTGTTTCTGGCCCGGATAGCCAAGGAGATGCAGGTTGGAATCCTGTCCAAGATCGACAAAATTTTAAATTTTTTGCTTTATAATTATTAGATATTTCGTTAACAGATGTTTTCTGTAATAATCTACCGAATTATAAAATTTATAATTCGCGTATAGAAAAAAAGATTCCTAAGATAACTTTCCTTTTGACTTTGAATACCTTGACTTTAAAACGCGCCAGAGTATATCTGGTTACCATCACCGCTGTAGCGAATATCATTTTGCTATCACTGGAAACTAGGCGCCATGTTAAGTGATATCTGCTTCTTAATTGAAATTGCTAAAGGGACGTTAGACTGTCCTGCAGGCCTAAGATGCGCACAATTTATAGACAAAACTCTCGGAAGAGAAGAGAAAATTTGTCTTCTCTTTTGAGACTCGGAAGTCTTCGAAGAATAGACAATTACATTACACTTAAATTACTTTGAAAGTGTAAGTAATTTACACAATAACTCCTTACACAATTATACACAATTATTCACAATACACACAACTCTTAATAATAATAATAAATCAATAAAAGTATGTATTCCCGGTAATTCGCAATGACTTTTTTTTTTGTGGCTTGGCTTTTGTGTAGCCACAATTCCGCCAATATCACATACTAGCGCGCTGCCGCCACCTTGTAGATTTGTATCATTTTTACTCACTTTCATCTCGCGCTGCATAGATACACGAAAATTAAGATGTACTTCACTTATTTTATGCGTATAAAGTATGATTCACGTTGCGGAAATTAATAAAACATAACTTTGCTGCCAATTCTTTATTGTCTTCAGCTCAATATGTTGAAGACATGTTATCTTGATCCAAACGTCAAAAATAGACAAAAATAGCGATCGTCTTTTGTTCCTCTGAGACAAATATTGAGTGCGCATGTTAGGGATAGAAGACAAAAGAATAAAACAAAGAAAAAAGACAAGTTTCTCTATTTTTGTCGTCTTCAATTGGCATGTTAGCCCACGTAGACTTGGCTCTCTATTCTTCCTAAGTATAGAAATGAGCATAGAGAGACTTTTTGTCTTCGTGCGCATCTTAGGCCTGCTGAACTTTTAGCGAGCATTTCTCTGCGGACTAATCAACGAGGCCTAAGAGAGAAAAATAAAATAAAAATACTTTTATTTTTGTAAATCTGACACATAGCATGTTGCGAGGCTTCCCAGTAAGTAGTCAAGGACACTTGTAGTGGGAATGCCTCGCTCTTCCATCTTAAGGTAACATAGTAAAAGATTATTACAAAAATTTAAGACTTAGTTAATTAAATCTTAATATTAAGTTTCTTAGGAGGTGATTAACATAATAGACTTGAAACAAAAAACAAATTTTTGTGAAACATATATTGTAACAAGTGAGAGTTGAAATGTTAGTGAATGTTTAGGAGGGTGTAAATTAATAAGTAGTGTCATAATATATACCATAATTATAATTAGAACATATTGTGTAAGTAAAGAGAATGTGTGCTCATACAACAAAGGAATTGAAAATCGGATGATAGGCCGTTAGCTAACATAATACATTATAGGTATAACACATAATTCAGATCGCAACGTAGTAAAGTGTTAAAAATTGATACTCGAATAAACATGAATCAGAGATATGCATGCCTTTCGGATACGAAGGTTCCTTGGGATCGGATAGAAAAGCTACATGCAGAGTTTCAACTCACCACCGGAAGGTATGGTTGTTATTCATCTAAGAGCGAAATTGAGGTGCATATTACTATACATATTAATTAAGAGGGTGTATGTGAACAAACGGTAAATTGTAATAAAAACCATAAATTGTGATGTTGAGCTGATGAGAATCCATACTCGGATACAACGGTTCCTTGGGGTTGGATAAAAGGACACATGCGTACGTAGTATGTTATTATATACCATAAAATGAAACAGTTGAATGGGAAGAGAAATTGTGAATACATAGAGAGGATAAAAAGGCAACCCTCAGAATACGTTAATTGTAAATATATATTATACAGTTGATACAAATTGAAGAGATGAGAAAAGTCCTCTAATACCTACATGCCCTGCGGATATGAAGGTTCCTTGGGATCAGACAAAAGGCCACATGCAAAGTACGCTTTTTATTATACCTGCCATAGATTGAACCGGTTTGAAGGGAAAAAGAATTTGTGTTCAAATACGTTCATGCCCTGCGGATACAGTAGTTCCTTGGGATCGGATGAAAGGCCAGATGAAGAGTATTTAGTTAAACAGTTGGTAGGGTGGTATGAGATGTAAGTACCACACGTAATACCAACCCACACTATACCTGCCTAATAAGATCTTCAACCTCGTCGTAAGTCAGAGTTTTTATAAAGCATAAGAGAGCCATTTTAGAATTGTAAAGTTGCAGGGGATACAGATCAACCTTGCGATTGATTAGATTATATAAATAGGTGGCTTGTGCGGCATACTGACGCTGGGCAAAAATAAGACGTACTCGATGTATTGGAGCGACAATGTCCTTATGTAATCACTGACATTAAATTACCACGAAGTTGAAGTGAATAATGTATTGAAATCAATTATGACATGGATAAATAATAATAACTTAAAAATAAATATAAGTAAGACTAATTATATGAATTTTAATAATGCACATGTAGCAGTAAAACTTGACAATAATATTGCGATTCAAAAGACTGACTGTGCAACATTTTTAGGAATTAAAATTGACAGTGCATTAAAATGGAAATATCATGTTGACTATATTTGTAATAGAATCAACCGATTTTCTTACGCATTGTATAAATTATCCAATACTGTATCAAAGGAAGCAGCCTTAACTGCATACTTTGGATACGTAGAGTCTGTTTTTCGTTATGGAATTGTTATCTGGGGAAATTGCACTGACGCTAATAAAGTATTCTTAGTACAAAAAAAGTGCATAAGATCAATAGCTGGAACGGCACCAGATACTTCTTGTAAGCCATTATTTACGTCCTTAAGAATCTTACCCCTTCCTTGCATTTATATTTTAGAATTAGCTGTATTTACTAAGCAAAACCTAAATCTCTTTACAAGAAAAAAAGATATGACAACGAGAAACTTAAGGAATAAAGACAATCTAGTTATCGATGTAGTTCCGAAAACGGTTAGATTTAGTAAAAATTGTTTTATAATGTGTATAACTATTTACAACAAAGTACCAGACGTCTTTAAAAGTAATGCATTAAAGAGATTTAAAAATATATTGAAAAATTGGCTATATAAACATAATTTTTACTCTATCAAAGAATTTTTAGACCATAAGAAAGATATGTGTATACACTGCAAAGAATAGATTAATATAATGGTTGTTATCTATAAATTATTGCTCTAATCATTTTTCAAATTTTAGACATATTTACAAACAAATATTAGGTATAATTTATTATTTGCATGCTTATTAGTTAGGCTAGATATGTGACACTGTGACTAAAACAATTTGTAATCCTTATAACCATTTCTATGGCAAATAAAATGATTGTATTGTATTGTATTGTATTGTCTTTTATTTAACAGTGTTTGATCAAATGGTAGTGTTTTATGATATTTTAGGATTAGCTCAACAATATATAATTTCCTTACAGAGGGTAGGTCACTTAAAGTAAAGAGGTCATCAGTAGGAAATCAAAGGGCTTAAAAAACATTACTTTTAATAATGACCTCTATGCTCGTTCAAGATCAAGGAGATTTGATGTTATTGCCTCACCCCAAACTGGGATACAGTAAGTTATCACAGACTGAGCCAAAACAACATAAATTCTCTTTAAAACTTCCATGCTCATCACATGTCTCAAAGATTTAAAAATGTATATCAATTTCCTCACTCTGTTCATTGTCAACTCGATGTGAGAGTACCAGCTTAATTTCTGGTCAACCATAACACCTTGATATTTTGTACAACTAGTCTTGTCAATCACCGGACAGTTACATGTGGAGAAACTAGTATTGTCGCAACTATGTATCTTAACACAAAAACCATGATTTGGCTGAGAATTTATGTATGGAGCAAAACATATGTAATTTGTTTTATGAATGTTTAGGGTTAGTAGATTATTATTTAGCCACCGTTTGACCAGATTTATTTAGCCACTATCAGCAGTCATCCGCACTTCATCCTAGAATTTACCACTGAACACTATCGCTGTGTCGTCCGCATAGGAGAAAATCCTCCCCCCAATGCCACGAAGTTTGCATAACTCATTTATATAAATTAGAAAGAGCGTTGGGCCGAGGATACTCCCCTGCGGGACGTCGAAAGAAACGTTTTCTTCATCACTAAGGTATTTGTCAATTTTAAACTACTTGTTTCCTATTGTGAAAAGGGCCAAGGGGGTGCCACGGATCCCAATACTCTCTAGCTTACTTATAGGAATTGGAATTGAAACAGTATCCAATGCTTTTTGTAGATTTAAGCATCTGCTACCACTATCTATTTCATGCACTATGCAAGAAGTAATATCCAAAATAGCATCCTGTGTTGATCTGCCTTTCCTAAAACCATATTGTGCGTTAGAGAGAATATTATATTTACTGAGGTGGTCAACAAGCCTGCCATTAAGAACCCTTTCAATAATTTTTGAGATGGCGGGTGGTACAGTAATAGGCCGATAATTATTTGCGTCGATGATATCTCCACTCTTTGCACTCTTGTACACAGGTGTAACAATTGAACGTTTCAGAGAAGTGGGAAAAATACCTGTATCAAAACACAAGTTGGCCAAATTACAAATCAAGGATGTCAGAAAGTCTCTTGATAATTTTAAACATTGGGTGGTAATACCATCCCAACCAGACGCGCTTCCTGAATCCAGACTCATTATAATACTATCTATCTCTTGTGGATTGGTATGCAAGATGGGTGATTGTAATGAGCTTGATAGTTGGTTGGAGCTAAACCTGAAGATTCAGAGATAACTTCAGCGAAGTGTTTGCCAATGCTACTAAAGGATTTGTTAACATAAGCCAATGGACAAGGTTTTATTTTAAGCAGATTCAGATTTGTACTCTTTGTTGGTTTGTAATTAGTTATTTCGTTTATTGCTAGCCAAAGATTTCTCGTATGTTTAATATATTTGGTTATTTGATCTTTATTGTACTGTCTTTTTAATTTTTTAATTAAATTACAGCGGAAGTTATGGAAACGCTTGTATGTTATTTTCAGGATAAGATTATGGGTATTTGTTTTAAGTTTGAACTGTAGGCTATTTCTAAACCTAATACACCTCAAAACTCCAAAAGTAATCCACGGCTTTAAAATTCTTTTACTATTTGGAATTAACGACAGTTTAGTGTTTGAAAGTAAAGTCTCCCTAATTAGGCCAATCAATGCATTTGCATATGTATCAGGATCGCTATAAATATTAAAGTTCGAGATATACTTATATAGAAATAAGGCTTTTATAAGCATTTTGATAATTTATCTTAGTTTTGTGTTTACACTGTGAGTCCATGTTGTAATTAGGGGATCGGACTTCTTTTTTTTATTTTATATATCCAACCTTCTTAGTTTCTGCTATCGAACACTAAAAGAATTTTTGCTCTATCTTTAAAATTGACCGAGTTATATAGGTTTGAAATTCAAGATTAGACATACCCACATACCCACTTGTGACGTCATTTGTTAGTAACGCCATATAATCTCCATACAAAAAATCGTTTTTTAAAAAGACAGACATATTGAAACTTTAAAAAATCACTGTAAATTCGTTTTTCAACCGATTCTGTTTTTATCTTCGCGAATCGTCTGCTACTAATCTATATTTTAAAAATAATTAATAAAATATGGTAAATTTAGGAACAGTCCGATCCCCTATTGAGTGATAGAATTAGACAGACTAAACTGTGGTCGGTCACTGTGGTATTAAGTACCGCAACAAAAGCTGAGCTGATACTACGATTAAGTCGCAAAAAACGTGATCTAGGTAGCTGTCATCCCTAGTAGGTAAAGTGTGAGCAGGTAGAAGGCCGTGAAGAGAGAGTCAATTTAAGTAACTAAGTCTATTGGTACGTTCATGAGAGTTTTCATTTGGTGAGACAATGAGATCGATATTGATATCGCCTAATATTAAAATGTTTTTATTTAACGGGAGATTCTCGAGGTGAGTGTTTAGAGAAGTTATAAAATTTAATGCCTTTACATGGGACGGAGAGCGATATATACCCAGTATTATGTAATTAGAAATTTCAATTTGGAGGCTCGTAGCTTCTGTCAGATTGAGTTCTGTAACTTTAGCCAGGTGATTGTTCTTAATAAATATAACTACACCATCATTTTGGTTAAGTTGTTTAAATGTTTGATAGTAGGAATAATTTATAATACGAGGGATATGTTTATTTAGGTTTAACCTACATTCCGATAATATTAGAATATCCGGCTAAAGGTGATAAAGTAACCTGTAAATCATCTAAGCTTTTATAAATGCTACGAATGTTTTGAGTTAGCGCTATAAAGTTACACGATTTGTTATCTATTTTTAAATCCTTCATATTACATAGTAATGATTCCGCAATATTACTACTGTCAATTACTTGCAAGGTGTCAACATTACTATCCATAACAGAGCGAGTATAAGTGCAGAACTACATAACCAAGGAGGTTAACTAGGGTACTACTGTACCTATATACGAGCATAAAGATGTAGGATATTAGGGTCATTTCGGTGGGTGGTAGTGTTTGTAATATGATGTTCGAGGTATAATAATTCTTGGTGTAATAATAATACGTATATGTTGAGGTTATGAATGTTGTATAATTGTGTAGTTTTTGTATGTATGTAATATAAAGTGTTATGGCATATAATATTATTTATAAGTATTATAGTATATAAAAATATATGTATTTGGAGTAGGAGTGTAGGTGAGGAGGAGTAATAGTTTAAATAAGAATATAATAATAATAATATAATAATAAAAAAAAAAAATATTTCTTTAAATTTTTACAATAAATGCAATAAAAGCAAAATGTACATAGATAGACGTACTAGTAAAAGTCCTTACAGAGTTTGATCTCTGTCTCCCAAACTAGGGTAACCTGTGTCTTGGGAGACAGTGAGTCTGATTTACAAGAATTTTATCATTAAGATAAATATATCACATATTTTCTGTTTGGTGACAACATTTAACAAGTACAATAAGTGAAAAAACGTTAGTATTAAACAAAATAATATTGTTTAACCAGGTACACAGACATATTAACTATATATATATATATATATATATTATTAAATTGAAAACAATTACACATAATAGAAACAATTACATATAATAAGAATTTTCATATACTTAATAGATAATGTATAAATATTTGAAAGTTATACATGTACATATTAGATCCTGTAGATAGATAATATAGATAATTAAGTCTAGTAGATAATTTGTATAGTTGCTTTATGTTATGAATTTTAAGATGTCTTCAGTTTTATTGTAATCTTGTGTTAAAAGCCATTTAGTTAGTTTAGTTTTCAAATCATATTTATTTAAGTGTGACAAGCCTATAATTTTGTTTAGTTTTGTGTACATATGACTACTTAATACAAAAAATTGATTTTGAGCAAATTTAGTCTTATGTTGAACAGTAAGTGGGTTATTTCTACGACGTTCCGGATTAGGAGGTGGGACTTCTCTGTGCTTTCTCAAAATGGACAGCAGCACAAAGAGCTGTCTGACTGTGAGGACATTTGCGTCTGAAAACAGTTTAATTGTTTCATATCTGCGTGTTTTTTTTAGCATCACTTTCAGTACAGCTCTCTGTGCCCTCTCCAGTTCTATGAATCGAGCCTTATAAGCACCTCCCCAAGCAGGAATACAGTAAGAAAGTACTGATTGACATAACGCTAGGTAAGTCATCTTAAGTATTTCAGGAGTAGCTGACACCCTCAGTAATTTGAAGATATACAAGAGCCGAACAACTTTGATGGATAGGGCTCGAATTTGACTATCCCAGTTTAAACCTTCATCAATATGTATTCCAAGATATTTTATCACCTTAGTTTTTGCTACTTCAAGACAGTCACAATTATCCTGAAATATAAAACACGTGTGTGCCTTGATTTTAAAATTTTCCGGTGGCTGAGTGTTTTGACGGATCGAGAATGAGATGTATTTTGTTTTTTGTAGATTTAGGGATAAAAGGTTAGCTGTAAGCCATGCAGTGACTTTACTTAGCGCAGGTTCGGCATTTATTTTTACTTCCTCCCAGCTGCTTCCATGCACAAGTATGGCAGTATCATCCGCGTATGCAAAGATTCGACTTTGTTGAAGCTCCATATCGCAGAGTTCGTTTACGTAAATCTGGAACAAGGTTGGACCCAAAATGCTGCCCTGAGGGACACCGTAAGTGACTAGCTTTTCTTCACTATAAATGGCTTCAATTTTAACCTTCTGCCTTCTATTGTTTAAGTAGGACTTGAATAATTCAAGTGGAGTTCCACGTATGCCTAATTGCTCCATTTTCTGTAGAAGCATGGGAACAGAGACCGTGTCAAACGCCTTTGACATGTCTAAAAATATGCCAAGACATTTCCTTCTGCTATCTAAGGTCTCGGCTACGGTTTGCGTAAGATCCATAATAGCATCTTCCGTAGAGATGCCACTTCGAAAACCATATTGGTTATTAGAAATTAAATTATGACTGTATAGAAAACTTTTTAGTCGCTTAGAATCCTTTCAAAGACCTTAGATAAAGAAGATAGTATTGATATTGGTCTGTAGTTGTTGACACAGTCTCTGTCTCCAGCCTTATGAATAGGGTGTATGATAGCAAGTTTAAATGCATCAGGGAAAACACCAGTTTCGATAGAGATGTTGCAAATGTGAGTTATAGGTGGAACAAGAATGTTTCGGCAGTCCCTCAGTATATTTGCAGGAATGTCATCCCAGCCCACAGCACAATCATGTCTTAGTCCCAATATAACTGCTTCTACTTCTGCTTCATCTACAGGCACTAACAGCATAGAGTTACACGGCTGAGAGGTTATGTTCGGGTTTTGCCGTTTTGCTGAGGAGAATTGTTGCGGGTTTTTAGACATAATGTCATTAGCAAGGTTTTCACCTATTTTAGAGAAAAAATTACTGACGTTTTCTACGGCTAAACGAGGACTACCACACGTATCTAAAAGCTCAACTGATGTTACCGGTTTTTTTCGAGAAAGGGTTATATCCTTTATTGTGTTCCAGAGTCTTTTTTGATTTTTACCTGCTTTAGCGAATTCTTGCTGCTCATATTCTTTTTTTAATTTTTTAAGTAAACTATTGCAAAAATTGCGGTAGCGCGTGTATGTAATTTTAAAGATTTGGTTTTCCGGGTTTTTTTTATATTTAAAATGTAATTTATCGCGATTTCTTATGCACCTTATCAGTCCTGTAGTAATCCATGGTTTTAAATTTCGAGATTTTCTAGGTATTTTAACTGTTTTAGTATGCTTTTCAATAACTTCCCTTAATATTTTGATAAAAATGTTTGTGGCCAGGTCTACATTAGAGTTATTCATTACTTGAGAGAAATCCACATTTTCTAGTTCCGATTTTATAGCTGCATGGTCTAATCGTGTGACAAAATTACTAACACTCTTTTTCGGTTTTAAATTTTCTAATGATAAAAGTACGGGCTTATGGTCTGTGATATCCGTAACCAGGACTAGAGTATAATTGCTCAGTTTTGACTTTAGTAATACATGGTCCAGACATTTTTCTGATCTGGTGTTGAGCATATGTGTTGGTAGAATGCCGTGAGTCGCATTAAAAATGAGATAATCCAAACTAAAAATGTCATCACTATTTGGTTTAATATCTATGTTGATATCACCAATAAGGGCAGTATTGTGGAATGACGAAAGGCTGTTGTATACATTATTTAAGCTATCTATGAATTCCTCAAATTGTTCCTTAGTATTGTATGATGGAGAACGGTAAACACCAATCATAGCAAACTTGTTGTCAATCTTACATACTAGGCTGGTGCCACTTCGAAATTCTGGTTCAGTGACTTTGCATTTAAGTCCAACTCTAGTATACATTACAACCCCATCATTTTGATTCTTTATGTTTTTTGTAAAGTGTGCATTATATCCATATAAGTACGGAAGATTATGCACTTTAGACAGCCAACATTCCGTCAGAACAATGATATCAACTTTAGTATCTAAATTTTGCAGTAAAATCAGTAACTCGTTAAAATTTTTATTTAAACTACGTATATTTAAGTGTAAAGTTGTAATATTTTTATATGAGTTTTTAATATAGGTACTAGTGTTTTGTGGAGAGCAATAAGCAGAGTGTTCAGTATTTAGAGAGTCTAAATCATTTAAAATATTCATTAAGTTTGCCATTTTTGTATATATAAACAAGCTGTCAATGGAAGTATATGGACTAGGCTCAAGAGAATAAAAGCGAATACGGAAAAATAAGCAGTATGTTTTAAATAGCAAAGGGATATCGCAAGATGGTTTTTAGGTATAGAGTTTAGACTACATGTTATGTCAGTATATGTGAGTATTAAGTGTGTGTATATAAATGACTTAATTATATTATTTAAATAAACAATGCATAAATAATTGCAAATACATAGTAATAACAATAAGTGATAGCTAATATTTAAAGTATACAAATAACAAAAACTTAAAACTAGTCATGCAATTTTCAGGAGGTCCATTAGGGTTTGTTCTGATTTTACAACAACATATTTGTCGCCTGAAGACTTTCTTAAATAAATTATTCCGTTTGACGTCCAGCAGTAATCATATTTGTTAGAATTGGCGAAATCACGTGAACGGAAAAACAATTTCTTCGTTTGCGGTGGCAGATATTCTGAGACGTAAACAGCCGTACGGGCACCAGGGATTCCCAGAGTCTCAGTATTCAGCTTGTTTTCTTTAGGAAGACTTTTGTTATACTTTTTAACACCATTTACAAAATCGTTTTTATTACTGACATGCAGGAATTCAGCGATTATAGGCTTTGGAGTACCAGGTTTGCCCGGCACGCGACGAATGTCCCGAATATCCGCTGTAGTGTAGTTCTGTCTATTAGGTAATGTTTGGTATTTAGCCTTTTTGAGTTTGATATAAAACTAGGTACTAAATTAATCGCGTATAAAAAATTAAAGTATCCCAAGGGTAAATAACACTTATAAAGTCATGTTTCCTGCATGAGGTGGTGCACTCAAGTGCAGTGAAGCTCAAGCTTCATTTTGTATTGAAATAATTTTCGAGGCGTCATCTTTCCTTACAAGGATCTTCCCGAATGAAGTCCAACAGTATTTGTACTTGCCAGTCTTCACAAGTTCACGTGACAAGAAGAGGCGGGCTCCCTTTGCAGTCAGTGTTCCGATACATAGACAGGCGTGTCTTCGTCGGAAGAAAATCCAAGGTGTTTAGCCTGAAGACGGAACTTGTTTTTAATGTTAAATTCTTTAACTTTTTTCAGGAAATCCATTCTGAGGATTGCAGAGCAAAGTTCGACTATAATTGTAGGTTTTTTTATCGACTCCGGTTTTTTTTCGAGCTAAAGCTCTTGTTCGAAAAATGTCACAAATGTTATGTTTATTTATATTGATGAGGAGGGACTTTGAAAGGCTCAATACGTAGTTTACGAGGAGGGATCAAAAAGTAGTGAGAACGTCATACTCCTTGGTAAGAAAAAAAAATACTGGCAGGCATAGCTCAGATACATATTTGTAATATTAATAAAGAAAAAAATCTTCGATTCTCTTTTGTTTTTTTCTGAATGTAGTCATTTGTTTGCTTCGTGTCGGAACGTGTTCTCGAAAATGGAGAAAAACGAAGTACGAGCCGTTATTAAATACCTCTGTTTAAAAAAGTTAACGACTCAAGAGATTCATTGCGATTTGGAGGCAACATTAGGAGAGTCTGCTCCGCCGTATTCTACTGTCGCAAGGTAGGCTTCTCAATTTCGAGTAGGGAAAACGAGCACGGAAGACGAACATCGTTGCGGCCGTCCATCGACGTCAGTCACCCAAGAAGATGTTGCGAAAGTCGAGAAAATTGTATTGAGCGATCGAAGAGTTACCATCCGATACTTAATTCAAGAAACGGGCATTTCATATGGAAGTATTCAATTCATATTGAAACCATCTTTGAATATGAGAAAAGTTTCCGCAAGATGGGTGCCGAGAATGTTAACCGACAGTCAGAAACAAAATCGACTTGACATTTCGAAGATATTGTTAGACAAGTTTCAAGAAGATTCTGAGAACTTTTTGTCTCGTTTCGTAACAATGGACGAAACATGGGTCCATCATTTTGATTCTGAGACAAAACAGCAATCTTCGCAATGGAAACGGCCATCATCACCGACCCCGAAGAAGTTTCGCGCCGTGGCATCGGCTGGCAAGATTATGGCCTCAATATTTTGGGACTCAGAAGGGATATTGTTGATTGATTACCTGGAGCGTGGAACCACTATTACAGGCCAATATTATGCAGCTTTAATTCCCAAGTTGAGGAATGCCATCAAAGAGAAAAGGAGAGGGAAACTTCGAAGGGGCGTGCTGTTTCATCACGACAACGCACCCGCGCACAGGTCGGCAGTTGCGATGGCTGCCATTCAGCAAGCTGGCTTCGAATTGGTTGACCACCCCCCTTATTCACCAGATCTGGCGCCTAGCGATTTTTATCTGTTCCCCAAATTGAAAGAATACTTAAGGGGAAACAGGTACGAAGACGATAACGAGGTGATGGATGCCGTGGAGAGCTTTTTGCAGGACCAAGACAAAACTTTTTTTTTTTAAAGGGATTGAAGCCTTGGAAAAGCGCTGTACTCGGTGTGTAGAGAGACTCGGAGACTATGTAGAAAAATAAATTATTAAGTTATCAATAGTCATTATATTCTATTTCATTCTCACTACTTTTTGATCCCTCCTCGTATAAGATCATCCCTGGATTCGTGAGCCTTTCTCGGAACATTTTTTATTTCGATGCTAGAACGTACGTGAAGAACGCTGTAAGTCTTCCACTTTATCTTCCAAAATGCTGATGTATTCCCGATCCTTTTTTGACTGGATTTACAAGTGAGAAATCTTCTTCTGAAACTCCTCATTTTGAGCAGATAAAAGAGCAAAAGAAGAATCGATGCTCGAGTTAAATTCTTTTATTTCCTGTATATTTTTTGTAATCTTTATTAGTTCCTTCTTTTGATCGCCGACAAGTTCTGTAATAAGCATTCTCATTTCTTCCTTGAAGATATTAAAATGTTCGAATGAGAGCTCATCATCTCTGGGCCGCTTGGTTCGTTGCGAAACATAGTTTGTTGAAGAAGATACTTCACGTGATTTGTTGAGTTGAGAATCAGATGCGTAATATTCCCTTGATCTTGCCAGTTGTTCATGTGATGGTAACTTGTTCGTAGGAGACCTTTGAAGACATTTTTCTAACGTTAGGCCTAAATTAATCAGCTGCCGGCGGCGGCAAGTAATATCCAAAAGATGAGCGGGGCCTACGTACTCTATTGTCTACAGTGTAGGTGGCACAGGAGCGCAGGTAGTGAGTATCGTCACGTCGTCTCGCTCACTCCCGGGGCAAGGCTGGGCTAAGTGATGCGCATTGGAAACGACACGTAGATCTCTCTTACACAACGGTGTGATGGGTATGCAAACAAAAAGCTATCTGTCTGATTAGCTTCACTTCACTCACTCACGCGTGGAACTAGGATTTTTTTAAATAAAATTAGCACGGAGACGTTTGCACACGATCGCTCAGCGCGGCGTCCGAGAGGGAAGAGGATCCTAAGCGTTCCGACACGGCGAGAACCAACTACAGGCGGAACTCGTTCTTGGTTCGTGCGTGTTCTAATTTTAATAAGTTTCCCCTTGATTTAGACCTTTTTTGTACCAGCACAACAACAGTCAAACGGTTGATGACGAAGATGCACTTCGACACAGCTTCAGAGAAGTGATTTGCACGTCCCTTAATGAGTAACGGTAATGTTAGTAGTTTAGTACTCATTTTCTTTTTTTTTCTTTTTTTTTCTTTTTTTTCTTTGTTATTCCTTCATTTTTAATTTCCTCTTTGTTGTGATTTGTCATTCTATTGGTGGAGATTTGTTGTTAGCACCTCTATTTCTGTTACTTTATCTGATTATTTGTCTGTAAATCTTCCTAATGTAAATAAATAAAAAAAAATCATGAGCAAAAAATATACGCCTCTAGACACATAACTTATAGAAAGCCATGAAAAATCTTGACAAAACAGATAAGTCAGTACTTATAAGAAGGGCTTAGCGCTGTTGCCAAATAATTGGACTCAAAGTGCAAACGGGTAAATCACCGGGTTACCCTAAATCAAAATAAAGGATTTAAAATTGCGTTTGTCTAATAAAATATTTTGTAATAATATAATAATAATATACAATAATACATTGGACATCTAAAAATAATCTAAAATTTTACGAATTAACACACTAATGTGAAAGTATGTTTAATAGTACATTGTTATACGAGGGGTGAAAGTAACTTATTTAGCGCCGAGACGGGGTTTGGGGCCTGAGCGTAGCGATTAGTTAGTTATTAATAATCACCGTATATGATTGGCGCTTCAATCCGGCTCGAAGGACCAAAATATAGAAGCCTCTACATATATTTTTTTTATTTGTTTACTGTGCTTGTGGTTAACTGTACTTGTTTATCTACAGGGCGGAATGTTAAAGGAAACAACCTTATTATGTGACCGTCACCGTAGAGTCTTTATTCAACTAAACAAATTATGCAACAATTATGTGCAATGTACAAAGTGCAATGTACGGCAAATGCGACATTGGCTAAAATAAATGTAAAAAGTAAATAATGTCGAGTAAACTCGTACAGAAAGTAAAAATAAAAACACGAATTAGCTAAAGAAAAAATGAGTGACTTCCATATCTGAATCAGATGAACTCATTGTAAACAAAACCCTACAACTCGAGAAACAAATTATAATAGGATTGTTGCTTTCCCGCCTATTTTTTATTTTTAGCTGTGGCCGTGCAGCTTTTGAGCCATTATATTTAATTTCCATCATTGAAAAATGCTAAATATTTTGCCCAAATCTATTTTATTTTAAAGAAATAGTTAAAAGTTAATAATAATAATAAAGTAATTTAAAAATATATATTCATTAATTAATACTTAACTTAATGTTATTTCAATTTAACATTGCGCTGTAATTGAGTGGCTGTATAGAAAGATGGAACATAGTTTAATAGAAATGTGAAATTAGAACCAGTTTTTTTTTTAATGATTTGCCAGAATGAATGAAAATGAATAAATTAATGAATGACAGCTGTCAGTTGAAAGTTATTTTCCCTCCGGGCTGAAAAGTATTACCTTCAATCCGCTCCTCAGGCAACTTCCGAACTACTTTCAGAGTATGAGTAATGAAAAATTTTGTTTCGCTTTCACGCCTAAACTATTGAAAAGATTTGGATGAAATTCGGAATGGAGATAGTCTGTACCTTGAATTAACTTTTTGAAATAACTTTTTTTAAGATAAAAAATACGATAGTGAATATCTTACCCTGCCGCCCTGCGGCTTGTCGGCGAAATCTTCCAGCGGGTCGGCGTCCATGACCCAGCCGTTGTGCGCCATGACGCGCGCCCCCCCCTCCCCCCAAATCAGCGCCTCCGCCTCCACCGGGGACAGGGACTCCGCCCCCAACGGCCACGTGAAGTACCTATGAAGCACATAAAGAATCATCTCATCATCGCCTCGCTCGCTAGTGCGCTCGTTGCGTCTTCCGAAGTTATCTCGCTAGAGTAGAGGGCGACTGAAGCAAGGTGGGCGTGTCGGCGACGCGGACGGCGACGCAAGCGCTGCCTAGAATTGTATTCAAATATGTACGGACTTCGACTAGACTGTACGAGTACATTAGCTTGTCAACTTTTTTTTTTGAGTTTTTATAAATTGTATTTGATTTTAAACGTGATGTATTTATTTTTTTCAATACACCTTGCTCGAAAATTGAACATACGACGGCAGTAAACTATACGGTAATGCGATTTACCGAACAAGTGTGATTTTCATTACATTTTCAGGAACATTCGAATATCAAAATAGTACATTACGATACAAGGATCGTAGGTGGCATATTACAAACGAGGTGACTTTTGTAAGCCCGAGCCGCAGGCGAGGGTTTATAATGTCACGAGTGTTATAAAACCTAAGATTCGTGTGTTGTACGACGTTTTTAAATACACTTATGAGAAAACTGATATAGTAAATAATTAAATTGAAATGGTTAAGAAAGGTACCCCTACAAAAGCTATGATACTACAGGAAAAATTTGATCATGTAGAAGTTGTAAGAACTAACCTTTATTATATCGTGCGCAGTTTGAGTATCCTTGCTATTCACATTAATCACTCATAAAACAACATTCAATGTAAAACAATAAAATTAAATTTTTACAAAATTAGCGCCAACCAAAATAATTACGGAGAAAAGGCTCTGGCGGACATTCAGCCTCTACGAATTGATTCTTTGTTATATCGAGATAATTTTAATTTTATACCTGTTTTCTCACAAGTGTATTGAACCCGGATGTTAGGATTTGTAGCAAACTCGTGACTCGTGAAAGTCATCTCGTTTGTAATCATTTGACAGCCAAAATAACTCACCTTGGCACGAGTGGGTTTCTTTCGCTAACTTCTGATATCTTCGGGCCATCGGCCTGAAGTCGGAAATACCTGTAAAAGAAATAGATCGGTTGTGAATGTGTGAATATTTTTTATCACACACGCATACATTACTTATTCCGACTTAAATTATATTTTTCCCCTACACTTTTAACGCCTCACACTCTCTCACACACGCTCACTGACCGCATGCCAGCGAATGCAATAGTCGACGGCGGCGCGCAGGTGACCGCTGGTCTCAGCTTTGACTCCCGCGTTGAGCTCACACACGCCTCACACTCTCTCACACACGCTCACTGACCGCATGCTGGCGATGCAGTTGTCGACGGCGGCGCGCAGGTGACCGCTGGTCTCAGCTTCGACTCCCGCGTTGAGCTCACACACGCCTCACACTCTCTCACACACGCTCACTGACCGCATGCCGGCGATGCAGTTGTCGACGGCGGCGCGCAGGTGACCGCTGGTCTCAGCTTCGACTCCCGCGTTGAGCTCACACACGCCTCACACTCTCTCACACACGCTCACTGACCGCATGCCGGCGATGCAGTTGTCAACGGCGGCGCGCAGGTGACCGCTGGTCTCAGCTTCGACTCCCGCGTTGAGCTCACACACACCTCACACTCTCTCACACACGCTCACTGACCGCATGCCGGCGATGCAGTTGTCGACGGCGGCGCGCAGGTGACCGCTGGTCTCAGCTTCGACTCCCGCGTTGAGCTCACACACACCTCACACTCTCTCACACACGCTCACTGACCGCATGCCGGCGATGCAGTTGTCGACGGCGGCGCGCAGGTGACCGCTGGTCTCAGCTTCGACTCCCGCGTTGAGCTCCTCTAGTGCGCGCCGAAATTCTTCGCCACACATTCTCAGACGGGATTCTTCGTCCACACAGTCCGATCTGCAAACATAAGGAATTTGATGAAGGTTTTATTTTTTATTTAATTATTTGAAAAAAATATATCAACAAAGCAAAAAAATATGTAAATGTAAATATGTGGGGACATTTCATACACGGGAATCTGATCCCAAACTAAGCAGAGCTTCTACTATAATATGGGTATCAGACAGCTAGTAAATATTACATAAATAGATAAAACATACTTAAATAGAGAAACAACATCTAGATTCAAGGCAACACAAGTACGAATGTTTGCCCGCATTCGAACCGCAACCCTGTGCTTCAAAGGCTAAACCAGACAAAAACGTCTGGTCATCTAAGTAATCATTTATCGTATAATAGGCCTTAGAACTAAAATATTTTTAATTTTAGTTTTAAATTGGCTATCGGACAGATTTACAATGTCATCTGGTATTTTATTATAGAAGCGAATACAGGTCCCCATGAATGAATTGTTAACCTTACACAGTCTAAATTTTGGGTGCGCTATTTTATTTTTATTTCTAGTATTTATATTATGCACATCAGAATTCTTAAGAAATAGCGTTTTTCGTTAGGTACTCATACTCTGAAAGTAGTTCGGAAGTTGCCTGAGGAGCGGATTGAAGGTAATACTTTTCAGCCCGGAGGGAGAATCACTTTCAACTGACAGCTGTCAAATTATAAAAAAAAAAGACTGGTTCTAATTTCACATTTCTATTGAACTGTTCCATCTTTCTATACAGCCACTCAATTACAGCGCAATGTTAAATTGAAATAACAAAGTATTAATTAAAGAATATATATTTTTAAATGACTTTATTACAATTAACTTTCAACTATTTCTTTAAAATAAAATAGATTTGGGCAAAATATTTAACATTTTTCAATGATGGAAATTAAAAATAATGGCTCAAAAGCTGGCCGGCACGGCCACAGCAAAAGATGAAAATAGGCGGCAAAGCAACAATCCGATTCTCATTTGTTTCTCGAGTTGTAGGGTTTTGTTTACAATGAGTTCATCTGATTCAGATATGGAAGTCACTCATTTTTTCTTTAGCTAATTCGTGTTTTTATTTTTACTTTCCTTGTATTCGTAATGAAAAGCACAGTGTTTACCTCTGGTTAAAGACTTATTTAGTGCCTCGAACTATTAGGGCCCTCGCTACGCTCAGGCCCCAAACCCCGTCTCGGCGCTAAATAAGTTACTTTCACCCCTCGTATAACAATGTACTGGTGTGTACTTTGTGTATGAATGTGTTTTGTGTATGTGTGTATGTATGTTCTTCCGGACACACAAAATGTTTTCAAAAATGTACTGTGACGATACCGTGAGGATATAAATTTCTTTAAACAATTCTCTCAGGGAATCGCGACCACGCAATTTATATATGGAACGTATCGCCCTCTTCTGTAACACAAAGATGCTATTTATATTAGCAGCTTGACCGCACAACAAAATTCCGTAGGACATAATGCTATGAAAATAACTGAAATATACAAGTCTGGCAGTAGCAACGTCAGTCAGCTGACGAATCTTTCTGACTGCATATGCCGCCGAGCTGAGCCTTGCGGATAACGCATTTAAATGAGGATCCCATTGTAACCTTGCGTCGATAGTGATCCCTAAGAAAACTGTTTCATTTACATATTCCAAATTTTCGTTGTTCAAGACAATAGCTAAGTTGTTGTTCCTTACATTAGGCAATGAAAATTTTACACATTTTGTTTTCTTGGGATTCAACATTAAATTATTTGTCGTAAACCAATCAAATTAGAGAAGTGTCATCTGCAAATAACACTATCCTAAAACTACCATAAAAGGCAGGTCATTTATATACACTAAAAATAGGAACGGGCCAAGAATTGAGCCCTGTGGCACGCCCATTTTGACTTTAGATCCCAGTGACATCGTGCTGTTTATTTGAACTCTTTGAATTCTATTTTCTAGGAACTGATCAAATTTAGGGCTCCATCTCTAACTCCATAATGTTCCAGCTTTATTAGCAGCGTCTCGTGATCGACGCAGTCCAATAGCATCCTGCGACTCCTCCCATGTCCCATACACGTGATGTAGGAGAGCAACTGCAGCGTCGGTGGTCAAACGCCCCTTAGTGAACCCAAACTGTTGATTATGGAGTAGATGGTTTAGATTAAAATGAGACAGCATTTGATTAAGTATTATCCTTTCAAAAAATTTACGAGTACCGGAAGTATAGACACTGTCCCGAAGTTACCGGGATCCTTTTTATCCCCTGACTAAAAATAAAGGTATAATATTACTATGTTTCATTAAATCTGGAAATACACCCTTATCAACACAAGAATTGAATAAAACTGCTCGATAAGGTACCAGAGTTTCGATAATAGAACTACACAACTTAACCGACATACCAAATAAATCTTCCGTATTTTTTAGCTTTAATTCCTTAAACGTTTTAATTATTACCTGCGAGGTTATGCCTAAACTCAAATTTCCCAAGGGAATGTTTATTCCATTCTTGGATGTGAACTTATCTTCTCTACATATTAAAAAACAAAGTCGCTTTCCGCATCTACTGTCTGTCGGTATATTTGCTATCTCCTCCTAAACCACGCAACAGATTTTGATGCGGTTTTCACCAATGGTTGACGAAGAAAGAAAGAAAGAAAGAAAGAAGAAATTTATTCGCAGTACACAAAAACAATACAGAAGTAACGAAGGTTTATATTGAATTGATGGTATCATATTTTGTTGGCCCAGTAGGCAGCCACCCAACGAGCATTGTCGGTAGCCTCCCACAGATCCGTAGCGTGTATAAATGTGCAATAAAAATATGTATATAGAAAATTACTAAATAACGTACGTTTGTCCGTACAAGTAATTTTCCGTGGAAATAAAACTTCTCATTTATGGACTGAGTGAATGCAAAGCACGAGCGAAGCGGCTCCGTTTCAGCTTGGGCAATAATGCTTTCGTGTGTCCGGATGCCGAGTTGTCCGGAGGATGTCCGGCTGTTCTCCTATACAGGTCGCATTCCTTAACCGATCCTCGAGAAAAATTGAGAGCATTTTGTTTGATTATTATTAATATTATTATTTGAAGTTTTTCAAAATGGCGGGGGCTAAATTTCAGCCACTTCAAAAAATATTCAGACTCGGGGCGCTGTATCTTTACCTGTGCACGTTATAGATCTGCAGCGCCAAGTCCAAGTCAATCGTAGCAGCCTTGCGTCTTCTCAGCGGATCCGGGATGAGCCGGAGCGCGGGCGGGGCGGCGGGCGGCGCGGGGGGCGGCGGCACGTGGCTGCGCGCGCGCCGCGTCCACTGCGCCACCTGCTCCGTGACGTCACACTGGAACAGCTCCGCCAGGCGAAGTTGTGGGAGACGTTCTTCTAGCACCGCTCGTAGCGCCTGAAACATTCGTAGACATTTCACACACGTCCATCTGATCCTAAACTAGGCATGGCACAAAAA
The DNA here is from genome assembly GCA_951230895.1 of Carpatolechia fugitivella. Classification (NCBI taxonomy): domain Eukaryota; kingdom Metazoa; phylum Arthropoda; class Insecta; order Lepidoptera; family Gelechiidae; genus Carpatolechia; species Carpatolechia fugitivella. Next base: position 114,107 of record OX579651.1, read on the forward strand.
CATCACATTCTATTGTTCCATCACAAAGAGCAATCCAACAGGCCTACGATGCGCACAATTTATAGACAAAACTCTCGGAAGAGAAGAGAAAATTTGTCTTCCCTTTTGAGACTTTAATTACTTTGCAAGTGTAAGTAATTTACCCAATAACTCCTCACACAACTATTCACAATACACACAACTCTTAATAATAAATCAATAAAAGTATGTATTCCCGGTAATTCGCAATGACGTTTATTTTTTGTGGCTTGGCTTTAGTGTAGCCACTCTTTGAGGTGTTGCTAGTTCGCGAGATGGTAATGCACTCAATAGTTATTGTAATGATTTTAGTATTTAAAGAACACTGCAGCGCGTGGCCGAAAGTCTTCATGTAGATCTCGAGCTACCGTTCATTAAAGGTTTCATGATAGACGCTTCACGTCGCTATTTCGATGCCCCGCCTCACCACCCGAATTCCTCTGGTCGTGAAAACCGCCGGTTATTTCCCTTACCCCGTTACGCGTACAAAACGTCGGCCTAAACATGTTCTGTCCGATCCTGTCGATCCCATCCAGTCTGCTGTTGAGATACCCATTGCCAATAGAGTAAACTCCACAGAATGCCCTTCTGGTAGCAACCGCACCCGCCGGCGGGGACGCGGTAGACCCAATCAAGTTCTGCATAATCCTGGAAGACCCCGTCAGGGTCATTCCACTCCCGCGCGCTTCTCGCCATGGCAACGTCCTAGGCCGAGGTCCGTGCCCACAAGTGGGCGCCCTTAGGCTGTTGCTATTAATACTAGGGGTAAGATACTTCCGCTCCCCCAAAAGTCCGGTTACGCTTGATACGTCGATTTTGCGACACAAGCACTAGGTCCATGACAAAAAAAAAAAAAGTGGCCGAAAGTAGGCTGCCGCGTCTGCATAAAAGTATGTACGGTGTAAAGACCGTACACCGCCAATATCACATACGAGCGCGCTGCCGCCACCTTCTAGATTTGTATGATTTTTACTCTCTTTCATCTCGCGCTGCAGAAGTACACGAAAATTAAGATGTACTTCACTTATTTTATGCGTAGTATGATTCACGTCGCGGACATTAATAAAACATAACTTTGCTGCCAATTCTTCGTTATCTTCAACTCAATATGTCGAAGACATGTTCTCTTGATAAAAACGTCAAAATTAGACAAAAATAGCGATCGTCTTTTGTTCCTCTGAGACAAATATTGAGTGCGCATGTTAGGGATAGAAGACAAAAGAATAAAACAAAGAAAAAATTACAAGTTTCTCTACTTTTTGTCTTCAATTGGCATGTTAGCTCACGTAGACTTGGCTCTCTATTCTTCCTCAGTTTAGAAATGAGCGTAGATAGACTTTTTGTCTTCATGCGCATCTTAGGCCTGCAGGGAGACTGCAAAAGAAGTGTACGTACATGGTCACAGCCTCAGGGTTGGGGTCAGATCTTACGGGCGCGTTTACATTTGTGCGCTGAGAACACGCACGGTGACAACAGCCCGCATCACGATCTTCATCATAATAATAAGTGGAAAATCAATGGGTACTATTGGAATAACCCCATGCTTCAGGACCAAAGACATCGACGTATGTGCTTCACAATAGTGGCCTCTTGCAGCTAGAGCGACTGACCTCGAGGTGCGGCTGCGCGGTGACGGCGGGCGGCGCGCCCCGCCCCGCCAGCGCGCCGCGCGCCGTGTCGGCCGAGACGCGCGCCAGGGCGGCGTCCAGCAGCGCCGCGGGCCGCAGGTGCGGGCAGTCGCGCGCATTGTACGTCGCCTCCGGGTGCTCCGCCAGCCACGGCGTCTCGTTCGCCGTGTGGTTCAGCACTATGTCGCAGATCGAGAGCATCTGCGCGCGGATAAATACATGGGTAATTCCTTTCATTAGTGGTCAACAATACCGGAAAACAAGAAACCGCACTAAGGTTGTCATTACTTGGGATTCAACCGAGTTTGAAGGATGATTATGTTTTTAACAAATATACGTGTAAAACCAGGGCTATGTATAAACATTGCAATTACTCTGCGGGTTTGCAAGTTTTAAATTTTTGTCATGAGGAGATACGTAAAGACTAATGTCATCAACATAGCTCTCAGGATAAGTAAGTTGAAGTGGCAATGGGCAGGCCATATAGCTCGACGAACTGATAACCGACGGGGAAGAAGGTTCTCTCCTGGCGTGCACGGGCCGGAAGGCGCAGTGTTGGACGGCCTCCCACAAGGTGGGCAGATGACTTGGTGAAAGTTGCTGGGCGCCGCTGGATGCAAGTAGCGCAGGACCGCTCACGGTGGAAACCTATGGGTTCAGCAGTGGACGTCTTCCAGCTGAGATGATGATGATGATGAATTTTTTGTCAGGCATCGGGATTTTTTGTGATAGCAACCCCAGTACTGGCATGTCTCACCTTCCACTCGTGGCGGAGCAGGCCGAGCGTGTTCTCGATGTCGGCGAAGGTGGCGTCGCGGCCGTCGCTGCTGAAGCGCGGGTTGAGTCGCAGCTGGTGCGCGATGCTGTATCCCGACCCCGAAGCTCCTAGCTCCTAATATAATATATACACATACAACGGTTATTGACACAACAGAATAAAAACACTTGTAAGATAAGTACGGATTTGGTCACGTATATCTACTGGGTCGAAATGTCCGAATTAAAGATCGTGTTTAAACAATAAGTAATAAATAGTCCCTACAATGGTTTTACAAGCGCTTGGAAAAGATGGTAAAGGATACTTGTCTTGCGCTTGTGTACAATATGTATATGTTATGGACCAGGTGATTAATGTGGGCATTATTAATAATGTGCGAGCATTATGAATAATGTCTAGCTCTATCGGGCTAAGTGACTAATTACAATCTAAACTTCATTATTTATCAAATTGCACGTTCATTATTATATTGCTACGTGACAATTGGGAAATTTGATAATAAAGCTAAATTTGACGCGTGACACATGCATGCAAAGTCAAAGTCTAAATTATTTATTTCCATATGATGTTATTACATCACTTAGATCCGTCATTACATTTTTTTGGGTGAGTTCACTAGCACAATGGCGGAATCTGTGGAGAAGAGCTTGTCAACTAATACATGCAAAGATGCATGCAAAGAGCTTGTCAACTAATGCATGCCAAGTCAGGACGGGGGCAAGCGAAGCGAGCACGGGAGTTCGGGGCACCCCGACTCGGTTAGATTAGGTTAGAAGGGGATGGCGGACGGGAGCTAGACGAGCGAAGCGAGCACGGCTCTCTCCGCCATACTCTTCGGGGTTAGGTTATCTTGTGACCCCCCCATGCCTGCTTCCAGGCATGCCAAGAGCTTATCACCTAATGTACTTACAGACAAAAAAAAAACTAAGTCTCCGGGAGAGGGAGGGGATTTGGGGGGGTTACTCTCCTACTCTCCAAATAATGAGTCTGATTATTTAAATTGTTTAACATTTAGTTTGTTTTAAATAAAATGACAATAACAATAAAAAATAGTAATTAAATATATGTATTACTCTGCCCAAAAGGTGATGGACAATATGTATAATGCCCGGTCAATTTGATTATTTGAATAATTATTATCAAATTGCACTCTCATATTGGGCATTTTTCATAATGACCGGGCACTATGTATCCCAATTTATCACTTGGTCCATAACATATACAAAGTGAACGAGAGAGAAAAAGATTATCACATTCAATTCAAACTCAGGCCCGGTTTCCTCCAAAGCGGAGAGGAGATGTGTTTGAATAACCAATCAGATTTCGTTATTTCCACATCTCCTCTCCACTTAGCTTCAGTGGAAATGGATCAAGCGGAGCGGAGAGGAGATGTCTAATTTTTCTATAGCAAGTGGGGCGCGGCCGAGCGAAGATGTGTGTAGACGGGCGGCGAGCGGCGCGCGGGGCGGCGGCGGCGCGACGGCGCCCGCGCTCCCACTCCCCGCCCCGCTGCCTTCTGCCCGCACTTCGCCGCTACGCACAGCTCACATCTCCTCTCTGCTTTGGTGGAAATAGCCTGCCAGCTTCGCAGCACATCTCAACACATCTCTTCTTTTCTCCGCTTTGGTGGAAACCGGGCCTCAACGGTCGCAACTTGTAGCGTGACCTGCGCGATACTTCGCAATAGATTTATTAATGTGGAGTTAGCTTGAGACCACTCCGTCGTAACTTGAAGAGCAGTATGGGGAGTGACCTGCACGGGCGTGAAGTGGATCATGTTGTAGCCGGCCTCCTTGGCGGCGCGCAGCACGGGCAGCCATCTGGGCAGCGGGCCGAGGCACTTAGCCAGCACGGTCTGGCACAGCACGGCGTCCAGCGGGATGCGCTCGCCGCCTGCCACCAGCGCCGGCGCCACCTGGAACCAGCCCGAACCCTGCGGACCCGCCGGACACTCGCTGCACACACAAATACAATTACCTTTTAATGATGAGAAGAAAAACTAATTAGGTACCTATCTGTTATCCAGCTTAAGGATCGCATAGTCTTCCGGCAGCGATTTGAAATTTTCACCATCACCAATACCTCATGTACGTCCCCAAGGAGTGGTTCGAGCCTACCCTATTTGAAATTTTACTGATTCTATAAATTTCGGATTCAACAATCGTGAAACATCGCAAATGGCAAGGCAAATGCATAAAAACTGAACTTGATGATTTCCGGCTCAGTGATAAGTGTACTCACGCGGTGTCATAGACGAAGTAGTAGTGGAAGGGTCCGGCGCGCCGCAGCTGTATCTCGCAGACGACGTCACCGGTGTCGACGAGCGCGCCGGCGCCCAGCCCCTCCCCCCTCTCCGCCTCCCCCGCCCCGTCCTCGTCCGCCAGGCGGCGCCACTCCAGCCCGTAGTACTGGCTGCGGACGAACTCCGCGCCGCCTTCTTCCGCTGCACATCCAACGATATTCATAAGACAAACGTAAGTTTCATCCACTTCTTAATAGAATATGCGGCCAACCAACACTTACAGTCATCTGTGACGACGTAGTTAGTGTACAGAAAAACTTTGCGCCCGAGCAGGCTAGGCCCGGGGCAGAATTGCAGAACCACGCCTTTCTCGAATCTGTAGTTGAAAAAAAGTAAAATCTTTTACATAGGTACTAGATAGGTACCTATAAAAAAAAATATTTTGCAATAATACAGCTAAGTGATCGAGTTTTTGACGCTCATTACGAAAGTTCCGGTTAGGGACACCGTCAACCGAAATTCAGCAGTTGCCGTTGATCCCGGCTATTACTATCTAGTCGTTACACGAGCCATGTTAGTGGTTTTAGGCGGCTCTAAAACACTGACACTAGAGTTTGTGAGGTCGGTGGTCAAACCCTACAACCCACACGACGAAGAAGAAGAGGCAATATTACCTGTAAAGTGTAGAGTCGTTGTGTTCACCGTGGTTGAGCGTGATGACGCGCGTGCGCGGCGCGAAAGGCGCGGGGTGCGGCGCGGACGCGGCGGGGGCGTGCGCGGGCGCGGAGGCGGGCTGCACCACCGCGCCGGTGCTGGCCGCGCGCTCGATCGCCATCTGCGACTGACACAACACTAATTCACCAACTTCAAAATCCAGCACCGATTTCACCAAAGCGCGATCCTAACACAATATCTTCTAGTCTGCGTTTGTAAGGCGCGTGACGTGACCGGTGGGTGGTGCTGCAAATGAGCGCGGGCGAGCGTGGCGCAGTATATGAGCCCGCAGCCGTCACCCGCCACCGCCCCGCCGCCTGACCCAGCTCCAGTTACCTTTTGTCTCCCGAGACTCCAAACAAAAGCTAGATATCGCATGGACTGAGCACTCATTCCAAAGTTCAACTAGGTAACTGGGCCTTACGACAATCTGTACAGTGAGAAATAAATGTACACCGCAACCTTTTTTATGTTAGGTACTTATTGCACAGAAAAAGTGAATTGGCCTACCTGTGTGCATCCTAGGCCTATAAACTTCGATAAGCAACAGAACATGTTTTGTATGCGGATGACATTCACTGTTATTGAGCAGATATCAAACTGCTGCAGAGTGCGGCGCACAAAGGATACTTATGTGCGTCCTATCATGATAAGGTGACGCAGTACGTAATGCTCCAGATGAATCCAATCTACGTTATCCATTAGCGTGGCGTTATGGGTAAGACAGATGCCATCAAAAACATAACTTGTAAAAAAACCAAGTCTCGCACGCAACTTAGTCTACCGTAAAAAGTTGTGAGATCCATGTAATACCAAGTCGGTTAATTTATTCAGTCCCTACTTAAGAGTCCTTCTGTCTTAAGTTATTACGTAATTAGCTCACCTAACAACATCTTATAGTGACCAGATCAATATTAAAAATCTCTTATGTTTTAAATAAATACATAGATTGACCTGGCAATCGCATGAAAACACAATGTATCTCACAAGTAATACATTATTATATTAAATTTGATTGTTTAGTGCGATTGCCAAGTCAATCTATGTATTTATCGCATGAAAACATAATGTATCTCACAATTAATACATTATTATATTAAATTTGATTGTTTAGTGCGATTGCCAAGTCAATCTATGTATTTATTTAAAACATAAGAGATTTTTAATATTGATCTGGTCACTATAAGATGTTGTTAGGTGAGCTAATTACGTAATAACTTAAGACAGAAGGACTCTTAAGTAGGGACTGAATAAATTAACCGACTTGGTATTACATGGATCTCACAACTTTTTGCGGTGGACTAAGTTGCGTGCGAGACTTGGTTTTTTTACAAGTTATGTTTTTGATGGCATCTCATTTGTTTTTGTAGATCGCATGAAAACACAATGTAAAAATGCACACCTACGCTCCACCGACCCTACACCTAACCTACACCTAACCTACACCTACCCTATACCTACCCTATACCTACCCTACACCTATCCAACACCTATCCAACACCTACCCTACACCTACCCTACACCTACCCTGCACCTCTTATTCAATTATATTCCATTATACAGGTACACTGATTCATTTACTGCAAATGTAACTTTGTAATCCTATATAATGCCCCAAGATTTATATGGGATTACAAAGTTATCTGGCAAATGATGTATCTAGAAAACTGGGCCGAAATTGCAAAATGTTTTAGTTTTTCCTTGGTTTATACACTAAACACTAATTCCATTCTAAATTTGAAGCTTCTATGTCTGCTAGAAGTGCCTTAGAGTTTTGATGATCAGTCAGTCAGTCAGTGAGTGACAAAATTAAGAAACTTTGACTAGTTATAATTCATAAACTACTGGTTCAAATTGATTGAAATTTGAAATATACCGTATTTACACAATGCCTGCTTGGTTACTGAAAACTCAGGCTTCTAGTTTTATCCACAACGAAGTTATAGGGGGGTCGAAAATGGCCTGAACTGCTTCGAGAAAAGTATGGTACGGCCGTGCCGCTTTTTTGCTCGACTTGGCGGGGGCACTGCCGTGCCCCCAGATTACATACAGAAAAATTTCATTTCATAGACACCAATCTTTGTATTGGAAAATATTTTTATTTGACTAAGGATAGGTATTACCTATCTAGGTTTTATACAAAACAGATAGCAGAGTTGCTATCTTATTTTATTTTGAACTCGGTAAATTTTTTGACTAATGAAACGCCTGCTTCTATTGAGCAGAGTAATAATAATGACATTTACCCCTTGGAATCTGTTCCAAGCTCTTTAAATTAACCCATAGGACAACAGAGAGTAACTCTGGCAGTAGCCCTAATATTCGTATAAATATACCTTCATCTTCAAGTCAAGTTACTAGTAATAAATGTAAAAGCAAGAATATTTTAAACGTGGTTCATCAAAATATACAGGGCATATTAAGCAAAGAATTAGAAGTTGAGTTGTTCATGAACTGTAATAATATTGATATTTTATGTATTACAGAGCACTTTTTAAAAAGTTATCAGTTCATGTTAAGCTTTAATAATCACCACGTAGCTAGTTCGTTCAACAGAAAAAAAGCAGAACGCGGTGGCTCCTTAATACTTGTTAATAATAGTTTTAAATATAAGGAACGAGTTTTTAATATAAGGAAATAGTGAGCCTGTCTGTTGAGCGTACTATTGAAATAGCCTGTATTGAACTTGAACAACTTATTGTAATGAGCGTATACAGACCACCAGATTCATCTTTTGATTTATTCGAAAAGATAAATGATGAAGCATTGACTAAAATCAGCGATAAAAACAAAATATTTATAATTTGTGGTGATTTTAATGTTAATCTGTTAGAGGATAATAATACTTGTACTAGATTTAAATCTTTATTTTTATGTCACAACTTGAACTATCTTTTTTTGGAGCCTACTAGAATTACTGCAACATCTGCTACTTGCATTGATAATATATTTTCTAACATTACGCCCACTTACAAATCGGTCATCAATAAATTAACCTCTGATCACTCTGGTCAGATAGGTATATTCAATATTAAAATAAAAAAGGACCAAAAAGAGGATATTACATGTGTCCCCATTAGTGACACTCGGCTTGAACACTATAGGAATAATATTTTAGATAAATTATCGGAAATACCATACAGTGACGATCCAAACTTATTGTATAACTCAGTATTTAACTTTGTCAAAAATGAATATGATACGGTATTTAAAACAAAAACTATAAAAGTTAATAATAAAGGTTTGTTTAGTGATTGGGCGACAGTGGGAATTCATAGGAGTAGACGAAAATTATATGAACTCTATGAAGAGAAATCATATAACAAAAGTACGGCCTTTCTAGATTATGTTCGTAGTTATTCAAAAATGTTTAAACGCGTTTGTGCCCTAGCTAAATCCAATTTCATTAAAAACAAAATTGAATCTAGTAGCAATGTGTTAGGTATGAGTACATAACCTACACCTCTTTGCCTCTTTGGCTTTTGCTGGCCGTAACCATTTAGATTATTTTGAATTAGGAAAATAAGTTATGACATAAGAAAAAGAGTTGATTCTAGATTAGACTTCGCGCGTGTAATGATCTTAACAAAAATAATAAAAAATGTATTCCCAGTAACATCTTTATATTCGTTATTAATACCTCCACCACCGCGTCATGGTGGAGGCGCCGGGTAGGGTAGATCGTGTCTTTTACTGATGAAATAGAATACGCTCTTTTCCGGAGGGGGAGGGATGTTAGGTATGAATACATACCTACACCTCTTTGCCTCTTTGGCTGTTGCTGGCCGTAAACATTTAGATTATTTTGAATTAGGAAAATAAGTTATGACATAGGAAAAAGAGTTGATTCTAGATTAGACTTCGCGCGTGTAATGATCTTAACAAAAATAATAAAAAAGTATTCCCAGTAACATCTTTATATTCGTTATTAATACCTCCACCACCGCGTCACAATGTAATGAAAACGACATGGAAAATTATAAATAGCGAGACTGGAAAGGCTAAAGCTACACATAATAACTTCAAGCTTAAAATAAATAATCAATTGTTAAGTACAGACCTCGAAGTAGCAAAAGCTTTTGAAAATTTCTTTACGGACATTCCAGTTTCAACAACCAAGTCTTTAAATTCATCTCCCGCTGCTGCTGAATCTATACTTAAGCAGAACTTTGAGGAATGTAAAACAGATTTTAAATTTAGGCATGTAAATAATGAGGACATTGTAAAAGCGTTTAAATCCCTAGAAATGAAAAAGACGGCTGACGTCCATGGTCTATGTGTAAAAATTATAAGTTCCATTATAGATTGTATCGCACCTCACCTTTGTTGCATATTTAATCAATGTATAGATAATGGTGTGTTCCCTGACTTGATGAAACTAAGTAAAGTGATACCTCTATTCAAAGCCGGTAGTAAGGGAAATAAATATAATAAATAAAATAATAAAGTATAATAAAATATAATTTTTTTAATATTAATATTATGTTATTATTATTTTTATATTATATTTTGTTTTTGTAGAATACTACTTTTCTCAGCACAAGGCCGGTTTTTACGGATCCAAGCACGGAATATGGCAAGTGACTTGATTCCGGTGCTATTTCAGTGGGCGCTTGGAAGATTGTTGCATTGTTGAGGAAAGGCCGGACTATGGAGCAAGTGTCCATCCACCTTGACATACGCCTAAGTAGGATTTTTTAGGACCAATAAGATTATTATTATATTTAACATAAACTTCTCTTCCATGAAAAAATTAAAGTCCATCTTATAAATTTTTTAGGTAACCCAAGTGACTGGAGTTCCTTTGCAAGCACGGAATGGTTGACATTATTGAATGCTCCCACTATATCAAAGAAAACAGAAACTACAAAATTAAAAGAAAAAGCATTATGAATATCTAGTTGGAGATGATTAAGACTTTGGGAGGCTGAAAAACCACGCCGAAAGCCAAACTGATTAAAAGGTAATAACATGTTAGATTCTAAGTAGTATTCCAACCTTTGTTTTAACAACTGTTCAAACAATTTTGCTATGCAAGAAGTCAAGGCTATTGGTCTATAGGAGTCATGGAGGTCACAATCTTTACCTGGCTTCAATATAGGAACCAGACAATCAATTTTCCAATCAGAAGGAATAATTGAATTAATCCAAAAGAAATTTAAAATTAATAAAATAATTTCTTTACTCTCATGAGATAGGTTTTTTAACATTTTATAAGGGATATGGTCAAGGCCAAATGCTGTGTCGCGACGAGAATTAAGAGTGGTGTTAAATTCGGATATAGTGAAAGGTGTATCAAAAAGATTATTTTCATTGGTAGAAGTTAAGTCTATATTTTGGTGAAATATTGGTCATGAGTCTGAGAAGTATATTTATTTGAAAACTCTGGAATCCAGTCCACTTTTGTACTTTTGAATTGTTTGGTATTTGAATTGTTTGTTAATTTCCAGATTAAAGAAAGTGGTGTGGATCTATTAAAAAGCTCACAAAGAGCTTGCCAAGAAGTCTCTCTTTTAACTTTCAAGGTTAGTTTTTTAAAAGCTTGTAGCTATATTTTTCTAAAGAAGGGTCAGCTTTAAATTCTAAATAGGCAAGTTATGCATTTTGGACTGCTGTAGTACACTTTATATTCCACCAAGGTATGCAAGGTTTTTGCTGCCTTGGTTGAGGCATTGATTTTGAATGAGAGCAAAGTGGATTAGCTTCAGAGGCACTTTTTAATAAAATAGAACAAAAATCCTTATAATACTGCTGAGGGTTAGAGGAATCAAATGAATAATATTTAAGTTTATCAGAAACAATATTTTTATATTTTTCCCAGTCAACATTTTTATAACTAGGGCGAAAGTAATTACCGTGATTAATATTATCATTATTTGTATTTCCAGAAGCAGCAAGACTGGTGATGGTTGGGAGGTGGTAACTTCCCAAAGAATCATCGTAGACAGACCAATCTGAACGAAGTGCTAGTGAAGGAGAGATAATAGTTAAGTCTAACGCATTTGGCCTCCAAGTATGAGAACCTACTGTAGTTTTTTGACCATCATTTAACAAACAAAGATTATTGTCATTTATAACATTGAGCAAATCCATACCACGTGAGTTTGTTGAATTGCAGCCCCACATGGTATGGTGCGCATTAAAATCACCTGCTAGAATTAAATGTTTGGGTATAGTCTTTATTAAATTGTCAAGATATGTATAATTAAAATTACAAGGAGTAGCTGACGAGGGACTGTAAAAACTAACTATTAAATAGTATCATTATTAAAATTTAGTTGGATGCCTAAATTTTGTAAAAAATTATCATAATAAGTATTAATTTTATTGTATTTTAAAGTGTTATGGATTATTATAGCTACACCATTGTGTTTGCTACCAATATCTAATCTTTCTATATTATTATAACCTTTAATTTTTAATTTTTTACTTGGTTGTAACCAAGTTTCTGATACCAGAGCTAGATGAATATTATTATTAAGCAAAAAGTAATTAAAAGCATGTAAATTACTAGCTAAACTTTGAGTATTCCATTGAACTATGTTTAAGTGATCCATTAATACTACTTATGTTGTGAAGGATTAATATCTTTAGTATATTTTTTATTATTGAATGTATCCAAAAGAATGCCTTTAATGGCTTCAGATGTGAGAGAAGTTGGGTTTTTAGGGTCTTTATTAAGAGTTATTATTTTAACTACAGATGAAATTAATAAACTTAAGAAATGTTCAGATTTAAGTAAATTTTGAATAGGGTCAGATTTTGTATTTAAAGCTGGAAAGGCGTCTTTGTTGAATAAATCAGCATATGAAACTTTACGTGATTTAATTTTGTTTTCTTTGATCTTTTGTTTTTTTACAGGGCATTCAGATGAGATGGCAATGTGATTACCATTACAGAGTTTACATACAGCTTCAGATTGGGGCTTGGTGCATTGCTTGTAGTGGTGATCAGCACCACATATGGTGTGGGAAACGCCTACGATTTACATATATTTTAATTCATAGTAATAAGAAATATTATATTGTGCGTAATTGCTTTTCTACTTTTAGCAGGCACTAGTTTTCTATAAGCCTATTGTTCTCGGGCCCTGCCCCTCTCTTCTTTGTTAAACGTTAGTGTAGAATACACGTATCAATTTTGAGTTGCTTTTTTAATTGATATCCTTTAAAATAAACCCATTATTTTACATTGGGCCTTACGAGCCGGATAAATTACCAAGGATCAGCTGTTTGTGAGAAGAAAAAGGGCTTAAATAAGGATATTTTAGATATTACCGTGGCGGGTGTGAAGGTTACAGCAAGGTCACCTTCAGGATATTTGGTCAAAAGTGGTCATAATATAAGGACTTTAAGTGAATATTCTTAATATTTTCAGCTATTTATCACCCAACACTCGCAATCAGGTAGTATTTTAATGTAACAACTCAATTACTAAGGTTAGTACTCGTGTTATCTTGCCTTTGTTCTTAGTACCTTTGTTGTGAATTTTTGGGCTTGATTTTAATTAAAATTAGTTTATTTGTACTCTTAAAAGTACCGTAGGCATGTAAGCTACATTATTAAACTATTTTAATAGGTCAAATCTACTTAATTTTGGTTCACTCTCTCGACTTAGGTATTTTCATAGGTATTAATGTTTTTAGGTAACAATTAGTGGTTATGTATTTAATCTTCAGTAATCAGAAACTTAAAATATAATAGTAATTAATAATTTTGTAATTAATTGTATATTTGTTAATTTTTTCACGTTACAGGTATATGTAAATCTAACTAACATTACAGTACAAAACGTTGCTTTAACTTGTGATTGTAATAAATTCCAGGTTGTTTGACACCTTCCAAAATGAGTGACGATGGAGATAAGTCAGTGGAGGCATTGATTCGGTCAAGAGGAAACGTAAAAGGCCGTCTTAAAATGTTTGAAAATTACATGGATAATTTGAAAGACACCCTAGAACCAGTGGAGGTAAAAGAGTTGCAATTTCGGTTAGATAAAACAGAGTTTTTATTTCAGAAATATGACGAGGTACAGACTAAGTTAGAATGTATGTCGGAAAATGATGAATCTCAATTAGAAGACCGTGTATGTTTTGAAGACCGATATTACAAGGTTATTGCTAGAGCTCATGATCTTTTAACTAAATTCATTCATCCTGATTCAGATGGTTCAGACTCAACTAGTAGTAAATCCACTACTAGATCCCACATAAAGCGTAAAAGTGTAAGAATGCCACCTATTCAATTACCTAAATTTAGTGGGTCTTATGAAAACTGGCTTGAGTTTAGGGATACTTTCACCAGCCTCGTTCACAAAAACACTGACTACGATGCCATAAGTAAGTTCCATTATTTACGTTCATCATTGGAAGGGTCTGCTGCTGAGGTTATTAAAAAGGTAGAATTTAGTGCGTCCAATTATTCTAACGCGTGGACTACTTTGTGTGAACGTTATAATAATAATCGTTTGTTGATACACAATCATGTTGCATCTTTATTTAACATTCCTAAAATTACAAAAGAATGCTCATCTGTATTAAAATCGATGATTGATCAATATAACAAGAATCTACGGTCACTGAAGGCTTTGGGGGAGCCTACTAGCAGTTGGGACACACTGCTTATTTATTCTGCTACTCAGAAGCTAGATTCAAAAACTTTCAGTAAATGGGAGGAATACAAAGGCACTTTAGAAAAAGAAAAATCTATTAAATTTGATAAATTTCTTACCTTTTTGAAACAACGCGCAGATTTTCTTGAAACTTTAGAATTAACTAACAATCAACCGGGATATTCAGGATTGCGTAATCAGGATCATAAATCTAGTACAAAATCTAAGAATAAAACGTTGGTTTCAACTCAGTTTAATAATAACACGGATACTGATACTAAAACATGTCCCCATTGTCATGAAAATCATTCATTAAAACAGTGTTCAAAATTCCTTGCATTAAGTAATGAATCTCGGCTTCAAATATTACCTAAACTAAAGGTTTGTTACAACTGCTTGCACTCCGGTCACTACGCAAACCGCTGTAGTAAACCAGGATGTAAATTATGCAAGCGTAGGCACAACACGCTCATTCATGTTACTAATCTAAATGATCCGTCGTTAGTGCCTCCGCGCTCGCCTACTGATCATAACAAACCACCACCTGAGAGTTCTAGTTCGATCCCTGCGACACCGGTTACGTTATCAGCGAGCGTTCACATTCCACAGAAAGGTGAAGTACTGCTGTCTACAGCGTTAGTAAAATTATGTGATAAAAATAATCATGAACACGTCGTGCGCGCTCTCCTCGATTCTGGCAGCACTTCCTGTTTATTAACTGAGAAAATAGTACAGATCTTGGATCTATCTACTACCTATATAAATAAATCTATTTTAGGTATAAATAATATTGTTTCACACGTAAGTAATCTGTGTAATGTGTCCATGAAATCCCTGAATGACGAGTTTTCAAGGAAAATACAGTGCTTTGTTCTGCCTTCGATCACCGACGTCTTACCTAGTCGTCAAATAAACATATCAGGTCTTAATTTACCGACTAATTTATGTTTAGCTGATCCCAATTTTTATTTACCGGCACCGATCGATTTAATTATCGGTGCGGACATATTTTGGGATATTATAGGAGCACAACATGTTAGTCTTGGCCAAGGTAAACCAATATTACATGAGACGAGATTAGGCTGGGTAGTTTCTGGACCGACTAGTGATTGCCATAATTTTCCTATCAAGTGTAACTTTGCGAATGTCGATGCACTTCAAAATCAATTGACCCGATTCTGGCAACTTGACGAAGTTTGCCCTAAGTCATCGGATTATTCGATTGAGGAAAAATTATGCGAAGAACATTATGTTAAAAACACTACGCGTCTTGAGGACGGCAGCTTTTGTGTGAAGATTCCATTGAAAGAAAATCCAGATGTTTTAGGGGATTCTAGTCATAAGGCACTGAGGTGTTTTGCGTCAATCGAGCGCAAGCTCAATTGAGTTTTTGGTGACATGTACAGAGAATTTATGTCTGAGTACGAGCGTCTGGGTCATATGTCCGAAAGTATCAAGGTTGTGAAGCCTACTGCTTATTTCATACCACATCACGGTGTGTTACGTGCGAGCAGCACCATTACCAAGTTGCGAGTGGTATTCAACGCCAGCAGCCCGACGAGTACAGGAATACCTTCAAACAATTTACAAATGGTAGGACCCACGGTGCAAGACGAATTTCTGTCCATACTGATGCGCTTCCGATTTTATAAGTATGTGTTATCCGCAGATGTAGAAAAGATGTATCGTACTGTTATGGTACATCCAGACGATCGTCATTTGCAACAAATTTATTGGCGTAATTCTCCATCAGAAACGGTTAAAATCTATGAACTAAACACAGTGACTTATGGCACTGCGAGTGCGCCATTTCTTGCCACGCGCTGTCTTAAACAGATTGGTCTTGAGTGTGATTATGATAAGATCTCAGATATCATCATCCACGACTTCTATGTTGACGATCTGTTGACGGGCAGTGATGCCATTGAAGAAGCTGAAAGAATTCGACAAAAGGTGTCATCTGAACTTCTTTCTGCGCGCATGAATTTACGCAAATGGAAATCTAACGAACCCCAGCTTGTATCTGAAACTGTACAATCATCAGTGGATTTAAATATTGGTAACAATGAACCTGGAAAGGTTTTAGGACTAGGCTGGAAAGTAGATACTGATGAACTTTGTTTTCCGATTGGCACTGATATTTCTAATAAAAACACGAAACGTGACATGCTTTCTGTTATTGCACAAATCTTTGACCCTTTGGGCCTACTATCACCTTGTGTGATCCGTATGAAAATGCTATTACAGAGATTGTGGTTATTGAAATTATCGTGGGACGAGCAGTTGTCGTTGGAAATAAATCAAGATTGAGCTAAAATCATTTGTCATCTGCCAGAACTGGTAAATTTACGGATTCCTAGAATCACTGTATGTGATGCGTATAAATCCTTAGACTTCCACATTTTTACGGATGCATCCGAGCGCGCCTATGGTGCATGTATGTATGTGCGCACTAGTAATGAGAACGGCGAAGTGATAGTCCGTTTATTAATGGCTAAAACTCGAGTGGCTCCGTTAAAACCTACAACGATCCCTAGGTTGGAATTGTGTGGCGCTCTTCTCGGAGCTCGTTTATATGAAAAGGCCAAAAATTCTCTACGCATTCAAATAAACAGTGTGACGTTCTGGACAGACTCTATGATTGTACTAGGGTGGTTAAAAATGCTTCCCAATAAATTGCAACCCTTTGTTCGCAATCGAGTTGCGGAGATAATGGAAGTTACAGGTCACTGTCAATGGAGACATGTACCCACGGAACAAAATCCAGCCGATTTTGTATCTCGTGGCGTTGGGATTGATTCGATTCACCTACTTGACTTGTATTGGGTCGGGCCCACATTCTTGTCTCAAGATGAATCAACCTGGCCTACTCCTAAAAGGAGCCTAGAATCTACTTTGCCAGAAATTCGTAGTAAAGAAATTTCTTTGCATACTGCTAATGCATCAACAATTGATGATATTAAATTTTTCATCGCTTTCGATCGTTTTTCAAATTTCTTAAGACTTAATCGTGCGATTGCTTACATGCTTCGATTCATAAGCGCTTGTAAAAAACAAACAATCACTGCTGATTACATCTCTGAGGCAGAATTGAGCAAAGCGTTGAATCTCATAATTAAAACGTCACAACGTAAATCTTTTCCAGAATATGTGATGCTATTAGAAAACCGTGATTTACCGAAAAAGAGTCAGTTACTAAAGTTTAACGTTTTTCTGGATGAGAATCAAATAATGCGCGTTGGAGGACGACTCGGAAATTCTAATTTTTCATTTAATAAAATGTACCCTATTCTTTTACAGTCCACTCATAAATTTACAAAATTGCTATTTCATTATCAACATATTAAATTAATGCACGCGGGCCCTCAGTTGCTTCTATCGACTATTATGGAAACCTACTGGTCAATCGGTGGTAGAAACCTAGCTAAGGCATGCTATCATAAATGCCTTAAAAGTGCTCGCGCGAAAGGAAAAATTATTTCGCCATTAATGGGTAATCTACCCTTGCAGCGAGTCACTCCAGGTCACCCCTTTCAAAGTGTAGGAGTAGATTATGCCGGACCTTTGCTGTCTGCGAGTCGTCAAGGTCGTGGTTGTAGGATGGTGAAAGTATATATCGCTATTTTCATTTGCTTTACTACAAAAGCTATACACCTGGAGTTAGTGGGAGATTTGTCTAGCAATAACTTTTTACTTGCACTTCGTAGGTTTATTTCTCGAAGAGGGAAACCTTGCGACATTTATTCAGACAATGGCACATCATTTGTAGGAGCTTATAACGATTTATCACAGTTTTTAACTAACAATTGCAGCTTTTTTACTGAGACAATGGCTAATGACGGCATTAATTTTCACTTTATCCCTGCATACTCACCTCACTTCGGAGGGCTCTGGGAGGCAGGTGTCAAGTCAACAAAATTCCATTTACAGAGAGTGTTGGGTCAATGTCATTTAACCTTCGAAGAATTGTATAGTACATTGGTTTAAATAGAGGCGATTTTGAATTCGCGACCACTTACACCACTCTCATCTGACCCTGAAGACTACTCGCCTCTTACACCCGGCCACTTCTTGATTGGCCGCCCTTTCACAGCCTTACCAAATCGTGATCTCGAAGATCGTTCAATCAATCATCTGACTCGATTCGAACGAATCGAACAGCTACGCCAGCATTTCTGGTCGAGATGGAGTTCCGAATATGTGTCTGAATTGCAGCTCAGAACAAAGTGGAGATCCAGCAACGACCCACTGAAGATTGGCACGCTCGTTCTTCTGAAGGAAGAACATCTGCCTCCACTTAAGTGGAAAATGGGGCGTATCGTAACTGTCCACCCTGGTTCGGATGGTATCAGCAGAGTAGCTGACATCAAGACCTCTACTGGCGTCGTGAGAAGATCTTTCAGCAAGATTTGTCCACTTCCTGTATGCTCTGATGCTTCTGGTTGAAAGAAGAACCTTTCAACGTCGGGGGGCATGTCGGAAACGCCTACGATTTACATATATTTTAATTCATAATTCATTCATCAAGAAATATTATATTGTGCGTAATTGCTTTTCTACTTTTAGCAGGCAATAGTTTTCTATAAGCCTATTGTTCTCGGGCCCTGCCCCTCTCTTCTTTGTTAAACGTTAGTGTAGAATACACGTATCAATTTTGAGTTGCTTTTTTAATTGATATCCTTTAAAATAAACCCATTATTTTACATATGGAGCACTTCTGGGCATTTTTACAGAATTTACCAACGTGGCCGTAGCGCAGACAGCGCAGGCACTGGCTGATTGGTGGTGTGTAAGGACTCACCTCGAAATACCAGGAGTTGATGTCTATGTTGATGGGCAGGGCTGAGCAAGCGAATGTTATAGCAACAGAAGTGGTAGGTACCAGGCAAGTGTTACCTTCTTTATCTTGACCTCGTCTCATGAAACGGCGCACTGAGACAACGTCTCTGCAACTGGAGATGCCTTTGTATATGGTAGCGTTTGACATATAAACTGGAACGTTACGTATGACGCCAACAACTTCCGTCAATTTAGCCGGTATGGTCGCCTTAAGCTTTAATTCCGACAGAGCTTTCGTGTTTGTTAGGGCAGCATTAGCTAGCCCTGGCCGCTCAAAAATGGCGGCAATCTTATATCGGTTGATTCTTTTCAGGCGTTTGATACCTTTATTCTTATTTTTCAAGTAATTGCCGAGGCTGATCAAATCCCGATCGCCAATCGGCCTTTCCGAATCTATTCCTTCATAAATAACGATGTATTCAAACTCACCCTCATCCTCGGGGTATTGCCTGACGTAGTTTTCAATCTTGAACACTTTGTATTTATCGACGTCTTCATCGTCATCTTCTTCTACCCCGTCGTCGACGGGGACTCTTACGCCTTTTCTTCCCTTTTATAGGGACTTTTACGCGAAAACACTATAAAAATTTAAATTTTTCAACAAAACTTTTATTTAACGCGCCTTTTCAGTACCAAGGTTTCCCGCCTTTTTCCTGTCAGTTTGAGTGGTAACGTCAGATTGACGAATGAGTTGATGTAACGATGAGTGAGTGAATGAGTGAACGAAGTGAAGTCCTTTATAAGGGTGGGAGTAGAATGGATCCGGCAGTAGGTCCGTGGCAGTTGTGGTGATAACTTGTGTGTCTGTGAGGTAAAATGTAAATACTAGTATTAAATTACTTGATAATTTGTATTCCGTCATGTTTCTATTATATGTAAAAATTTAAATATTTAGTTCAAGTAACCCTCGTATGTTGTATAAAATTAATTAATCATATTGTATTATTATGCAATAGTTTTTGTGTGTTGTTACATAATAATTTGTATTCTGTTATGTAATATTTCATAGTTTCTATTAGTTGTATGTAAAAATGAAAATACTTAGTTCAAGTTACCCTCGTAGGTTATTTAAATAAATTAATCATATTGTATTTCAACTTATGTAATAATTTGTATTAAGTTTATTAAATGTGTTTCGTAAAGTGCACCGGGAGGTTGCATTAATTTTAATTATAATTGCATTAAACAGGACGGCCGAATGTCGTGATTTTTAAAATTTACTTGTATTTTGGCAACACTGCTCAATTGTTGGTCGGTAGTGGACCAATTATTGATGATATGGCAACACTTGCTGCCCAATTGATGGTCGGTGGTGGACCAATCGTTGATGAAATGGCAACACTTGCTGCTCAATTATTGGTCGGTGGAGGACCAATCATTGAAACGGACCAATCACGGCTTAGCAGGGTTGCTGCTCAGAATTGTGGCGGGAATGAGTTTTTGGGACGTTGAGGTGTGTGGTTGGTCTTAACTCATACCAGCCATCTTGCAGTATTCAGTTGAAGCTTTTGTTTGTTAATAGTAATAATTAATATATATCTATTATTAGTTATAGTCTAAATAAGTGCAATTAGTTGACAAGCTAGCAATAAATCTTGGTGTTTTGGAATACCTGAGTTTAATTTTATAAAACATGTTTAAGACAGTTAACATTCATCAAAACATTTCCTTCTCTCGCAGGCATTATGAATTTTTATTTATGTATAGGATGTATTTATGTGTTAAAAACAGATTGAAATTCAAAAGATTTATATGGGGTGTAACCAGATGATGTATTTAGAAAACTGGGAAGAAGTTGCAATTTTTTTTAGTTTTTCCTTGATTTATACAATAAACACTAATTACATTCTAACTTTGAAGCTTCTATGTCTGCTATAAGTGCCTTAGAGTTTTGATGATCGGTCAGTCAGTGAGTGAGTGAGTGACAAAATTAAGAAACTTTGACTAGTTGTAATTTTTAAACTGCTGGTTTAAATTGAATGAAATTTTAAATATACCGTGTTTATACAATGCCTGTTTGGTTTCTGAAAATTCAGGTTTCTAGTTTTATCTACAACGAAGTTATAGGGGGGTCGAAAATGGCCCGAACTGCTTCGAGAAAAGGATGGTACTGTCGTGCCCCCAGATTTATACAATAGTCTGTTCTTAGGCATACGGCAGCAGAGAATGGATTTTCAGAGATTTTATTGGTCGATTGTTAGCATCCGTCAATGGCGGTCGGGCTTTCATTTTAATTTTTCAGTTTATTTTGATAGTGTATTATCCAGTGAATTACTCGGAAACGCATGCATTTTGCTGAAATTTAGAGTCCCCGCAAACTGCAGACTTTCTATCGTCCGATAGTTTAGTCGGATTGGGCTGCTGTACACTGTACCAACAAAACAGTTTGGTTGGACGTGAGTGCGCAGATTAGCCAACCAACAGTTGCCCGATTGATTACATTAGCCGCGTTCCGATTTGCGCTGAAATCACTTTGAGTACCCAAAACCGCGTACCGAATCTGTACGGTCTCGACACCGTACATATTTTTATGCAGACGCGGCAGCCTACTTTCGGCCACGCGCTGCAGTGTTCTTTAAATACTAAAATCATTACAATAACTTTTGAGTGCATTACCATCTCGCGAACTAGCAACATCTCAAGGAAAGAATCGCCAAATTATAATAGTTTTGTATATTAACTTTACATTATACAACTTTTACTACGTTTGTGTGATCTTTCTCTTCGCGGCGCTCCACAACAACTAGCAGCCTTACAACCTGCTGAATCCACACACAACTCAAATGTGCGGGTCTCACTTGACTCGTACAGGATCACTGTCAGTGGGATTACGGCAGGCATTGTGACGTCACAGATTGCGTCATGACCGCCGCCATCTTCCGCTAACGGCGCCCATTCTCCAGAGCGAAATTCTCGTAAGCGTAATGTCAAATTCGACTTTGACATATTGTTTATTCATTTTTAAAAGTTAAATGTTTAATAACATTTATGAAACATTTTTATTATATTTTATAAATCTCCTCAGCCTCAATTATTATTCCAAATTTAACTCTTCTTTTCCTTTCCTATCTCCATCCTGTATCCTCTCCGACACGTGACATTGGCGGAATTGTGAATACACAAAAGCCACAATAAAAAAAAATGAGACACTTTACGGATTGCGTCATGACCGCCGCCATCTTCCGCTAACGGCGCCCATTCTCCAGAGCGAAATTCTCGTAAGCGTAATGTCAAATTCGACTTTGACATATTGTTTATTCATTTTTAAAAGTTAAATGTTTAATAACATTTATGAGACATTTTTATTATATTTTATATATCTCCTCCTCAGCCTCAATTATTATTCCAAATTTAACTCTTCTTTTCCTTTCCTATCCCCATCCTGTATCCTCTGCGACACGTGACATTGGCGGAATTGTGAATACACAAAAGCCACAATAAAAAAAAAATGCGTGCTTACCGCGATAATATTTTTGTTGAGGAGACCCGATATTTCATATTTTAATGTCTCATATAAATGTTATGATAATGACCGCGAAAGTTTAAAATTACAAATGTTTAATGTTTAAATGTAAAATTAACGTGTCTTATATTTATTTGGTTGAACAAAATTAAAAACACTTTATTCAGTTATGAAATGGAGATAAATTACTGAAATATTTTAAATCAATCAGTTTTGTAGGTTAGGGTTGCCAGATGTTCGATAGTAAAAGTATCGAGTAGGTAATGTATATATTACGATAGTTTTGACTCAAGCACATACATACATAAGATAATATCATAGATGGCAATCTGATAAAATATAAATATGTATATCAAACATTCTTTTTTGTATTTTTGTAATTTCATGTGCCTATTTACATCTCCATTTTTAAAAATTCGCATACCTTTTCTTATTTTGAGTACTAGCCATGCGAAAAGTGCTGTTTTCACAGCTGTGTGATACTTTTTTAATACATATAATAATTTAGAATTTTGCCAGTTTTGCTACAGGAAACGCAAAAGATGCGACGACTGTGGAGTTTCTTCGGTGAGCTCTTCTCCACAGATTCCGCCATTGTGTTAGTGAACTCACCCAAAAAAATGTAATGACGGATCTAAGTGATGTAATAACATCCTATGGAAATAAATTATTTTGACTTTGACTTTGACTTTAATCAACATCTGGCAAGACTGAGTTACAAGCAGTTTCAGGGCACTCAAACCGGTTTGATTTCCCTCATGAGCCGTATTACCGCATTCGCTGGAGTTGGTGAAGAGATCAGCTGCGTGGAATGTTGCCCAGAAATATTATTACTGTATACTTGATACAAAGGAGTTTTTAAGTTTAAGATTTTTATTAGAGCGCTGGTCTTTTTTCAATTTCTTCAATTAACTAAACAATATTTGTTTCTACAATCAGCGACGCAGTTAAATTAATTATTACTCATAAGCTCGGCTCACTCACTTGATCGGCCGATACTTATCACTGTAATGTGCGCACTTGCATACCTCTTCATACTGATTAAGGCACCGACTAAACTATCGGCCGATAGAAAGTCTGCAGTTTGTGGGGACTCTTACTGATGACTTGCAGCGACCATGTGGTGGCTTCAGTAAATCTGCTATCAACTTACTGGAGTCCTTCACCGTACACAGCACCCTAGTCTTAGATTAGGGCTGTCTGTGTAACCTACGCTACTTACTTAGCAAAACCACTTGATACTGGCGAAATACTTAGTGTGAAACGCCATTAATTAAAAATAAGATTAAGATAAGAGATTTTATTCCTACGGGAGAAAGAGGAGGATTTCTAACTCAGTTGTTAACGTAAACCACCAGAGCGACGTCGCGCGGAATACTAGTATACAATAAAGTATCAACTACGTTCATAAAATATGATGTGAAGAAAAAATAACTACTAATCAGAAAAGTGCAACTTACCTAACCTAGGTACATTTGTTGATAACAATAGGTAATGGCTACTTAATACAACGGGATTTATTTAGGCTTATCTGAAATAATAGTCGCAACTTTGTAACATACATTGTATCGTAAATAAACATCGTTACTCTTATAAATAGTCATGAGAAAATGTAATGTTATTCACCTAGTTTTTATTTGATGTTTTCAGAGACACCGCCGGTTGACTACACTGAGAATATTGACGAGGAGACACTGCATGAGGCGCAAGTTTATTCCGAACACGATGGAGAATTAAGATTATTTTTAATTATACTTTTTATTTAACATAAAATAACTTTTTATTCAAAACTCGCTCTAATTCTTCGTAGGTCATTCGGTGACATTCACTGACAGATTTCCCAGATTTCTCCTCAAAGTGACCTTCAAATAAAAAAAAATAAGATAGTGTGGCCACTATAGAAAAAATACGTGTTAAAAGCTGAGTTTACACAATAATACTGTTGGTTGGTTGGTACCTTGGTTCTAGTATTCTTTCTTTGGTTGGTAAGTACGCTGTTGCTTGGTGGGTGGTGGTAACGCCCCCCTACCTGGTGGACAAAATTCAAAATTTATTTATTTCCCGAACCCTACACGTCAATATATATTATCGTGATAAATATCGTGATATTTACTGATGTATCTTGGGCCGAATCACAGCACACCCTACACCGTCAATACGGATCGCGGCAGTCAGTACTAAAGCGTTCTTTGTACGAGGCAGACGCGATGGACCCTAGACGGAGGAAAATTAGAGCTTGTGGGCATTGTAGCCCTTTCTAAACAAACGAGTAAAAAGAAAGCGATGGATGAAGAATTGGCTACAAAAGAGAGAAAAGTATACACATCTGAATTTATTTGACGAAATGTATGTTGTACCATCATCAGCTTAAACTTATTCATAAGGCGAACGCTCGAACGATCCATATCGTGATCTGTCAATGTATACTGACGGATCAAGATATTTATCGACATGTAGGGTAGCATATTGATGGATCACAATATTTATCGCTGAATTTCTGGAAATCCTGTGATCTGATCCGAGATCCAGATCGTGATATTTATCTTGGAGCCCTCCATCGCTGCCGTCTCGCTGCAGGCGTACTGATCGCGATAAATTAAATATTGACGCGACACTACACTAATATTATAAATGCGAAAATATGTTTGGATGTTTGATTTGCTTTCACGCCTAAACTACTGAACGGATTTGGATGAAATTTGGAATAGAGATAGTTTGTTTACTTGTAATTATATTTGGTACTTTATTAAAAAAAAAGTTTTTTCTGGAAACAGGTCAACCAGACGTCGTAATATATAGACAAAATTTATTTTACGGCTGCCAATGCTTAAAATCTAAAGAAATAATTATTTAGACAAAAATAATTAATAATAAAAAATAAATAAAATTGAATAAAATCAATTTATTTCAGACAGGGTCCATACAATTATTCAAAGAATCGAGGTCAATAAATCAATCAAATCAAATAATAAAATGATAGATAGATAGATAAGATAGATAGATAAAAACGTTTATTCAATGATACAGTACAAGAACAACAAATACAAAACAGAGTATACACTAAGAAGAAACAATAAAATATATGTTATCGCTGATGTACTGCACCCTTGAATGGGCCCTAACTCAGCATAATGTTGCGACGACACGAGGCACGTCACAACGCTGTTCTTCCGTTAGTGCCGTAGTAGTGTGAGTGCGCAGTTAATAAGGAAAAAGTCATAGAATTAAAATTGTAGCCACTGTGTGAAGGTGTAAAACCAGATTCAAAAATGGACATCTATAAATATATAAATACATATATACATAAAACGAAAAAATAATAAAAAATAAATAAATAAATAAATACATAAAGCATATTATTATAATAAAACTGATATGTAATATAGGTACATAAAGAGATGATATCACCACCTGCCTGCCTGTCAACGAAGAACACTGCGAGCAAAAAATTTTTATTTTTGCGTTTGCGGGTAAATTACTTACAAGATATTTATTTAGTGTGCAGCTTTCTGCAGTGTCAAAAGGTGTTTACGTAACTCAATTTTAAACAGTCGTTTAACGGCAATACTTCGAATCGGTGGCGGAAGATCATTCCAACACTTGGAAGCTTGAAATTTAAAACTACCGCGGAAAGCTGCTGTTCGGTGCCGTGGAGTGACGAGCAAAGGGGAAATAAGTCTGGGCGCATATCTTTTATTCCTCCAAGTAAGTTTATTGTAAAGATATTTTGGTTTTCCTGTTTTTATGACATCGAATAATACGTTTGCAAAGTATAACTTTATTCGTCCCCAAAGTTTCAAGACATTTGAAGAATTCAAAAAAGGGGTTAAAATAATAATTAAAATCGAAATAAAATCAAAAATCAAAATAAATCAAATCAAATAAGAAACAAAATAAATAAAATAAAATCAATTCCATTCAATAATCACTTAATTAAGATAGCGACCCCCGGTGGATGCACCAGGCACCAGCACATGCACTTGCGCCCAGTGCCTCCACAGAGGGCAGTCCGGCTTGTCGCTGAGCACCTTCAGGATGGTGTTGGTGCTCCCCCGCACCCGGCGCATGAGCGAGGCGACGCGGCGCCGCAGCACAGTGTGGAACCCGTCGGTGTGCGCATGCGCAAACATGGCGGATGCGCTGCAGTAGTGCGGGAGCCCCAACAATACCCTGAAGGCGTTGTTATACTGTACTCGGAGGGCGTTGATGGTCCGCTGCGTATAATTGACCCACACGCTGCACGTGTACAACGTCTGGCAATAGGCTTTAAAAAGAGTTATCTTAACCTCAGCACTACATCGCGCGAAACTGCGTGCCAACATATTATACAGCGGACCGCCATCGCCCTCAGTGACAATGCGGCCAAGGTATTTGAACTCCTTCACCCTACAAAGAGCAACGCCGGCTTTTCGCTTGAAAGATCAGGAGTTCGCTCTTTTTCACATTGTACAAGAGGCCATGTGTGGTCGAATATTCCTCACAGACACTTAACAACCTCCTGAGTGCCGCAATTGATGGACTGAGCAACACCATGTCGTCTGCGTAACTAATACTGTTGATCATGTGACCGTCTACAGAACAGCCGACACCAGTGTTGCCCAGTTCAACAATCAGCTGATTAACGTACAGGTTGAAAAGTGAAGGAGACGTTAACCCCCCTGCCTTACTCCACATTGCAACCTGTACTCATCAGAGAGCCCGCCAAGCCACTTCACATGGTTAGTCTGGTGACCGTACCAATATCTAAAGATATTGATCAACCCACCCAGCATGCCAGTGTCTTTCAATTTTTGCTAAAGAATGTCGTAACTAACCATGTCAAATGCCTTGGAAAGGTCTAAGAAAGCAGCATATACAGGTGTGTGCCTGTCAGTATAATACCTGACAGTCTGCTTAAGGGACACAATAGCGCTTTCAGTTGATAGTCCAGGCCTAAAGCCGAACTGGGCGTCGTGCAACTGAAGGTGATTTTTGAGTTCTTTCTCAAGCAGGCCGTCAAGCACCTTAGATGTTGTGGTGGCTAACGAGATCGGACGGTAGTTGTTCATGTCGGAGGTGTTAATAAAAAATGATAATAATGATGATGGGTTTAGTCTATTTCGATTATTTTCTCAAGAAAATAAACGCCCTGATGGTACAACATACATTTCGTCAAATAAATTCAGATGTGTATACTTTTCTCTCTTTTGTAGCCAATTCTTCATCCATCGCTTTCTTTTTACTCGTTTGTTTAAAGAAAGGGCTACAATGCCTCTAATTATTGCCACACAAGCTCTAATTTCCCTCCGTCTAGGGTCCATCGCGTCTGCCTCGTACAAAGGACGCTTCAGTACTGCCGCGATCCGTATTGATGGTGTAGGGTGTGCTGTAATCCGGCCCAAGATTATAATATATATAATCTTGGGCCGGATTACAGTCAATATGACGTGTAGGGTTCGCCTATGGGCGTATTCCGATTCAGACTTTCAGCGCTGTCAGCGATCAGAAAAGCAAAAAAATGTATGAGTTTTGACAGCTGACAGTAATTCGGAACGCGATTACGGGTGCTTTAATCGATTTCAGCGCGTTTCGGAACGCAGGGTATGTTTTGTCTTTCGTTACGTAGTGGTTATATGCTCAGTGACTGTGGTTTTGAAGCTTTCTGACGCGCGTGTCGCTTGCGCTTCGCAAGGGAGCGAACTGCGAAGCGATCGTCTTTTATTTCCTCTGAGGTTAAAACTGTTTTTTTTCGTTAATGCTCTGATTTTTTATTTAATAATGTTATGTTTATTTTGGGAGTTATAATTTTTGCTTTTTTGTAATCCTTGTACCTAGTATGAATCAGTTGAAATCCTGAATGTTGGAAGTTACCACAAGAATTCAAATATGAACACTGTTTTAGTGTTTAAGTTTTCATGAGACTTAAGTTCCTACAATGATGTTAGTCATTAAATATTACAAAAGACACTGTAGAACTAACAATACATAATATTCCCCACTTCTTTATTTATAAATTAAATAAATTCAAAACTACAAAAAAAAAACTTGTTTATTACTTATTATTAGGTAGATACATAACATTATCTTAATTAACATTTAAAAGTTGAAAAGATTTTCTTCTATAGCTTTCTCAGAATCCCAAGTCTCTGCAGATTCTTGTTCTTGTTTAATACGCCTTGCCTTCTTCTTGGCCGGCTGGTCGGGGTCCCTCTCGGAGCGCCGTCGCTTGCGCTCGAGTCGCTTCCCGCCCTCCCCCTCGCCGCCGCCGCCGCCATTCATCGCGTCCTCGCTCCTTTCCATGACTTCATGTTTCCTCTTCTTTTTCTTACCTTCCTTTGGGACTGACGATGATTCTAATGGAGCATTTTCTAATCGCGACTTTACTGCTGCTGGTATTTTTATGGCTTTTTTGTAGTCAGGTCCAAAAAGTGGGTGGCGACATTTTGTATCTGGTAAAGATATGAAATCTGTCTGATTGTTAGAAATTATATTGTCTTCTAGATAATGAGCTTTTGGTATTCTTTTACGGAAGTTCACAATGCCATTTGTGACTAAACTCTTAATAACAGGTCTGCTATGTTCATAAGTTAAAATAGCTGCTCTGTTTATTTCACATTCTACATTTCCAATAAATGTTTGTCTGTCAATTTTAATTTTACATTTATTGTCCAGGGACACACTGGTGTCTTTAAGTGATGAGATGTTCATTTCATGTGGACAGTTGAACAACCAAATATCATCATCTTGTGATATTAGTGGATCACCAGTACTAGGTGTACTTGTGATTGAGTGCAGATGTGGGTTGGCTTTAAGGAACCGCCTTAATTTTGATGACTGGGCACTGACTTTGTTTTCAATTGCTTCATTACAAGCAGCAATTACGTCTTCACCATCCTCAAATTGAAGGTGATCAGAAATTTTCGATGATTTTTTTGTGGATATATTATTTTTTTTACTATTGGCTGAATCATCTAATACTTCTCTCCTATCATTATGATTTTCTATCAAATTATTTTCATATGTATCCTGGCTTAAAATTTCACTTTCACCTCTTTTATAATTTTGTGCAACTTCCACCATAGAACTATCATTTTCCGAGTCATGTTTCACACTACCTTTTCTTTTTTTCTTTTTCTTTTCTTTCTTTGATAAATTTTCTACTGGCTCATTATAACAATCAATATCCATGCTTGTGCTTGTGTTTCTTTCAGGTCTTGTTTCTACAACAGTCTCCTCAGCAGTGAATTTATCCTCAATGATCATCTCGTTGCTTTCCTTCCATTCTTTTTTCTTTTTGGCTTTCTTTTTCTTGGGTGGTTCATCATGGCTGTCACTGGTCGGTGCGAGGCATTCCTGTTTGACACAGGCATCCAGGTAGTCCAGTGCGTGCTTGGCGTCAGCGTCCAGGCTGGGCGAGCATTCGCGCTTGTGCTTGTGCTTCGGCTGGGAAGTAGCGGCCGCGGGGAGCGCGGGGGCGTCGCTGTCCGCCTCGTGCTTCACCCTGTCCCCGTTCAAGAGCTCATGTTTGAATTCAGGTTCAGTTTTAAACAACTTCTTGTGTAGTTTCTTTTTGTAGTTTTTCTCTGATTCAGATTCGTAATGTTTTTCCTTCATCGTATAATCAGTCCTGAAAAGATTAAAATCAGTAGGTAATTAAGTAGATATATTTAGGTTATGTAGACTAAAATATAATTTACGAAATAGCAAGAAAAACAGCAAAGAATAAAGCCCGTAATACAGATATCAAAATTTAAGTTATCAGATAAGTTTTAAATCTTTGAAGAACACTTCAGGTTTAAATGTTTACTAAATAAATACTTACGAACTATCGTCGCCATCTGTAGCGCTCGAGGCTTCAGTCCAAACACAGCTGTCGTCAGAAGATTCCATTCAACACATATTTTTAGAATCACAATTCAAAATTGCACGTAGGTACTAGAAAAAACAAATTATTCTGTAATTTTTACTCAAAATATAAGTAGGTATTACTTATTGCAAATTTTTGTCAACATAACCTACAAGTAAACAAAAAAAAAGCAAAGAGCGCGCGGGGGCCAAAATCGTTCAGAAATTTAATGTTTCTGCCAGCCACCTGCGTTCATACTTGCTTATTGGGACAAACTAATGTGTGTCCCGCACGGGAATTTCCGCTTACGTTGATGAAAACAATCTAAGAAAACAAAAACGATGGATATGTTTTCGATAAGGTAAAGCTGGCTATCATATCTGAAAATTACTGTGATAAAGTAAGTGAAATAGATCTTAATATAAGATCAAAAAAATTACGTACATTGTCGCACCTTTCCACTTTTAAAATACCTAAATATAATAATGAGTATGGCAATAGGGTTTGGAGGTGCATCCAACAACATATTAAATAATCTTCCAAAAGATTTGGTGGAGAAATAAGAAGGTAAAAAACCATACCAATAAAAAATTTAAAGCACTTTATTGCAAAAAAGATTTGAATTTTAAATACTATTTTTGATCGAAACTAAAACTAATTTTATATACTAAACATACTAAGGAATTGGATGCAGTTCCAAACTCTAACCGCAAACATTGATAATCAAATTATAATATTTATATTCTGGCATTGTGTTGAATTGTAAAAATGTTTTTTTAGGCTTACGTACAATCTTTTTAATTCAAGATTAGGTTAAGTCTTTCATGTTATTGAAGTTATTTTTTATGAGAAATAAACAGCTTAAATTTTAATTTTAATTTTTTTTTGTTGACTTGAATGACTTGCTAAAGTCACGGCTATTTCAGTCGTAAAATTACCAGATAACGGGCAATTCTGTGATAGCCCATTACGATACAAGGATCGTAGGTGGCATATTAAAAACGAGGTGACTTTTGTAAGCCCGAGCCGTGTGTTGTGTTTGAATCGGAACGGCTACAGTATGTTTCTTTTTTATAAGCAAAATTACGGAGAAGAAGCTCTGGTGGACATTCAGCCTCTACGAATATTATTTGTTAAATCGAGATAATTTAATTTTTATAATTAAAATATTACTGGCTGATCATATTTTTGATACAATTTGTACATTTACAATTTGAAATAAAAAAATATTAAATACTTTTCTCTTTGTATCAATATTTTTTATTTTCAAAATGATCCTGGCTGAATAATAATTTTGAACACCGTAAGAATTAAAAAAAAATAATAATAAAATCGCACTAGTGCGGTAAAACGCATTTACCGCACAGTTTACTGCCTTCGTTAGTTAAATTTTTGAGCAAGGTGTATTGAAAAACTATTTATTAGTTCTACTTGTATGGAAATATCAGTACGTACGCAAAATCGCTTGAAACTTCGTAAGAATGGACCATAAGTGTTTCAAAATAGAACTATTATTGTTTTATTCAAAAATTCTAAATAGTTGTAAAGTTATGGATATAAAGTTGAAATAAAATTCTGATTTTCGTGTGGCGCGCGCTGCGCGTGTGACGTCGTTTTACAGGCTCCGTCCCCCGCTCGCATCTCTCGCTTACCACGAGGTCCGCCACGATCATACCTACCACTCACGCATCCAACTTCCGATTATGTCTAAACCTTGATTTTTAATTCCGTAGAATTCTGACAGATGGAGTATTGCCAGGCAGAAAACAGGTTACCAAAATTACAGGTATCACATTTTGATAAATAAAAAAAACACAGTGAATTATTTTAAAGTAATACTTTATGCAACCTTAATTTTATTTAGCTTTTTCAATTGTTGGATGACTATAATATTTTTAAGTACATACTTTTAGATAAATTAATATTAAACAGAGACTTTTTGATCCCACAGTCAAACTGTTGTACAGTTTTGTGGGACTTTGCTTAATATTTAAGGAATACTGTAGATGAATAAA
This sequence comes from Carpatolechia fugitivella, assembly GCA_951230895.1. Lineage (NCBI taxonomy): Eukaryota > Metazoa > Arthropoda > Insecta > Lepidoptera > Gelechiidae > Carpatolechia > Carpatolechia fugitivella. Next base: position 146,239 of record OX579651.1, read on the forward strand.
TAAATAAAAAAAGTTGTAATCTGTTCAAGTTACTACATTCAATGTGGGAAAATATTTACTGGGGCCGGGTATCATTTTCAAATAACCGCAAGTTGCAAACAGTTGGTTAATATTTCTATTTCTAATGCAAAAAGGCTTTTAAAAATGCATGGAACAAAAAAAAAAGATGTACTTAATCTATCATATTAGCAATTTAATAAAAAATAAAAGATTCTCGTGAAATTTTGTGAGCAGGTTCGATAAATTAATCGAATTTTTTATAAAGCCAGTTTTTGGAAATTTTAAAAAATGACGGAGTTATGTGGGTTGCCAGCTTACAAGGTTTACCGCTGAGGCTGTTTTCCTCTACAGGTCACAATTCTTAACCAATTAAATAAAATAAGATAAAAAAATAAAATAAAAAAAAAAAACAAAGGTTGGGGATGTTTGTGGAGAAAAAATAAAAATAAATATGAAAAGATATACAGACTCGCGAGGTCTACAGCTCACAGAGCCACTAGTTATAATAATGATAACAGAAATGTACATGTGAAAAAAGGTTTGCGACAAGCGACCTGAGAACTGTCAGAATTCTACGAAATTAAAAATCAAGGTATAAGGTTTCCTGGTTAAGTTTCCGAGCGCTGGCCGCACACAGCCTTAAGCCGTGTCTCCTGCGAATGTTTTGGTCTACACACTACACAAATCAGTCTACACATACACAAAAACAAATGTTTCAAACGACGACTCCTGCTCAGAAACTTCAAAAACATTTCGGTTCAAAAAGTTTGGGGCGCATTCTGAATGAGACTTTTAGCGCTGTCAGCGATCAGAAAAGCAAAAAAAATGTATGGCTGACAGTGATTCGGAACGCGATTACGGGTAATAGCTTTGACGTCGAAAAATGATTTGTAAAAATCTTAATTCGAATAAAAAAATTTTGACTTTTGACTTTGACTAATTTAATCGATTTCAGCGCGTCTCGGAACCGAATCAGCAGGCAAAACTCATACGTTTTTTTTGCTTTTCTGATCGCTGACAGAGCTGAAAGTCTGATTCAGAATGCGCACATAGAAACTCCGAAGAGGAGGAGGAAATCTTTGCAATCAGAATTTCTGAACGAATGTTTTCCATGGCAAATGCAAATTTTCTTCCTCTTACTTACCTTTGTTACCTACTATATATTTCCTGTAATCCTTTCTGAATCTTTCTAATCCAAATTCCGATCCTTATTATAATTTAATCTTTTTAATAATCGTTTCCTCGTTTTTATGTCTGTGGCGATGTGCAAACCGCACCATGCCAAAGGGAAAAAAAAAAAAAAAAAAAAACATTTCATAGACAATTCGTGTAGATGAACCAGAGACAAACACGCATTTTTTTTTTGTGTAGATGTTTTCTGCGTATTGTGTAGACCAAAACATAGCCTTTAGGGCGTTTGCGTACTCATCCGTATCCGATTCTTATCCAGTCCGTTATTGATCCGTAAAAAAAACGGACGGTAAATTCACGTCTAGCGTTGGCGCACTCATCCGTATCCGATCCGATTTTCATTCGTATTCGAGACAATATAGCATGATATTTATTGTCGTAGTGATGTGCCGAGTCGAGCTGACTCGAGTACCTACATATTCGAGAATTCAGAATATAGCAGTTGAATACCCAGGTACCGTCAACTGCAAGTCAATGGAAACGTCAGTTACGAATCTTGACCATGATGCTATAGAAGTAAGAATCGTTCAAGGTCAAAGTTTTAACACATTACCACTGACTGATGAGCAGTCGACTGTACTCGAGTTCGGATACTTATAGAATTCGAATACTAGGTTGATCTTTTTTTAGGGTTCCGTAGTAAAAAAAGAACCCTTATAGTTTCGGTCTCTCCGTCTGTCTGTCTGTCCGCGGCTTAGCTCAGAGACTCTTAGTACCAGAAGGCTGTAATTTGGCATGGATATACATATGAATCATGCCGACAAATTTCACGATTACCTTATGGTGTGGGGTATCGTTAGATAGGTCTTTTAAAAACAATGGAGGTTTGCTTAGACCATTTTTCGATGCTAGTGTAAGTTTTAGAAATATTCCGTTTTAAAGTGCTTATTTTTATTAGTCAAGTTTCCCCCCCCTCTACCAGCGAAACCGTTGAATATGGAAACGTGAAAAAAATCATGGTAGTAGTATATATGATGAATTTAAAAGGAAAACTATCTACATCAAGTAGGCTTTACAGGTTATCGAATAATAGACCAACTTATAAAAAGTACTAGTACAAGTAAGAAATTTGGTACTACAAATATTATAGTAAAATATTTTGATGAATGTTAGAAGGCTGTAATTTAGCATGGACATACATATTAATTATGCTGTCAAAGTTAAAGAATAAAATCTTCAAAAAAATTTTTTTTACGGTTCCTCTAGTACACGTGAAGTGGGGGTTATTTTTTAAATTCACGATTACCTTATGGTGTGAGGTATCGTTGGATAGAGTTTAAAAAAATAATGGGGGTTTGCTAAAACCATTTTTGGATGCTAGTTTACGTTTCAGAAATATTTTAAGTGCTTATTTTTGTTATAGTCAAGTTTCCCCCCATCCCCAACCAGCGAAACCGTTGTATTTGGAAATGTGAAAAAATTCACGGTAGTAATGTATATGATGAACTAAACTATCAACATCATGTAGGCTTTACAGGTTAACGAATAATATATCAACTTATGAAATGTACTTGTACTAGTAAGAAATTTGGTACAAATATAAAAAAAAATACTTTGATAAAGTTTAAACTGTCTATGTAGTAAATTTAAGTACGAGAAAAGTAAAAAAAATGTGAAATAAGTAGGCTTGACAGGTTAACGAATAAAATACCAACTTTAAAATGTACTTGTGCTAAGTAAGAAATTCAGTACAAGTATCATAGAAAATGACTTGATGGAGTCCGTCTATGTAGGTAGTAAATTTAAGTAGGTATTAGAACAGAAAAAATAAAATCATAACATCATTTACTAAAATAATTTCATAACCTATTAACCTTAATTTATCAGTCAGTTTTAAATGTGTAACAATCGCGAGTTGCCAATGGAACATTCGAAACATTCGAATAAAACTTTTTTGAATTTCGAATAAAGCGTGCCGTGCCACGGAGCTTATGGCCCTGCGGGGCTTGCGCGCGGTGAGTCGATGTAACAAATAGAGCGGCAGCCGCGCTCATTAGCGCGAGCGACTAGATGCTGTTCGGATGTGCCTCGAAATCCTACCTATTAGATTGCAATTATTAGCACTTTGAATATTCAATTTTTTTGGTTATTTTTGTTAGAATTAATTATACTAACATTTATGAAAGACTTGAAATTACAATACTGACTATTTCTCTTTCAATTCCAGTTAGATATTCCATAAACTATTTTAATTTTATTTAGAAATTTAGTCTAGCCTACGTTTATTTCCAAAAACTTAGTTCTCAGCGGAGCAATTTTCATTCGTAGTACTTACATAATATTGTAGATAAAATTAAATATAGGTACTACCTATATAATAGGTTATAGGTACGTTTCTTTTTAAGTTTCTCTTTAGCTATCCTTTTATTAGATGTTATTTTATTTAGCAATTTAAAGTCGTATACGTACTTACTAGCCTTCTCTTACTTTCAAAAACTTTACTCTCAGTGGAGCGGAGCACATTGTTATATTTGTTTTTCTTCATTTATAATAAGTATATTTAGGCTCATAATAATAAAAATAATAATAATATAATATTTTAGTTTGTTAAAGTAGTGATTAATAATAATTCTTCTCGTGTTTACTCGTCATTGATTTCTAATAATCTGTAGCTCGCACCAAAGATACAAATTTTGGTATTCCTTTCTTTTATGTACGTAATCCATTAAACGTAGAGTACTACTTTTTTTTGTTAAAATATTATAAATAATATAGTTATAAAGTAGTAATACAAATTAGTTCATTGATTAATATCTTTATTTTGTTGTGTTGACTCGCATAGCAAAGTTAACTACTTTCAATTATTAGGCAACTACGGAACCCTACACTTTGCGTGGTCCGACACGTGCTTGGCCAGTTATATTTATATCTACTTATGTAATGTAGAAAAAATAAAATAAATAAATAAATAGATCCCGCAATAAAGTCACTCACGTTACTCGTATAGATCTTTTCACGTAAATAGAATCCTGGAGCCTCCTGTCTCGAGTGTGCATTCAATTATTTTTGTAACGAGTACTAAAATAATTGTTTATCAAAAAAAAGCCAATTTGGCACATCACTAGCAGCGCGATCATTCCCCTCCCCGTACCTCACTCTTCATCCGTAAAAAATCATACGTACAATTTGTATGGCGGCCACTTCGACTCGGTTTTGATCCGTAAAAAAACCGATCCGGAGTGAGAATTTACGGATCGAACACGAACCGGATACGTATAGGTGCGCAAGCGTCTATACAATTACTAGGACGGCCAAACCGGATCAGAAACGGATAAGAATCGAATAAGAACCGGATAAATGTAGTGCGCCAACGCCCTTAAGCGAACTCCACACTGCGTTCCGAGACGCGCTGAATACGATTAAAGTACCCGTAATCGCGTTCCGAATCACTGTCATGTCAGCCATATACGGGAAACCTTCATGCCCCTGGTTTTGTACGCCACGATATTGGTGTACATGGTTTACAACGAATACGCATTCTGTGTGGCACTACTATAACTGTTGGTGCAATCGCGTGGACTGAAACATAGGATAAGTGCCGCACAGGACTATTGCTGGGATTGGGCCGTCCGGTTGAGGGTCGTCGAAAAGAAACACCAGTATTCTGTGCAGGATCGCTTCCTCGGTCCGCTGTACCGCACTATACCGTTGAGGTACTATTTGCACTGCCGCTGCTACCGTTCCTCTTTCTGTTTTCCTCTTGAGGCTTCCGAACTGTTAAGTGTACGGTGAACCACTGCTTAAAACACACTGTGAGTGCATTTTTTTTTTTTTTTTGACAAGGACCTAATGCTTGTGTCGCAAAATCGACGTATCAAGCGTAACCGGACTTTTGGGGGAGCGGAAGGCTCTTACCCCTAGTTCACTGTGAGTGCAGCGGGCAGTGCTCCGTATTTATACTCCTACCCGTTAGGGTAAGGGGAGGTGAAGGCGGAGTGAGCGGGGCGAGGGACCGATGTTTGTTTATTAAACAATAGTTGTTTACAAAAAATAACAATGGGTTGTTTACCTATTATTTTCTAGAATTTTCTAGCTAACTATGACGAATGTAAACAACATCGAGTAACGTAAACAACATAAAAAACATCGGCTCTGTACTATTCTTTACCCGACTAGATTAAGCGAAAAGGTGAGATAAAACTGTAAGCTATTAAATATCTATAACTACTTAGGACACTAAAGTTCTTCCCTATAAACCTATAAAATACTATTCTAGCAGGAAAAAATAATCTGTTATACAACAGTGCCCTACTATCTACTTACTATAACTTAGCCTACGAGTTTAAATCAATAAACTTAATCTACAAAATCTATAAGGTTAAGTCTTATGCTAGCAGTTAATTAGAGGCCGTCCCGTACACATTCATTCAATATGAGGATGCCTAAAAAGTTGCATCCAAAAACAGGTCTGTACAAAAAGTGCTCGTGCAGTTTTGAACGCAACTGTTGTGGTACACCGCGTTTTTCTAAGCCACTGATTACATGTCAAAATAATGGGTCTACTTTAAGAATTTGTATTTTTTCGCTGTTTTTTCTGGGCAGCACCCGAAGGGGAGGTTTGGGGGGCATGGCCCCCCGCATAAAATAAAATCCACCCAGAAAGAATACACAATTCGGTTAGGTTAGGTTAGACTGTTGTCAACAACAGGCGGAGGGAGACGAGCGAGCGGAGTGAGCGTGCCGCGGCAGCGGCCGGCGACCGCAGGAGATTACTTCTCAAAAAGGCTAATCATTGGAAAATTCGAGTGCGCAAAACGTGAACGAAAAAAAAACGGCTGCAGAAAACGGGTCGGTCATAACCTGCTCGCACAGTTTTTCCCGACCAAGGCAAGCATGTAGTACACAAAAAACTGTCTGTACAAAACGGTAACACGAAAAACGGTCTGTACAAAACGGAAACAAGCATGAACCCCACTCCCATATTATTTTGACAGCGATGAAAGTCTGAGCCTGAAAAAAAGCGCGGGAAACTTCATGAGCGGTGGACGTTTATTGAGCTTTTGGAAACTTATTTTTCACTTTTTATTGTTTAAATAGATGAAAATAGTCTGGTTGTGTATTTAATTAATATATTTACTGTAGATATTTTAATTTTTGTGTATATTTGTGGAGTTAAGTGGTAAGTTTATGTAAATATTTATAACATAACTTTCATTGTATGAACGATCCCCCCGATGCAAGCAGGCTTTTGCCTGGCTTGAATCTCCCCACGGGATCATCTATCATCGTAGTTTCACAAGATGAACTTAGCAAAATGGATACAATTGTCATGATTTGGTTGCTTTGCCTAAAGTTTATCTTAAAGATCTTGCACTTGGGATCGCATACCGCGTGGACGTGTGCTGTTAATTTATTTTTCGAAATATTTAATTAAAAATTTGTAAACTATGAGCTTTGCGGAACCAGTAAACATATCTAAAATCGGTGGCTCCTCTTCTATCTAAGGGATTTCTCCATTAGACGCCGCGGCCATATTGCGACCGACTCGGACCTCTCATTCTGCTGTCAACTTGCTCCAGTGATTTTGACGTCTTGCCTGTCAGTTGCTGTCACACTGTGTAAGTCAAGAAACAATTTTTAAGAAAATTGAAAAAGTCTACTAGCCGGCTGGATTCGAACTCGAGCTGCACTGGTTGTTGACTGCGCGCTCTAAACCACTGCACCAAACCTATTGAACGCTGCCGTGCGAAATTGTGATACTACTTCACCACAACAGCACGTCACTGAGACACTGACGTCAACGGCGGAATTAACTAGAGTGAACTATTGGCGTCCGCTTGTGAGTTAAGTAACTTATGCTACATTCTACGCTAAATACGACAATGTTGGACCCTGATATGTCAATTTGCGAGCATGACTCACCACTAAACGCGGTGTCTGTTCGCCAAGGCAGACCTGGCCAAGATTCACAGAAACAAGAACCTGCTATTGAAGCTTTTAGAATAGAAATTAGACAACTTATAACTACTTTTGTTAACTCACAAAGTGAAGAATTAAGACAGCTCAACAACACAATGAGAGAAATACAAGATACAAATAAAAACATAGAGTTGTCGCTTGCGCATGTAACCGCGCAGAATGAGGAGCTGAAACAAAAAATTGGCAAATTGGAGGACTTAACTAGGGAGGACCGCAAATAATAATGTTTTTGGAGGATAAATTAGATGATCTGCAGCTCGCATATTGTAAAACTAATTTCGAAATAAAAGGTGTACCCAGGAAGGAGTCGGAGAGCAAACAAGATCTAATCGAAATGGTGATAACACTATCGCAGACGCTTAATTGTACAATGAGCAAGTCTGACATAAAAGACATCTATAGAGTGAAGGGCAAGAAGCCGGAGTATAGAAACACTCCGATTATTGTAGAGACTGGTTCGGTTCTGTTGAAAATGGACCTTCTAAAAATGGCAAAAACCTTCAATAAAAAGAATAAATCTAAACTATGTGCTAAACATCTAGGTCACAAGACAAACGAAGAGACACCAATTTTTCGTTCAGAGAACTTAACTCCAAAGGCCTCCCGCTTACACTTTCTTGCACGAGACCTAGCAAAATCCAAGGGATACAAGTTTGTATGGACTGCTTATGGCAAGGTCTATGTATAAGAGTGAGCAATCCACAATTATCTTGATCAAGACTGAGCAGCAGATACACAGGTTGCTTATGGACAATCAATGACTATATCGCCTCTTGGTTCTTCTTTGTCGTGTGTTTAATTTTATTCCGTGCCCTGAGCCTAGGACTAAGAAGATCATAAATTTATATACACTTAATATATGTATACCTATGCAATACAAAAATAATACACACAAATTGAATCTCTTATTAATACTACTCACTCACACATCACACACTCATTCACATATTGGACATTACACATATTATATACACACACCAAAGCACGTAAAACTCACAATCATAATACAATACAATACACAAAACGCTATAACACAGAGAGAATGCAACTATTACATCTCAATTTGTTCAGAACTGGGCTTTACTGTTAAGCAATACCTTACTATTATTATGAATGCCTCATATCTAGATCTATACCTTACAAATGGGTGACCCGTTACAAACTTTACACAAATTAGATAACATTACAATAGCCAGTCAAAAGATTGCAACGGGACAGATCTAAAAAAATATATACAAATAAATAAATCTGATTTTACCTTAGTATCACAGAATATAGTAAGCATATACCGTAACTTTGACGATTTTATACTTAACTTGTCAACCTTTACCTTTGAAACTGATGTCATTACCTTAACGGAATGTAGACTTAATTCGAACAAACCTCTACCGCAGTTAAGTAACTATGAGGCCTACAGTACCAAAAATCAACTCAATCAAAGAGATGGCGTAGCGTGTTTTGTTAAAAAATCACTGAAACATAAAGTCAAAGAAGTCAAATTGTATCACGCTTCTTGTTTACAGGTAGAGATATTAAACAAAACGATACTTTGTATATATCGATCGCCGTCTGACCCTAATGCAGAGCAATTTATTAATTCACTTAGCGCTCATCTTGAGTTCCTCCCTTCACAAAGTAGCATAATTATAGCTGGTGACATAAACATAAATATTAGGCCTAAACTTACGGAACCATCACAGGAATATAAAAATAGAATGAGCTACTTAGATATGCTATCTAGCTACGGCATACTAGCTGGCCATACATTACCCACAAGAGAGCAGAAATGCCTTGATCATTTCATGGTAAAATTGAATAAAACCAAATTTAAAGCGGAAATCGCAGTTATGCATACCACAATATCCGATCATAGCACCACGTTTTTAACCATTAAAAAATTAAAACAGCAACAGAATGAGCACAGAACAAAAACTACGATAAACTTTGATGCAGCACTAGAATACCTACGAAATAAAAACTTATCTTAGCTGTTGTTCTGTGACGATCCAAAAGCTGTGATTGACTCCTATTGGTAAACTTACTGAAAGCCTGAAACTAAACACTACAGTGACTTCTGTATCTTGTGGTAAAAGAATTCTAAAACCATGGATCACGGCTGGGATCTTACGCTGTATAAAAAATAGAAATAAACTTCAAAAAGATCTGCGTAAGGAACCACACAACGATATACTTCGAATCACATATCGCAGATACAGAAATTATTGTAATAAACTCATTAAAAGAATGAAAAGAAATTATGATAGGGACAATGTTATTAAATAATGATTTAATAGTTAGTTTAATAGTTAGTTTTATAGTTATGTAATGACATAACAATAAACTACTTTGGCAAAATATTAAAAATATTACCTACTCAAATAAATCGCATAGGACTAACACAGAACTACACATATAAAACCAACACCCATTGAATCTGCAAATTCTATTAATAATTTTTTCGTAAATATAGGAGCTGAACTTGCTAATCAAATTCAACTTAACATAAACTCAACTAGCACTTTCTCAGACAGTATAAATGCACCACCCTACTCTTTTGTTCTCTACCCTACAGACGTTGATGAAGTTGTACAAATTACAATGAGTCTTAAATCTGATAGTGCCCCAGGACTAGACAATATCCCAAATATATTTCTTAAAAAAGCAGTCAGTGAATTGGCACCCGTTATTGCCCACCTAGCAAATCTTTGTTTTGAAAAAGGAGTATTCCCCGCACCATTGAAAGTATCTATCATCACCCCTGTGTACAAGGGTGGGGAGAGAGACGACATCAATAACTATAGACCACTCTCAGTTCTACCAGCAATATCAAAGATTTTGGAGAAGCTACTTAACGCCAGATTTCTTAAGTACTTGGGAAAATTTAATATATTATCACCTACACAGTTTGGCTTTAGACAAGGAAAATCGACAGAAGACGCAGTTAGTGAGCTAAGCTCTTTTGTTACGAGACAATTAGACCAAAGCAAAAAATGTCCGTCGGTTTTCCTTGATCTACGGAAAGCTTTTGACACCGTCTCTATCCCTATCCTTGTACACAAGTTGGAAAAGATCGAAATAAGAAAAACCCTTCTTGCCCTTTTTCAAAACTATTTATCGGAGAGGAAGCAGTGTGTAAAACTTCCGGGATGCACCAGTGAGGATGCGTCGGTGTCGTATGGCGTGCCACAAAGAAGCGTCCTGGGGCCTACCCTATTTCTCATATACATCAATGATTTGTGTAGTATGAATGTAGCAGGCGCTAGGATCCTTTCGTATGCTGATGATACCGCCATAGTCTTCGCTGGTGAATCGTGGGAAGAAGTCAGGTCAAGGGCTGAAAAGGGACTGGCTGAGATCGCTCTGTGGCTACAACATAACTTGCTCACATTAAATACCTATAAAACCAACTACATTTGCTTTAGCATTTACAACAATAGGCAGCCACAGAGCGACTTTAGCCTAAAAATACATGGCTGTGCTGAAACTGCTGATAAAAATACTTGTAACTGCCCTGCTTTGGAAAAAGTGTCACAAACTAGATATCTAGGAGTAATTGTCGACCAAAACCTATCATGGAACCCACATCTGGAATCAATTATATCAAGGTGTAGAAAGTTAATCTGGATTTTCAAAACCCTCAGACATGTTGTCCCAACTTGCAGTGAAGATAGGGATTCTCCCATGGTCCTCCTAAATCAAATATATATTTCTCTTGCTCAATCTATTATCGCCTATTGCATTCCAGTTTGGGGGGGTGCTGCCAAAACGCAATTCCTCGAATTAGAAAGAGCACAAAGAACCTTAATTAAAATAATGTATTTTAAAAAGAGACTTTTTCCTACTGATGAATGATATCACATTAGTAATCTTATTTCGGTTAGGAAACTATACATAGTTATGGTTATACGAAAGACCCACAAATCCCTGACTTTCGACCCCAGTCTGTTGAAAAAAAGACGGAAAGATATTGTAGCCCAGATACCCCTTACTAGAACGACTTTTGCAAATAGGCAATTTGATTCCCGCTCCGTTTTTCTTTACAACAAAATAAACAAAAATGTATACATCTATGAGAAAACTGTCAAAGAATGTAAAAAACTATTACTAGATTGGCTCAAGCCCATGTCATATGATGAGATAGAAACATTGCTTACTCATCTCTTAATTACCACAAACATTCTCTCCTTACAAGTGCATACCCACATCCTCACATATAAGCCTACACAAACACAAACTCTGACATACGAACACTCACACACACACACACATACACACACGCACACACACACACAGTCACATACACAAACTGTTGTGTAAGATAATTATAAGTCTCACAAAGCTTTGTTTCTTTGTTTCTTTTCTTTTTTGTAATACTGGTTGTATTATTATTAGTTTATAAGATAATTAGATGGAAGTTATTTATTTATATAAAATCTAATCATGGAAGAGCGGGGCCTCCAAACACAGGCTAATTGTGCCTACATGGAGGTCTCAGTCGACCAATTTATTAATTAGGACTTTTGTTAGAGAAATAAACTATTTTTTTTATTTAAAGATTCCTGGCATAGCCTTTGGCTAGAAACCAGTCAGTTAAAGGGAAAGTCTTATTTTAATATACAGCCAACTATTCCTTCCAAACCATGGTTCTCAAAAGTAAAATGTTCGAAAATTATAACTTCAATCATAACTCGAATGCGATTGGGTCATGTGCATACCTTCCAATTTGGTGAGATTACATATTGTAAATTCAGATGTTTGTGATTGTAGATCGGATGTGGGTGATCTGGATCACATTTTTTTCTCTTGTTCTTTATATGACCATTCTTCTCTCTTTTTGTCCCTCCATTCTCTCCAAGTTCCCTTTCCTACTCGTATGTCCTGTCTTTTTATGTATCCTTTAATTTTTTGTAATGTTTTATCTTCATTTATTGTAAGTAATGATATTAAAATTTAATTCTTTTCTTATAAATACTTGCTTATGTCCTATTTATGCATGCATTAATTATTTACCTACCTGACTATCATTCAAAATTATTTTAATGTTTTTTGTTTCCCTACCTTTTAAACTTGACACTGGCACAATGTTAACTAGTGCCACGAACAAAAAAAATGCTTGTTTCCGTTTTGTACAGACCGTTTTTCGTGTTACAGTTTTGTACAGACAGTTTTTTGTGTACTATATGCTTGCCTTGGACGGGAATAACTGTGCGAGCAGATAATTATAACCGACCCGTTTTCTGCAACCATTATTTTTCCGTCCACGTTTTGCGCATTCGAATTTTCCAACCATTAGCCTTTTTGAGAAGTAATCTCAAAAACGTGACGTACAAAACCAGGGGCGGTCATGGGCGCATTCCGAATCAGATCTTAGCGCTGTCAGCGATCAGAAAAGCAAAAAAATGTATGGCTGACAGTGATTCGGAACGCGATTACGGATACTTTAATTGATTTCAGCGCGTCTCGGAACGCAGGGCATGAAGGTTTCCCAAATATGAACGCATTCGTTTTGACGTATTTACTGACAGTTCTGTGATCCAATTTCTTTCTGTCAAATTTTTGTGTCCAACATGGTGAGTTTTGGTGGAAATCTGTGATAAATCCAATGAAATCCCGAAGTTTATGTTATCAAATTCGTATATATTTACGTACTTATTTCGCGTCACCCATGATTATTTCAACCAAGTGAATATTTCTGGTGAAATTATACTTCATCAGTAGGCGGTGTTGGTTATTTCGTTTCGGGGTTATTTTTGATGAATTCCTCTCTCAGCAGCATTAAATCAAAACACCAACGAAGGCATGACCACCGAGTACGCTCTGCCTCTTTTTTGAGTGATCGATTCGAGTGAAAATAATATTTGTTATGTGTAGGCTCGCGGCCCTAAGAAGCACTTGAAGCGTTTGAACGCACCGAAGGCATGGATGTTGGACAAGCTTGGTGGCGTGTACGCGCCGCGGCCGAGCACGGGCCCGCACCGGCTGCGCGAGTGCCTGCCGCTGCTGGTGTTCCTGCGCAACCGGCTCAAGTATGCGCTCACCGGCAACGAGGTGTTGAAGATCGTGAAGCAGCGCCTGATCAAGGTGGATGGCAAGGTGCGCACTGACCCCACCTACCCCGCCGGCTTCATGGGTCAGTGTTACATGATTTCTTTTGAATCAAATATTGATATGTTACTGGTTATATTTCGAAAAAAATTCGCCTCGATTAGAAGAAACTGGGAATGTAGGGAGGGTTCAGAGGGCTTAACTGAATCCCGCCATATCGATTTTACCTTCAGTAAACAAGTTAATATAATTGAAAATAAATAACCTAAATCCTACATTCTCAGTTTCCTCCGATCGAGGCGAATGGCTAAACTGTACTTTATGGGCAGTCGACTTGGGCGTTCGTATTTTTGTGGTAGAAAGACCTTATTTTAAGGAACCTATATGCAAAGTTTTCGAGATATCAATTAATGCAAATTTTCAACCTTTTTTTTTGGTCGGTTTACTGTTCGGGAAACGTGAAAATTTTTGCCATATGACCATAATGCGTTTTATTTCACATGTCATTGTTTAATCTTTCAAATTTTTAACGAAAAAACCCATCTAAATGTGTGCAACGAAACGCAAATTGATGCCATCTTAGAAAGTAGGCATCTCCGCGGGGTGCACCCCCCCCCCCCCCCTCTCCCCCCTGCCCCCCAATGTATGTATGTATAATGGGGGACGCCTGCGACGGAGCGCGTACGGGTCGGACTTGCGGTGTATTGGACATTTTTCCCCGTTCCCGATGTATGAGAAGGCTCTATGTTGTTGCATACCTACTTCTGGCTGTTATATGCTCTTTGAAATGGCTCAGTTTGCCAAAGTTGAATAATTCTCTTTTTTATATTTTTGCACAATTTTATAGGAATTGTGGAGTAATACCTATAAAATTGAGTTACTTATACAAGGGATTATTTTTTATTTCGCTTTATTTCATCTCCTTACAAAGGTAATTTCCTACCACATTTTGTAATAATACAAGGGATTATTATTGTTGTTTTGCAGATGTGGTGTCCATTGAAAAGACAAATGAGTTGTTCAGACTGATCTATGATGTGAAGGGACGCTTCACCATTCACCGCATCACCCCAGAGGAAGCTAAGGTATGTTCATTTGTTTTCTTATTGTAGACTTTTTTTGCATGTTCTACTGTTCTGTTTTGCTTTTGAGACAGTTAAAGTTGTTGAAAATGTGTACTTATTTTTTTAACTTCGATCAACAATTACAACTAAATAGGTATCGGGATGAAGCAAAAAAAACGTCTCGGTAAATAGCGCCTCACTTGCGGCGTTAGGTCTTATTTTAATTTAGTTTGGTTGAAACAAAAGATAACAAATGGTCATAGGTAAGAGATTATGTTTTGAAGATTTGCGATTTTATTACTTGGTATTAGAGTTGTTATTAGGTTGAGCAAAACTGTTTTAAACAAATGTAAGTGTATAAGTATATATCAGACAGCATTTATTATTATTATGGGGAAACTTCTTATAATAAATTTATTATTATAATATTTTAATAGGCGAGCAGCCACTGGCTGATGTGCCTATGTCTTGTATAAGTTCTTAAAGTTCACTACTGTCCACTATCACAAGCACTTTTATTGTTATTTTGTCTTGTGGTAACTTATTCCAAGAATCCATCACCCTATTATTCAAAGAATGATACCTGACATTGGTCTTAGCCCTCCAACGAACCAGCTGCTTGTCAATATTGTGTCTTGGGCGAGGATTCAAATTTGTTCTGAAGGTGGCAGATAATTGCCTGAGAGGATCTTGTACGTCTCAATTAGATCACCGCGGTTACGCCGCTCTAGTAAAGTTGGCAGCTTTAAAATCCTTATGCCCATTTTCACCAACTACCCCTACTAAACTGTTCCTTAACTAAGTATCACTTTCAAAGGATTACCTTAAACCATCCCTTAACTTAACACGTTCACTGTGCATGACCCACATGTGGGGCATTTTGAGGTATAAATGATACGTGAGTGCACCACATATGGGTCACGCCCCCATGTGAAGTAAAAGGCTTGTAAAATATCGCACGTGTGAACTTAAGAATACTTATTGGGCTACACGTATGGACTAAGAAATTGTGAAAAATAACATATAAGTACCGAGCGGACATTTTGAAAAGTGTTGCCAAGAAGTCATGTCAAAATTAGACAAAAAATTTACTATAATCATTTTATTTTTGGTTGAATAGATAATAAAAATCAACAAATACATCAAGAAACTTTTAATTAAAAACGAAATTATAAACTATATAATTAAAAATATATATCGCATAAACGTACATAAAATAAGAAATTAGAACAAAATATCATGGGAAATGTTGTAACAAAGAAGACAAAAACCTTTTTTACAGATTTTGCATTCGGTGTCCGTTTTCTTCGCCTTTTTAGACCATTCATCGACACGGAACTTCGAGTAAGACTGTGCGAATCGCTCATTCTTTCCAAATTCAACCACTGCATTGCAGTCTACGGTAACTGCATTTACGGAAAAACACTATCGCTCATACAAAGAGTACAAAATGCATGCGCACGCTATTGTTTCGCCATCCCTCCACGGTCACATGTGACGCCGTTTTTAAACTCGTCAAATGTCCTCAAACTTGGAGGTCGTATTAAGCTATTTTTGTCAAATTTATTATTCGGCGTAAGTAAAAATGTGTGAATGGAGATGTTGGAAGGGGAAGGCCAAGGCGTACGTTTCACGACCAGATCGGGGATGTACTTAAAAAAGGCCAGGTCAGGAGTACAGTAAAGCGGGGGGCGGTAGCCAGATGGGCGCTATGCTAAATATACGAACACAGATGATTGTAATAGTTATTTATTAATTTTTCACTCTCCAACATAAAATATCATCTACTCGGTAGTCCGTTGACGTCCCGAGTCACCACAACAAAAAAGAACCATTCGTATTTCAAAATCTTTAAACTCTATCGAACTATACGAACAGCCAGTACGCTCAAAGGAGGTCGCTCCTTACATGCCGCGCCCCTATAAAAAAAAATTACTTGAATGGTAATTTTTTATATCACATATCAACAAAATTCCTCACTATTACAAACCTACCTAATGCGGATATCATTATAATATGGACACATAATAGCAGACAGGAGCTACCTGTCAGTTGCGGCAATCATCTTAAACAAAAACATGCAAGAAGTTGATTAAAGGAAATGTTAAGTAATCTATGCTATGATCAAGATGTATTGCTGAAACCCTGCATAATAAAAACCGCAATAAAAAAATTATACACAACTACTTGTGCCCATCTACATTCAATTCAAAAGACAATTCTTTATAAATTTAGGCTAGAACGAAACTAAACCTAACTGAAACAACCATAATCCTCATCCAAATTAACTAGGCAAAATCAACCCATAACTGCCCACAGTCAAGACTTGAATTAATAATGTAAAAGAAAAAAACAAAATAGGCAGTCAAAGACTAATTTAAACTAGCCAAGAATACAAAAGAGTTGGAAGTTCAAGTATCTGCTTATCTTAATTTCTACCTATTCCCATCATAAGACATCAAAGCTAGAAGACTGCACCACCACCTAACCTTAACTGAAAACGCGAGGGGGAAAGCTTTTGAGCGACCAAGAGGCAGCAAGGTTGATGTCAAGGACCCAGCAAAGGTCCCCCAATAGCACTATGTGCACACAAGGTTCGACATCAAACAGACTATCCCTTGAATACTCAGAAAAAAACTGAAAGTTGTTTACAGAATACCATTAGCAGAGAAGCGGATCTTGCACGAAGAGGTCATCCCCCACTTTCACGACGACATAATTATAAGATATAAAAAGAATCTGGAACTTATTATTGATTAAATAATTCACAAAAACACACAACACATTTTAACAAAACAAACACTTTCCCTGACATTAGAAATGTCATACTATATTTTAAAAAAAAAAAAAACTGGCACTAGACTATCTTTGTGCCACGTAATAAAAAGAATTTAAAGGAACAGGCAAAGTGTCATTACACGATTCAGCCTAATTGGCCCCATATGCCAATGTGCCAACTGAGCCCATGCCCAACCATCACGAGTTTAGATAGCACTACCTACAGTATTAAACACGTAAAGAAAAGGGTTTAAGCGTATTATGGTGGAAAACCAACGTTCGACCATTTCTATGTCCTAATCTCCTAACTAAATAGTTGTTATTAGCAAGTCTGCGCACGACGCGATAAGGCCCCTTATAAAATCGCGACAGTTTCGAACAAACCTTGGAAACTCTCTTAGGGTTGTACACTAGAACTAACCGAACCGGGTCTAAAGTTACGAACTTAAGCTTTTTATCAAAATATCGCTTCTGCGTCCGTTGCGATTTATCAACTACCTTTCTTCTAACGGCGTTAGAGATACGGCGGCGGCGACGTCGGCGCCAAGAATTATCAAGCTTCTTACCGAGAACCACCGGCGATGCATATGCACTATGCGATTCTCTAATTACATTATTATCAAACATCTCCTCAACTTGCCCCCCAATAATTTGATGCTGTTCATGCGACACTCCGTATGGCGCCTTGTGAACAGGAATCTCGTCAGGAGTATTTATCTCCACCTCCAACGAAGAACAAGAACCTAACTCTTTGGAACTAAAAGCGGACCGGTCCTCATAACAGGACAACGGGTCGTTCAGTTTACTTTTCTGATAGCAATGTAACTCTTTATTGACATCTAATGTTTGGACCGAACTATCTTTCAAGTTCTCAGTGTCCAGAGACGCGCGAAGATTCTCCCCAAGGACTTCTGGTGAGTCCACAAAAAACACATAATCAGACTGCGACAGCTTCGGTATCTGAGCAGTAGCATGTATTACATCCAACGACGAGGTGATTTGCGCAGGCTTGCTCATAAAACTAACACAACACCTATCTAAACGTACGACTTTCTGGCGGAAATCTATAGCAGCGTTATACTTGCACAAAAAGTCTTGACCTAAAATTACATTGGGCACTAGCCCATTCACTATGACAAAGGTATGCACAAATAAATATGAATCAATCAAAAACTTTAATTCAATCAAACCATTAGTAACCAATTGTTGGCCATCTACCGCACGCACATACGGTGCCTCTTTATTTAACCTATCACATTTAATCACGCTACAGAGTTTATCAAACAATTTATCTGAAATCACGGAGACAGTCGCTCCGGTGTCCAACAAGGCTTCGGTTTCGTAGTTGGTGAACGACACCTTCACGATTGGCGAAGTTGGTCCAGAGGGAGCTTCAGTTGGACCAGAAGGAATTCCTCCCACCAGCGGCGGTCCATTCACTGGCGGCGCATTTCGTTTGGGTGAATATTCCTCGCATCACCAGTTGGTCGACTTCTTAGATTATATCGCTGTGTCCGCTCTTGCGACGACGGAGGAGTAGGCGAACGGCCTCTCCCAGCACCATACACAGGGTGCGCCTGCTGCTGCAAGGGCGGCGGCCTGACGGGTGTCTGCCACGGCGACTGCATCGACGATGCCGGCGAACTTTCACCACGCACGTCGTAAAAACGACCACTACCACTCGCGCGGCCATTATCGCCCGATGATCTCGCGCTCGACGAAGGAGACGCGATGGTTGCCGTGGTCAACTTGACCGGTAAATTTACCTCCGTACTACTTTTATTAAAAAGGGCAAATAACTGCCTGGCCGAAGATTTCAAATCGGTAAGTTTAGTAAAAATTTGTCCCCCTAGAGACCTTTTGTTGTTATACGACATGCTTCTTAGGCACTGTTGAATAATGATCGAATCGTCTACTATTTTGGCTGATCTGGCTAAGGCCTCTATTCTATAAATAAAATCAATTAAATTCTCGTTATACTCCTGCTTGGCAGAATAGAACAAGGATGCATAATCGACGAGAGGAGGAAACTCTTTCCTTAGGCTCTCGGCAAATTCCTCGAAGGTCTTCGTACCTTTAATCGAAGATTTGTAGAAAGACAGGGCTGGACCGGAGAGATAATTTTGGACCACTACAAGTTTAACCTGATCGGCCCAGCCGTTCACTGCGGCGATTACGTCGAACTGGGACACGAATTCATCGGTCGTCGAGTTCATCCCATCGTAGGACGTGGCCATTTTTATTAATAACAATTTCTGGACTTATCTAAAGATCGGAGCGTCGACTCGTCGTTCTTGCGCGACGTTTTGCGCCTCAGGCGCTCTTCTTGCTCGTTCGGTCTTGAGCTGCGGCACGTGCGGCGCGCCTGCAGTCAGGGCGGGAGGTACAGGCACCGCCGGATTTCGGGATCGAGGCGCTCCAGGCCCACAGGAATAGCGCCTTCTCGTTCAATCGCCCGGCTCCTTCCGTGCGACGACACTTTTATCCTACGCTTACGACACTTTTAACTCGCGGCAGCCTCCACCAAGTAAAGCGGGGGGCGGTAGCCAGATGGGCGCTATGCTAAATATACGAACACAGATGATTGTAATAGTTATTTATTAATTTTTCACTCTCCAACATAAAATATCATCTACTCGGTAGTCCGTTGACGTCCCGAGTCACCACAACAAAAAAGAACCATTCGTATTTCAAAATCTTTAAACTCTATCGAACTATACGAACAGCCAGTACGCTCAAAGGAGGTCGCTCCTTACAGTACCCTAAACCGACGAGCGTGCATGAAGAGGTTGATGAATGTGAATGAAGCGAAAGAAGTATGTCTGGATCGTAGCAAGTGGAAGGAAGTGGTCTCTGCCTACCCCTCCGGGAAAAAGGCGTGACTTTATGTATGTATGTATGTAATTAAAACTGGGAAACCAGAATATCTTTTTAGAAAATTGTCCTGGAGATATGCAAATCACAGATATGTGCCTAGATCGATTTCTCCTATGCTAAGCTTACCTCGACATCGAACTGCAGCCTTCCGCGGTAGTTTCAAGTTCCAGGCCTCAAAGTGTTGGAATGACCTTCCTCCGCCACTTCGTTGTATAGCCACCAAAAACCGTTTTAAAAATGAAGCACGGAACTATTTTCTTACACAACAGAAGGAAACTGGATAATTTCTGGCATAGGAACTATACAAGTTTTGCTTCAACCGCATTTTTTCCTCACTTTTTACTTTTTTTTTTTTTTTATTTTTTATTTGTTGGGCGGGTAGGTGACACAACACATCTTTCTTCATTATTAAATATGTATTTTTAAAATAATTAAATATTTATTTAGTATTATTTATTCACTTATATTTCATATATTACACATATTATAATATCATTATATATATTTATTGTTCACTCCATTGATTGCGCACTCCAACTGAATAGGTGCTAACAGAATAACAGTGCTGTGAAGTGTGGTGATCCTCATGTCACAGCATATGCTGAGTTAGGGCCTAGTTAAGGGGCGGTACACTTTTTCTCTTTTTCTTTACTTTTGTCTTTTGTCTTGTGTTCTCTACTGATTGCTTTTCTTTCTTTTTGTGTATGATGTACTTTCCCTTAATAAATGTTTTATCTATCTATCTATATTTTTACGTGCTTCTGATTTTAGCAATAAATATGAATCTACCTTCAAGTTCTTCCAGATTTTAGCAACAAATATGAATCTACCTTCAAGTACCATAATTACAGCAAGCATAAACCACATGTGGGGCATCAAGTTTCGAACTCATACGTGCATGCCCCATATATGGTGCACTGAGGAAAACTAAACAAACGGGAAAATGGGTTTTCAGAATTATTATTTTTTGCCGCAATATGTCTATGCATATACATACCAATGTCCCTACCACAAAAAAATATTGCATGTGAGGGGTCAATATCCAATTTTCAGTTACACAGTGAACGTGTTAAATTCTGTTTCATCGTTGTATTCGTCCCTTATGTAAGGGCTACTTAGTTAAGTGACGTTTAGTGATGAGCTGCATCTGTTATGCCCCAGAACAACATTAGTATTTTGGTTATTTACCGTTTAATTACCATTTCATAAATGTTTAAATACCTAAAAATAACAAAGGATGCGTAATTATTTCAAATTAAACAAAAATATATTTACTTATCATTGTTATTGATATTATGAAGTAAAGGGCTGTATGGAACACGGAGACAAATACAAAGAGGAGCTGCCCTAAGACGTTTTCTATATGATAGCGGGGGTCGCCATTGGGAGGGGGTGCGGGGAGATGAAGTTCTGCTAACCATCTAGCGGTCAATAGCAAAACTAGCTTTGCAGCTAGACACTAATGAACCGAACTTAATATTGCTATTACACACAAGATGGTTCTGTTCGTTAGTTCGTAACGCTGTATAATGTTGCCAGGCAAGTGAAAAAAAAAAATCAGACCATTTTTTTTAAATTGATCTTTCTCTTCTTTTTGTATTATGTAGTCGTTTTTATTGTAGGATTACCTTATATGAGCAATTGTGATATACAGGATGGCCCATTTAGATGGGTTAGTATGGGTAACTCTGAAACTATAAGACATAAAAAGATCTGATAAGAAGATCTCTTAATTATCCTGTAAATTTAAGTGTGCAATAAAGAATATATATAAAAAGATCTGTTCAATTTTGACACGGGATTTCACGTAAGTCCTTTATCATCATCACTTATTTACTACCAAGTATAAGGAAACATCCTTGCCCAAAATGTGATATTTTGATGCCATGTATTCAATTATAAATATTGAGTAAGTTCATCAATATTATCTGCATTATTTAATTGTATGCTACAAAAATATATATTTTATACAAATATATTTTTTTAGATTCCATATCTGGCCACCCAGCTTACTATATAAAAAACATGAATGAATGAGCATGAATGAAACAGGTCATATTATAACCTTCTACAGTCAAAAAGTTATTCTACTTGGCGATAGATGGCTATCGCCGAACTTTCTCGAAGGAATAAATTACGAGCATTAAAAATTGCATTAAAAAAATACATACGAGTGGAATTGTCTTTTTTTCGTTAGAAATAGTTGTATTACTCATACTGTTGCACGATACAACACAGCTCATAATTTTTGCGTCACTAATTTCAATTAAAATGGTTGTAATCAAACCAAGTCATATTCGTGTCGTATCCATAAAATCCAAAGTAACACTGACAGAAGCGACGCCTGGTGGTTAATAGCTAGTAGTAAGAGTACTTAGTCCGTTATGAGACGGACCTAAGTTGCTTGTGGCACCTCCTCTTTGTATTTGTCTCCGTGGTATGGAAGCTCTTCTCCACAGATTCCGCCATTGTGTTAGTGAACTCACCCAAAAAAATGTAATGACGGATCTAAGTGATGTAATAACATCCTATGGAAATAAATTATTTTGACTTTGACTAATTCAGTAAGACCCGGTAGGGGTCATTCTTCTCCGACGCGCTTCTCGCCCTGGCAACGTTCTGGGCCGCGGTCCGAGCCCGTCTGAGGGCGCCCCCAGATACGTTGTCATAAAATTCCTAAGGGGTACGAGCCTTCTGCTCCCCCGCAAGTCCGCGCCCACTATATTACCACTCTGGTATAAATAGTGATTAGGTCCGTCAAAAAAAAAAAAAAACCTTGGCCTTCAACTATGGTTTTTAAATTTTGACAAGCAGGCGGATGGCGGAAGTCGGAACCCTCACTTTTTTTGCGTTGGTTGGTTGGTATTGGTAGGTAGGAAAATAGGTAGTATAGATACCTACACTTACCTGTCATCAGGAAATTCCAAAAATCTTTCCACTTTTTCTAATACATATAAACACTGTAGTATGTTTTGAAAATCTGTACAAAGTCCAAGTAAAAAAAAAAAAAAAAAATTGTTCGTTCGCGAGGCCGCCGTATTGATAATACATTTAAAATATCTTCCTCAGTTTCTATATTTTCTAAAGTATCCAAAAACTCGAACAAATAACTATCCATAACTGTAGTTTTACGAGCGAAAGCGTAGAGAGTAGAGAAAGGTCGGATGCATACTGTCCCAAGATACTGTCCCTTAGTTAGGGGCGGGTTTATGATCCCGCTATTCGACCCCGTAAGTGTAAGGGACCTCCTTTAGGCCTTAAGTGAAGTGTTACTTAAAATGAATTTAAGTGTCCCTTATATTTAGGGATTGTTGGTGAAAATGGGCATTAGTCTCTCATCATAGGGTTTCTTCCTCAGACAATAGGGCAATTTAGCTTTGATTTTGTATGCGACCCGTTATCTAGTTGTAATTGATGATCGAAGTTTTTGAAAAAAAATTTTGAATAGGAAGGTGCTCTTTCTGACCTGGATAGGATTTTTTTGTGTTTAAAAATGGTTACTGAAAGTTTGTTTGTTGTTTCAGTACAAGCTGTGCAAGGTTCGCGCAGTGAGCACGGGCCCCAAGGCGGTGCCTTACCTCACCACACACGACGGACGCACCATCCGCTACCCAGACCCGCTCATCAAGGTAACTTCAATAACAGTAACTTCAATACTCAATATCTGCTACAATATTTTATTGAAACAGTTGGCCCAATGAGTGATTTCAGGGTTTTTTTGCTATGGAAACTGTTCTATAAATAAAAGGTTTGTAATTGTACAGTAATTTTTGTATTGCTGATTTCCAAATTCACCATTACAAAAATTACCCCTACTCTTCCCGTGGGTGTCGTAAGAGACGACTTAGGGAGTACACATTGAACAGGGAACGGGCAGCAGCGCTCTCTGATACAGTAACCTTTTAATCTGCGATCTCCAACCCGCCTGCAAGCGTGGAGATTATGGCAAAACCAAACACTGAAGTGGAGGAGGCTCATAGTCCAGCAGTGGACTGTATGTAACGGGCTTTTGATTTGATGTTTTAAATACTTATCTACTCTTTTATCGTAGTCACTGCTAGAAAAAATTTCTACATAAACTATCCTTGTGTTGCCTGTATTGTAATATTTTACAAGAGCCAATAATTCAAACCACTCGTAATGTAACAAGGAGATTTCATCCAAAAATTTCTCACAATGTATAAAAAATAATGTTATGTGAAGTAATGTGTTTTCATTTGTAGTAATGTGTTTCTTAGAATAAAATTTGAGAAAATCATTGGTTTACTGGAATTAATTTCAGGTGAACGACTCAATCCAGTTAGACATTGCCACAAGCAAGATCATGGACTTCATTAAGTTCGAGTCGGG
Source organism: Carpatolechia fugitivella (assembly GCA_951230895.1). Classification (NCBI taxonomy): domain Eukaryota; kingdom Metazoa; phylum Arthropoda; class Insecta; order Lepidoptera; family Gelechiidae; genus Carpatolechia; species Carpatolechia fugitivella. The sequence goes on from OX579651.1 coordinate 170,463, forward strand.
CAACCTGTGCATGATCACCGGAGGCAGGAACTTGGGGCGAGTCGGCGTCATCGTCTCCCGCGAGCGCCACCCCGGCTCCTTCGACATCGTGCACATCAAGGACTCCACGGGACACACCTTCGCCACTAGGTAAATTCATCATTTTCTTCTGTTCAGTGTTATTCTATTATCATATGAAGCAGTAGCTACTTTTACAAGTCTGGTTGATGGGAGCTGGGTTATTGAGATAGTTGGATAGTGGATGTAGCTATTATCCCAAGTAGAAGTATGTTAAGCAAAATTTGAAGGCTTGAAAACATAGACAACAGTGTTGATGAGCTAGACTAGCAAAGCCCACTGGCCACTATATACTTCATTCATCATTTCTTTTTTAATAAATTTTCTAGTCTATTAAAATTTATTATACAATGAGATATTAGAATATTAATGTTTTAAAGTAGCATATCTATATTTGCATCATTCCCGTCACCTCTGTGTTCACTTGACTGTTTTAAAGTAGCATATCTGTGTTCACTTGACTGTTTTAAAGTAGCATATCTATATTTGCATCATTCCCGTCACCTCTGTGTTCACTTGACTGTTTTAAAGTAGCATATCTATATTTGCATCATTCCCGTCACCTCTGTGTTCACTTGACTGTTTTATTAAAGTAGCATATCTATATTTGCATCATTCCCGTCACCTCTGTGTTCACTTGACTGTTTTAAAGTAGCATATCTATATTTGCATCATTCCCGTCACCTCTGTGTTCACTTGACTGTTTTAAAGTAGCATATCTATATTTGCATCATTCCCGTCACCTCTGTGTTCACTTGACTGTTTTAAAGTAGCATATCTATATTTGCATCATTCCCGTCACCTCTGTGTTCACACTTGACTGTTTTAAAGTAGCATATCTATATTTGCATCATTCCCGTCACCTCTGTGTTCACTTGACTGTTTTAAAGTAGCATATCTATATTTGCATCATTCCCGTCACCTCTGTGTTCACTTGACTGTTTTAAAGTAGCATATCTATATTTGCATCATTCCCGTCACCTCTGTGTTCACTTGACTGTTTTAAAGTAGCATATCTATATTTGCATCATTCCCGTCACCTCTGTGTTCACTTGACTGTTTTAAAGTAGCATATCTATATTTGCATCATTCCCGTCACCTCTGTGTTCACTTGACTGTTTTAAAGTAGCATATCTATATTTGCATCATTCCCGTCACCTCTGTGTTCACTTGACTGTTTTAAAGTAGCATATCTATATTTGCATCATTCCCGTCACCTCTGTGTTCACTTGACTGTTTTAAAGTAGCATATCTATATTTGCATCATTCCCGTCACCTCTGTGTTCACTTGACTGTTTTAAAGTAGCATATCTATATTTGCATCATTCCCGTCACCTCTGTGTTCACTTGGCTGTTTTAAAGTAGCATATCTATATTTGCATCATTCCCGTCACCTCTGTGTTCACTTGACTGTTTTAAAGTAGCATATCTATATTTGCATCATTCCCGTCACCTCTGTGTTCACTTGACTGTTTTAAAGTAGCATATCTATATTTGCATCATTCCCGTCACCTCTGTGTTCACTTGGCTGCAGGTTAAACAACGTGTTCATCATCGGCAAGGGCACCAAGGCGTACATCTCGCTGCCGCGCGGCAAGGGCGTGCGCCTCACCATCGCCGAGGAGCGCGACAAGCGCATCGCCGCCAAGGTGGCCGGCCAGTAGCCAGTAGCGTAGGGTGTAAATAAATAACTAAATCCAAACACGTGTTTCATTGTTGTTTTATCACATTTCCTTAAACACTAAAACACACTTAAAACTATTAAATCTACAAATTAAAACTATTAAATCTACAAATACAGTAACAATTTTATTTGAACCGTAATAGAGCCCTACTAATCAACATACCGTCGGATTCAAGTGTTCAGTTTGATAAATAAAGGAGACATGTCCGTCCATCCATTAGCAAACTCAAATGGAACAAATCAGCGGCAGAATGTTAATTAGTTCCATTCGCATCTGGTCCTGTATGCAATTCGTCCAGTTTGTAGCTTATCCTAATCCAAAGTATTGGAATTCTGAAAAGTGTATATAGTAAACAAAATTGAGCTGTTCGGAAGAAAAACAGGAGAATAATTAGGTAGGTACTCTTGAGACGAGGCGTCCTATTGGGTTATAATAGTTATTTAATCGAAATGGGGTCATCGCCGAAACAAATCGTACTACCTACCCCACTGGGGGTTGTCTGAGAAGTGCCAGACTGCTAGCAGAGCTGTAATCCCTACAAGTGGGGGAGTGATTGTGCATTTTGGGATAATCTTGAACACGGGCTGAAAACTGCGCTACTGCGCCGATCCCAAATGATAGGACAAGGGCAAGCGAATGATGATGATCCTTGAAAAAGGGCGTAGGTACCCAGCAAAATTTAGGAAAAGGATCACAAGTTCTTTTTACTGACTGACCTTCCCCTTATTTCAATAATAACCTGCGAGGGTTCTGACAAAATTTGAATCTGGCTTAAAGGGTTCTGACAAAAATCTGGTTAAAAGGGTTCTGACAAAATCTGGTTTCAATTTTACTAAATACATACTTTAAAAAAAAAAAATAGCCTCGAGAGGTGGATACGCCCATGTCCTTGAAACAGGGGTCGTTCTTGGTACTGAAAATAACAGACTAGACATGGTCATCCGGCGGGCAGCGCTGGCGGGGTGAAGGGCGCGGGCGCGGGCGGGTGCCTCGCGCGCACGTGGCGCTCCAAGTCACGGCGCCGCGCCAGTACCGCTCCGCAGCGCGCGCACTCGTGCCGTCCCCCTCCCGCCGCCCCCCCCGATGCGTGAAGTCGCACGTGCTTGTTCAGATTACTAGGGTCTCCAAACCGACGCGCGCAGTGCCCACACCGCAGCGGCTTGTACCCCGTGTGCGTGCGGATGTGGATCTTCAGCCCGTACTTGCGCGAGTACAGCTTGCCGCAATACAAGCAGGCGTGGCCGGCGCCGCGCGCGCGCCAAGCTCCCCACGCCGCCGCCAGCGCTTCCACCGCTGCCGGGGAGGGCACGTGCGCGGGTGGGGGGCAAGCGGAGGGGAAGCCGGCCGCTAGGCGCGATAGAAGGCGGCTCCAGAAAGCGCGCGGCACGGGCGGCTCGCAGTCCAGGAAGAGATGGATTTTAAGAGGATTGGGCTGGTCGTAGCGCGCGCCGCACACGTCGCAGCGGTAGTCCGCGCCGCCTGCGCATCGAAAGGAACATGTTAATCGTAAGGTACACCAAGTGTTCAGAAGATTTGGTTGGTGTGTTTCTGAATTCCAAAAGACGTACTGCTCTGTTGGACCACTCTTTCCATTGGTACAAGGTGACTGACCGGTGGCTGTGTGTGCCTGTGTTGAATGGCATTTTATTTTATCTAGCATATTTTTAGCATTTATTTTATTTATTGTTAAGAAAATTGATTTTTTTAAATAGCTCTTCAGCATATTTGCTTCTTGTCAAGCATTAAAAGCAGCCCCATGAATTTATAGAAGTGACCGGTCTCGCACTCGCACTACTTTCGAAAGCAGTCTGAACTGCCAAAGAAAGACCTGCAAAATGTCACAACACCAGACCACCTCACCTCGAATATGTATAGGCTTCAGCACGGGCACCTGCGCCCTCGCCAGCAACTCATCATCAGGCCACAGCAGCAGCTCATCATGCGGCGCGAGTTCCGTCACCGCCGCTAGCTTTAGCTCCCCCCCCGCACCATGCGAGCCTCCCCCCGCCGCCCGCATCGCCATGGTCCGTGCGGGGGGGTGTGGGGCGAGCCGTGCGGTCACCGCCGCCCGCGCCGCGCCACCCGCCCCGCACGTCGCCAGCTGGCCGCTAGCGTCGCGCTCCACGTACACCTGGAATGGAAATGGTGCTGGTTATGTGGTTCGACAAAGATTTGTCACCATCAACAGCTCATATACGTCCCCACCGAGGGGCTCGAGCCTACCCTGGAGTAGGGCGATCAGGACAACGCGGGTTGGTCGATTTCACACACAACCTTTGTATTTCTTTGCAGGAGATATATGTGCAGGTTTACTCACGATATTTTCCTGCAAATAAATGTATATTGTTACATAAATTCAAAACCTAATAAATAATAATTTGTAATTTGTAATTTATTTATTTGTTCAAAAAAGGTTAACAATAGGTAATGCACTAGTCCCTGCACTAAGATACCTTGTATTGCAAGGGCTAGTTAAAACGCGAATACCTATATATTTCGTGCGCTATCTGAATAATGCTGTGATAATCATAACAATGTGCTATTACTTTGGCTGCAAATGCATTCAAACCACGCGCGGACAGTAAGGTAGGTACTTGACTGTTGATAAAACCTTTTAAAAACCTCTAAACCTCTAAAAAATATTTATATCAATAAATAAATATTATAGTTTATTTAGAGGAACAGTCAAATACCCTAGCGGAGAGGCACAAAGCGATAGACTACGTCGTAGCTGGCCTCATAGCTTGCTACGACGTCGTAGCAGTGCTACGCTAACTACGTCGTAGTGAGGATTGTAGGGAAGGTTTTATCATCCCGATTAATTTTAAAGAGTTTGGTGGAAATATTTATTATTTTGTTTTAATTTTATGCTAAGGTGTAAAAAAACATACACTAAGGTCGATAAAAAGAAGAGTTAAACTAGAAAAAATAGAAAAATAATACTTATACACACTCCACTCACCGTGTGTCCGTGGCGCGGTGCCAACTGCAGCGCGGCGGCCAGGTCGGCGAGGGTCACGGCGCGCGACTCGCAGCCAGCCGGCACGCCGCACCGCGCCACTGCTCGCGACACACTCCACTCCATCAACACAGGTGTCTTCAACGTGTCTCCTGCCTTTAGCCGTCAGTAGTTGCTGCTCCAAAGGGGTGATGCGACCCCAATCAATCACAACTTTCAGTCGTCTTCTTATCGAGACTTCAGCCTTTTCAACACCTTTTATTTTTTTCTGAGTATTTTATTTTATTACTGGCTACCTTGTCACTTTTCGTTTCTCTTCGTCTTTCTTCTTATTTTTCTTAACTTGTAAAAAAAATGTGACAAGCTAATCGTAGCTTCGTATCGCCACGCCAGATGGTTTCAAAAACACACGCGTTCAAGTCAACACAAACGGTCACCCATCTTTCCACTAAAAGTTCTCAACTACCGTGATTATTCAGGTGTAGATCTGTCCTCTCAGCCTCCCGAATAGTAATGCAGGGCGGCGGCGCGCGCGCGGGTTTATATGCGCGGGAGGGCGAGGGCTGCGACCCTCCGGAGGAGGCCCGTCACGAGGACCGCGCAAATCGCCGCACTCGCAATTACTGACTATTCAAATTTCAATTAGTGTAGCTTGGCCACAAGATAATCCGCTGGTAAGTCACTACGTTATTTACACTTTTTTTTTTATTAGTTGATGGGCTTACTCTTGACCACAATCAGGTCTGCGAGGGACGAGATGTGGTCGATGATGGAACGAGTTTGCCCAAAAGGTGCCTGTTCACTCTAACTTTGAAAATGCTTGGGTTATAAGCACTCGGAAAAACAGAAGCAGGCAAAGAATTCCACTCCTTGGCCGTGCGCATAATAAAAGATGATTGAAAGCGCTTCGTGCGGCAAAGGGGTATGTCGACCAAGTGCGGATGGTATGCTGCAGTTCGTCTGGACCCGATAGTAAAAAGGTGATGGCGGAATGAGCTCATGCAGCCCATGTGCACACTCCCCGAAATACAGCCTGTAAAACACTGACAGACATGCAACCTTTCGGCGATGAGCCATACTGTGAAGCTTGGTTACCACTGGATTCTCATCACCGATAATTCTCTTGGCTCTGCGTTCCACCGAATCAAGTGCAGCAAGTTTATATTTTGCCGAGCCATCCCACAGGTGACTGCAGTACTCCATGCAAGATCGGACTTGCGCTTTGTATAATGATAAGTGTTGTCCCGGCGTGCAGTAATGCTTGACCTTGTTCAGAATGCCCAACTTTCTGGCTGCAGTTTGTGCCAGTGACTCGATGTATTCGCCGAAGTTGAGATTGGTAATCAGCCTCATGCCAAGGAGTTCGAGTGCATCCGTGACCGGTACAGGCGTACCCCGAAAAGTAGGAGTCAGCTGGAAAGGACTCCTTTTAGCGGTGAACAAACACGCCTGTGTTTTGGTGGCGTTAAAATTGACCAAATTGCCCCAAGATTCTGTTTGTAAATGGCAATGGGTAGGCCATATAGCTCGACGAACCAATAACAGATGGGGAAGAAAGGTTCTCGAATGTCGACCACGGGCCGGAAGGCGTAATGTTGGACGGCCTCCCAAGGTGGACAGATGGCTTGGTGAAAGTTGCTGGGCGCCGGTAGATACAAGTAACAGGACCGCTCACGGTGGAAACCTATGGTGGAGACCTATGTACGTACAGCAGTGAAAGTCTTCCGGCTGAGATAATGATGATGATTATGATGATAACTTTTACAGCTTTCATTTTTAACTATATTTAATTATTTAGACAAGTCTGCTAGTGGACCGCGAGTCTGCTAGTGGACCGCGAGTCTGCTAGTGGACCGCGAGTCTGCTAGTGGACTGCGATTTTTTTTTATGGTAAACTATCAACAACAATGTGATCTGAGAGCTGAACGTAGTTTATTGGTTGATAAGAGATTTCTGGCTTGAACATAGATAGTTTTTTCCAGAGCTTTAAAGTGTGGCTATGTGGTATATACCTTTCGCAGCAAAGTTCCAGATACGCACTTGGCCAATAAACGCATTGTACCTAATACGCATGTTACCGAACACGCAGATAGCCAATTACGCGATGTACCAAGTATCCTAATACGCAAGTGATCAAAGAACGCAATTGACCAAAATGATCCCCCCAGTCAAATAGTGATGTACAACAATGACAAAATTATTCTTAGTCTATAAATGTCTACAGCTTAAGGGAATTTAAAAAAATATTTATTTACGTGTTAAATTTATTCGAGTAAATAACAAAATTCTATCAGAATCAATTCATAAACTACAAATCTACACAATATACAAAACTATGGCCGGCTCTGGCCGGTTCGGCGCGGGCGCCTCGCTCCGGGCACGAGTTGAGCCTTGTTTCGGGGTAATGCAACTTAGGATGCAACTTGGTTGCAGATAAAGTCTAATTTGCATTTTCACCATAAGGTAAATATTGTGGTCAGTCAGTCTATTTTATTTCAAGCGGTAACAAAATAAATCCCGCTAGCGACAGCTTCACTTCTATATCATTCACTTTAATAATAAAATATGTCTATAAACTACATAATAATAATAAATAATAAAAAAACTAGAAAATATAGAAAAAATAAGGTTCATTCAGAACGAGGCACCCACACTTAAAATTTATATTATAATAATATTATTATTATAAATTTTACAAGGCACAGTTTCTGTCCTTATAGCGTAATGCGAATATTCAAGAACATGATTCTCTATCGCCTCTCTCTCTGCTCACGCGCTCGCTCGCTCGCTATGCGCGCACGCGTCTCCTGGGGTCTGCAACATGGCTGTTATCTCTATACTTGTCTCTCTTCTGAAAAACAAAGAAAAAATCTGACGTAAGTAATAAATCATAAACATCGTAATAAAGATGCATTATTATTATTTTACACGACTGCCCAAAAAAGGAGTGTAATGTGTGTGTGTGTGTGTGTGGGTTCATGTATGTATGCGAGCTTCTTTATTTTATTTTATTTATATTTCGGAAACTTACAGCTTAGATAGTAATATAATAACTATAGCTAACATACAATACTTGAGCCAATTACAAGCTTCCGCCTGTGAAACAACGATAGATTATTCCACCATGACTTCTAAATGCCTGAACAGATTTGAATGTATGGGGTATTGTTAGTTAGAATCCTTATATCAGCCCGAGTAACACTGGCTATTTTAATGTATGGGGTATTGTTAGAGTTAGAATCCTTATATCAGCCCGAGTAACAGTGGTTATTTGAATGTATGGGGTATTGTTAGAATCCTTATATCAGCGCGAATAACACTGATTATTTGAATGTATGGGGTATTGTTAAAATGGTTATATCAGCCCGAGTAACACTGGTTATTTGAATGTATGGGGTATTGTTAGAATGGTTATATCAGCTCGAGTAACACTGGCTATTTGAATATATGGGGTATTGTTAGAGTTAGAATCCTTATATCAGCCCGAATTACACTGGTTATTTGAATGTATGGGGTATTGTTAGAATCCTTATATCAGCGCGAATAACACTGATTATTTGAATGTATGGGGTATTATTAGAAAGGTTATATCAACCCGAGTAACACTGGTTTTTTTATTTGGTAGGGCAGTCGTGTTTTTAATTTTTAGATGATCATTCAGGATCAACATGTCCTGCTTTTAGTCAGAGCCTTGAATATGATGAAACTATGTCAAAGTATCTCATGATGGTATTGCGTACGTTAAATAGAAACAAATCGTTTCTAATCGACACAAATGTGTGTCAATTTACAGAAAGTGACATAGGTAGTACCTAATGGATTTACTTTGTTCACTTGAATCCAGTCCTATCTAAACACGGACGCGAGGGGCGTGCATTGTGTTCTGAGCGAATTTTATTAAGTGCACTAAACTGTTACATTAAGCTTTTTACATCATAACTGCATTGTACAGAGGCGATGTAAAAAATGTTGTTACAAATAGTCGCCGAGGGGGAAGCGCTCAGCGCTCAGCTGAACAAACTACGCGCCCAGTGGTATAGTGTTGCCAGGTCCCAGTAATACGCAAATTAATCGAGAACATTTAGTCCGGCAGAGGACCAAGGTGGTGGATATTGTCCAGAAATGTAGCAAGCTGAAGTGGCAGTGGGCTGGCCACGTCTGTCGCAGAACCGATGAGCGTTGGAGCAGACGGGTTCTCGAATGGAGACCGCGTCTCGGGAAACGTAGTGTGGGACGCCCCCCTGCCAGGTGGACTGATGACCTGAAGAAGGTCGCTGGTGGTGGCTGGATGAGGAAAGCGGATGATCGTGCGCTTTGGCGTACCCTTGGGGAGGCCTACGTCCAGCAGTGGACTGCAATAGGCTGATTGACTGATTGATTTATTTATTTTATTTATTTTTTATTTGACAGGAGAACCAACAGTTATATTAAATCTAAATAATTAATACAATTGCAAATTTAAAGTAATGAAACTTTGGTAAAACACCTGCTTCAATAGTTGCTTTTATGTATTATTTGCCATGATTTTATATTATAAATGGTTATCTCATTTCTTTATTAATTATTCTTATTTTGTCTAATAATAAATTGACTCGAAATTACTTCAGTGTACAAGTCCCAAGTAAATCAGTTACCTACTAACCTACTTCAGTGTACAAGTCCCAAGTAAATCAGTTACCTACTAACCTACATCAGTGTACAAGTCCCAAGTAAATCAGTTACCTACTAACCTACTTCAGTGTACAAGTCCCAAGTAAATCAGTTACCTACTAACCTACATCAGTGTACAAGTCCCAAGTAAATCAGTTACCTACTAACCTACTTCAGTGTACAAGTCCCAAGTAAATCAGTTACCTACTAACCTACTTCAGTGTACAAGTCCCAAGTAAATCAGTTACCTACTAACCTACTTCAGTGTACAAGTCCCAAGTAAATCAGTTACCTACTAACCTACTTCAGTGTACAAGTCCCAAGTAAATCAGTTACCTACTAACCTACATCAGTGTACAAGTCCCAAGTAAATCAGTTACCTACTAACCTACTTCAGTGTACAAGTCCCAAGTAAATCAGTTACCTACTAACCTACTTCAGTGTACAAGTCCCAAGTAAATCAGTTACCTACTAACCTACTTCAGTGTACAAGTCCCAAGTAAATCAGTTACCTACTAACCTACTTCAGTGTACAAGTCCCAAGTAAATCAGTTACCTACTAACCTACTTCAGTGTACAAGTCCCAAGTAAATCAGTTACCTACTAACCTACTTCAGTGTACAAGTCCCAAGTAAATCAGTTACCTACTAACCTACTTCAGTGTACAAGTCCCAAGTAAATCAGTTACCTACTAACCTACTTCAGTGTACAAGTCCCAAGTAAATCAGTTACCTACTAACCTACTTCAGTGTACAAGTCCCAAGTAAATCAGTTACCTACTAACCTACTTCAGTGTACAAGTCCCAAGTAAATCAGTTACCTACTAACCTACTTCAGTGTACAAGTCCCAAGTAAATCAGTTACCTACTAACCTACATCAGTGTACAAGTCCCAAGTAAATCAGTTACCTACTAACCTACTTCAGTGTACAAGTCCCAAGTAAATCAGTTACCTACTAACCTACTTCAGTGTACAAGTCCCAAGTAAATCAGTTACCTACTAACCTACTTCAGTGTACAAGTCCCAAGTAAATCAGTTACCTACTAACCTACTTCAGTGTACAAGTCCCAAGTAAATCAGTTACCTACTAACCTACTTCAGTGTACAAGTCCCAAGTAAATCAGTTACCTACTAACCTACTTCAGTGTACAAGTCCCAAGTAAATCAGTTACCTACTAACCTACTTCAGTGTACAAGTCCCAAGTAAATCAGTTACCTACTAACCTACATCAGTGTACAAGTCCCAAGTAAATCAGTTACCTACTAACCTACTTCAGTGTACAAGTCCCAAGTAAATCAGCTACCTACTAACCTACTTCAGTGTACAAGTCCCAAGTAAATCAGTTACCTACTAACCTACTTCAGTGTACAAGTCCCAAGTAAATCAGCTACCTACTAACCTACTTCAGTGTACAAGTCCCAAGTAAATCAGTTACCTACTAACCTACTTTATTTACTTGTATAAGTACTTCGTTGAAATCCTGATATTACTATTACAATTTTAAAATATTCTATATCAGGGATAAAATAGTCTACGTCTGTCTGGATCTATCTCTCTTTCCTATTTTGTGATTATGTTCTACACACACCCGCGTGTGTTATTATGTTTTATAATTTTTAATTTGCGCCACCCTTTATCTGAAACTGGCTAAATAGTGACCAGTCGTCTTCGACTGGCCACACCGCGTGCACATCCCTCTGGCAGTGAGCGAGCCATCATCCCGACGCACGGCGCGCGCGCACCTCTCAATCGCAAGCCGCCACGCCGCGCCGCCGGCAGCGGCGGACACGCGGCGCACCCTCACACACTTGCTTCATGCAACAGGTGTCAGTGACGCGCTCCGTCAAAGTCAAAGTCAAAATAATTTATTTCAATAGGATGTTATTACATCACTTAGATCCGTCATTACATTTTTTGGGTGACAGGATCCGTAGGTATATATTACCATTTGTTTTATTATAGTTCTACAAGCGGTCCACCCGCGGCTACGCTCGCATTGTGTAAGGTTTTCCCATTGGAATAAGACATTTTCCCGTAAAAAGTGTCATATTTGTTAATCCAGGTTACAAACTATCTCCATTCCAAATTTTATCCAAATCCGTTGAGTGTTTTAAGCGTGAAGGCGGAACAAACATCCAAACATCTAAACATCCAAATAATTTCACATTTAAAATATTAGTGTGATATAGAATAGAATAGTATTTATTGTCATATTCGTAATCACAATAAATACAATAGTATTTATTGTGATAGTATTTAGTGTTTATTGTGAATAAATACAATAGTATTTATTGTGATTGCTGTATAGTTTTCGAACTATGAGCGACAAGAAAGTTTGCAATATTATGCTGCAAGCATAGTTGGTTACAAGCCACTTTTATACTTTTTTATACGTTCGGAAATATTTTAAAACTAGAAAAAAATTAATTAAAAATTTAAAAACCCCGAAGCAAAAAAGCAAAACATTAAAAAGTAAAAAATAATACCTATTGTTGAGCCATCAAATTCGATAAAGTAACACCTATATATTTTAATTTTATTAGAGAAATTGATGGATGGCACGATTTGGTTTGCTCGTTGAAATGACGCTATAATGTCGCGTCGGTGTACCGCTTAAGTCAGACGCTTCATTTGATTGACTATCTATTAATTTGTTAGCATATCCGACCAATTTGTTTTCATACGATATTTTTTTTTAAACTTAGCGGTACCCCGACGTGACATTATAGCGTCATTTCAACGAGACCCCGACGTGACATTATAGCGTTATTTCATAATTTTTAAACTTTATAACAAATAAATTATGATATATGAGTACAGTTATATCTAAAAGAAAACTGGAGAGTATTTTTACTTTGAATCGAAAGGACATATGGAAAGTAGTCACATCCCCTCATCAACTATTAAAGAGCTGATGATCTTCAAACGGCTGATCAGGTCATGGTTACCTTTCCATATACTTTCAATATTATTGAAGGAATACGGTACCAAATTTCGAATCGATAGGACATATGGAAGTAAGTCAGATCCCCTCATCAACTATTATAGAGCTGATGATCTTCAAACGGCTGATCAGGTCATGGTTACCTTACCAATATGATTGAAGTAATAAGGTACCAAATTTCGAATCGATCGGAGATAAGGAAGTTCGTCAGATCCCCTCATCAACTAGAAAAGAGCTGATGATCTTCAAACGGCTGAAGAGATTTTCATGAAACATGGCTAAGAACACTCGGGGTAAAATTATCTATGTTACAAAAAAAACTAAACGAAAATCGGTTCATCCGCTTAGGAGCTACGATACCACAGACAGATACACAGATACACAGACACGTTAAACTTATAACACCCCTCTTTTGCGTCGGGGGTTAAAAACAAGAAAAAAAAAACAAGTAGTTTGTCCAAGTGTTATTATAAAGCAAACAAATAAATATGCCTTCAATGAAAAAAAAAGTAATGGCTATATAAAATTAAAATTTTTATATATCTCATTCTACGAGTAAATCACAATAACAAAAAACCTCGCACATAATTTAAACACCGTAGCTATGCTACGAAACGTTAGTTACGCGCGTAGCATCTGCTACGCTCTTCTTTACGCGCAACTTGTGTTATTTAGTTTTACTGTTTTATTTAACATTGTTTATTGTTGATTCTGTATTTTATATATAGGCAGGTATATAAAATTCAATTCAATACTATTGTGGCCTTCACGACACAAACACAATACAAAGATCGTATTTGAGTATTTAACTCTACAAAGTAATCAAGTTTTCTTTAGCAACTTTCACCGTTGTGGTTATTATCCGTAACAAAACAATTATTTCTAGAGTTAGCTAATCTAATAAGTGTGATCAATATCCCTTGAGGTCGTATGCGTCGGTCACTGCGACTGTTTCGCGCACAGTCGAGTGCACTCATCGTTATTGGCGCGCGGTGCGGTGCGCGTGCGATCTGATAACGTCGCGTAATCCAACGAGTGATAACAATCGCGATATAGACCGACCACGTGCGTCCGATCAAACTAACAAACCAAATTCAATTTACACTTTACATTGGGGAGGGTAATTTGCAAATACTTAAATTGTGGCGAAGTACAATTTTTTTTTTAATTGCAGTTTTTTTTAATAATTTTAAATTTAGTGCTATTGCATATTGTAGAGTATTCTCTAGCTAACACTGCAATTGGTCTGAAATAAAAATAACCTACACTGCAGTAAAATTTGGCGTAGTATCTTTATTTTGCTTACACCAAATAAAAACATAATGTATTTTATTTTGAACCAAGTATAATTTTTAAACCATTTTAAAAGGGTAACAAAAAGAGTAAATTATATTTTTGAAGTGTCGCTTTGGCATCAGATTAAATTTCGAGTGTGTGTTTAAATAAACATGGAGTATGTGGCGTTCATTGAATTGTCGGTATCGTTTAGTTAAATCTGCATGTCGGGGGAAGGCGGTCGCACGTGCGCAAGCGCTCTCCGCCAGCGTTTAAAATATTAGCGACAACAAATAAAGCTCTTACCGCCTGCCTGCCACCGCGCCCCGCATCAAAACGATATTATAACGTCATCACGCCGTATCAATCTTAATCGGCCGCGACCGCAGCCGGCTGGCCACGCACCCTACTTCATCTCTCACCCCTAATTCTATTCGCATAGAGTTGTAATTATTTCGCTTTGTACACACGTTAGCCAGCGCATATAAGACGGTGCGCCTGATAGTTTAGGGTGTATTGTTGACTGTGGCTTGTGTTGTGGCTAATGCGAGTGTCATTGCGGAGTAATGACGTCACGGCGGCGGCGTGTCCGATCGCGGGCACGTGCGCGCGGCAGGTGCCGGCTGCTAGTGCGCATATGCTTACCACCGATGTTCTTGCAAGTGGTCGAACTGACTGAGATTTTTGTCGCAGCCATTTTGAGAACTTTTGCACATTCTTAGGCAGACTGGCGTATGGTACCCGGTACTTGTTACCTCCATCCCAAAGTTAACCGTCACCTCCATTTACGTATATAATTCAGGTAATACAGGCTCGTATTTTTGATTCACAATGGTAGTGGCGCGGTATGCAGATCATTCAAGTACAGGGGACCATGTTCGATGGTAGTGGCGCGGTATGCAGACCATTCAAATACAGGGGACCACGCTCGATGGCAGCGGCAAGCAGCGGCTAATAGTCGCCCTAACACAGATTACCTCACTGGCCGCTATCAACTAATTGAGGCTTAATCATTGCGGGGGCTATGTCGCACCACAGATTGCTCCACTGACCGCTGAGGCCTATATGAACGACGTACCTTCCTCCTCGCCCTCCCCGACGACGGTGGGCGGCGTGATGCTCTCTTCGGGCTCCACGCGCTCAAACTCGCGCTCGCCTGCCGCGTGGTACAGCTCTGCGCGCGCTTCCACCACGTCGCGGACGATCTCTGCAAGGGTATACGCCGGATTAATACTTAAGGTACATTCCAAATCAGACTTTCAGCAACGTCAGCGAAATGTATGGGTTTCGCCCGTTGGCAGTATTTCGGTACGCGATTACGGGTGCTGTAATATTATAGCGCGTCTCGGAAAGCAGCGATTATCGCCATATAATGTGGGTTGTAAGTTCGATGATCGAACTCACAAATTCTGCAACACGCACACGATCTCTGCAAGAGACACAGGATTTACTCAACCATCGTCATCATAATTCAAAAGCTACATGGAAAACGTGAGGACGTTGATGGGAGTGACAAGTACGTTATGTTTTCTAACTGTTTTTTTCTTCAATTTATTAGACCCACTTTTGGTTAAATACACGTTAATCACTGCGTTCATCAGAATGAAACGCAAGTATGTGATGCTGGTTAATACCGATAACATACCAACAATTAAGCGCTTCGGATACAGTTTGTAGCTGTTAACCAGCGACCTACCTCAATCTAATCTCTATAGTAATCGCATCGTAAGAATGCCGTCCTGACAGCAGGCAGGAAATATGAAAACCAATGGGTGCAAAAGAGACAGAAGAAAAATTTTACGTGTATGACAGGTGTCAGGACGGCATTCTTACGATGCGATAGGTATAGTTATTTCAACATCAGGTTAAGGAAAATACTATGCTTTACAAAGCTTGATCGATCATTCAGCGAACTACAACGGTCAGCCGTTAAGCTGGGTAGAAACACACCAGAATAAACAGCGTAGGTAGTCCAGAAGATGGAACGACGATCCCTTGAAGATCATGGTGAGACGCTAGATGCCTTCATTGTAGGTTGGGTATTGGTATTGGTATCTTGAGCATTAGCGTGCATCCATCCAGCAGTGGACGCTTTTCGTTTTATACGTTTTTGTACTTCAGCAGTAGTTGCTATAGATTAAGTTTACAGTCCTGGAAGTGAGTGCATAGTAACAGGTGTCTCACCGGTGATGACGTCGCGGCTCGTGATGATGGACTCGATCTCCTGCGAGACCTGGCTGACCAGCCACGGCATGAATTCATCGTCCACGCCGCGCTCGATGCGCTCCAGCAGGTAGCCTTGCTCGCGGAGACCCGCCAGCACTGACGGGATCAGCTCCGCGACGTAGCTATACGCACAAACAATAAGCGTTTGAAAAATATTGCTTGCTTATATTCTGTAAATAAAGTATTTATTGAACTCTAAATAGAGACGTTTATTCCATAGTATTGCTGGGAAATAAAGAAGTTAATATTTGCAAAGTATTTTAATAAATTTAAGTTCTACAGTGATCAGAAAAGACCGTGTCAACATCAACATCAACGGCCCGTTACAGTCCACCGTGTAGGTATATCAAATTGCTTTTCACGAGCCTGGTTCTCCTGTTGATCGCAAAGACGATGAAATTGAATGTGGACATAAATGCGCCGCCGCGCCGCGCCTGTACAAAGTTGACGACCATTCTTGTTAGTGCCTTCTGGCCAGACAATTATTGGCCGGGCAAATATTTGAGCGATGAATTTGACTATCTGTTTCGGGTCTGGATGTTTTCGTGTGTGTCGGTAAATATTTAGATCGCATTCCCGAAACAGACATTCCTAGTTGGAAGCTATGAGTAAGTAAAGTACACAAGTGTGGTAATTACCCCTGCACGAGCACAGCGGCGGCGGCCCGCTCGCGCGCCTCGATGGCGGCGATCTGCGCTACGCGGGCCTCCGCGACGCGCCGCTCCTTCTCCTGGTTCAGCCGCAGGTCCTGAGCTGCAAGCCGCGCGCGCTCCGCTCTCTCCGCGTCCCTGAGCTCCTGGTACCGCCGCTGTTGTTCCCGAAGCGTCGCCAGCTCTTCTTCCTGGGCCACTTCTCCTAAAGCTTGCTCCGAAGTCTTTCCTACTAGCACCTCCAGGATTGGTTGCACTTCTAAGTCGAAGTCGAATAGCTGTTTATGAGAGAGTATTGGATAATAATATATTTACAGAGAAATGTAAAAAAAAAAACAGCTAAAAATAAAACTGCTTAACAGGCCTTGGTTTTTAAGACCGTGTAACAAGCTGAATTAGAAGCCATTATAGCTCGATTCGAACACGTTTTGTGGACTTTGTCTAGGATTGTAAGAAGACACTCACGTCACCAGGATAGATCTGCGTGTAGGCGTCGGCGCCGGTCTTGGCGGGCACGTAGATGGGCGTCGGCGGCCGGTCCACGAACAGGTCCGTCTGCACGCCCACCTCCATCTCCACGCCTTTGTCAAACAGCTAAGAGATATGTGTATTCAAGATCAAGTGTAATTAGAAAATGTTTTTGAGAGCGCCTATGGGGAGTGAGTTTTATGTTCTGATTGCAGTTCCACGATGGCAGCCGAAGGGGTTTCTTCATTTTAGGTTCGAACCAGGTGGACCTTTTGCTCATTCTAAACAGATTTAGCAAATTATGACAGGCTTTCGTATCATTCTTTCATTCATTCGCGAGTATATCGCGCTCACCGAAGACGGGGAGAGCCTACCCTGAATCAAGACAAACCACGCTGACTGGCCCTGGGGTGAATTTGAATTTCTTCGAAGGTATGCGAGGGCTTCCTCGTGATGTTTTTTTCAGTAGTTTTTGTGTAGATTAAACGTTCGTGGAATACGTGCAAGTAGTGGGATTCGAACCGCCATACCATACGCCAGGTTAGTGTAGCACCATCGTAATTTTGAAGGTTTATAACAGGTAACTCTAACATAGAAGACGGAACAAAAAAACGGAACGAACGGAATAAAAGCTGTCTATGTCTATGTGGACAAAAAGAACCGGGAAGTGTACCTCTTCGAGATAGTACTCGGTCTGTATGGGATGATGCTTGCGGCCGGGCGCGGGGGGCGGGGTGCCGGGGCGCGTGCGCGCGACCGCCGCGCGTCGAGCCAGCGCGCGCCGCCGCGTGCGCGCCGCGCGTTGGGCCGCGCTCTCCGCGCCATCGCCCTGGCCACAACATATTACTTGAAACACGTTCGATGTTAATTTTTATACAAGAAAAACAAAATATTAATAAATACGCCTAACAAATCATCATAAACAATATACGAGTATTTATGGGGCACTCAACCATTAATTGCTTTAAGCGTTCTTATCAGTAACAAGAATACTTTCTATCGAGGGCAAAAATAACATTACTATGTCCGTTCATATAAATGTCGTGTCTGCCGCGCGAAATCAGGCGTCATCATTGTTGAAGTTGAGCTGCAATTAAGAACCTGAAAACAGGGTTTATGTGGCGGCGACCGGCCGACTGACGACCACTGACCGCTGACCGCCCCTGATCGATATATAGAACATTACGCACTGCATGACTGTTCCTACAGCCAACTTTGCTCTACCATTTAGAGAAAGCCTTGGATTATTAAATTTGATTATATATATTGATGATATTTTACAAGAAAAACAAAATATTAATAAATATACCTAACAAATCCTTTGCCTTCTGGCCGTATATTTCATGGGTACAGTTATCCCCTACTGTGACAATGTTAAAATTTGCTTTGACAGTTCACTTTCCTGGGTGCGACAAGTCAGCGAGGTTAGCAGAAAGATCTTTGCCTCACTTAAATCCCTTCGTCGCCTCCGTAACATCTTGCCCGTCCGCACCAAAATTACTCTTGCCCAATCTCTTGTACTCCCAATTCTTGACTACGCCGACGTTTGCTATCTTGACCTCAACGAGGATCAACTTAACAAGCTGGAGCGACTGGAAAATGCGGCTATTAGATTTGCTTTTGGTCTACGTAAATTTGACCATGTGTCCGACTATCGTGCTAAGCTCAGATGGCCCCCTATCCGATATCGACGTAACCTCCATATTCTCTCCTTACTTTTCAATGTTCTTCACAATCCCACTACTCCTAGTCCTATGTACCTAAAAGAACGTTTCGACATTGTGGCAGTTTTGAATGGACGGCAACCTCGAACCTGTATCGCAGTCATAAAAGCCAATTCTACAGCCAGTCATTTACCGTTCAGGCTGCTCGCCTGTGGAATGATCTGCCCCCCTCCATTCGTGCGGCTGCCTCGCTCGAGAGTTTTAAGAGTTCTGTGCGCACCCACTTTGAGCATCAGTGTGGCTACTCTTAAATTATGATCTGCAATGATCACAGTGTAGTATGTAATGTATCCTACGTATATCATAATTTTTTATATGTATATTTGTATTATATTATATATGTATGTGTGTATGTATGTATTATACTTATATTATTATTGTATATGTATGTAGAATGAAGATAGGTATCTATTTATCGTATAGTTTTATTTATTTATTTGTTTAGAATAGGCGTACCGACCCGCACCGTTTTAGCCAACTTAAATGTCTCCATGTTAACCGGTTGCCTGGAAGAAATTGGTACCTGAGCAATAAGGCCGCCAATTGTACTATTGTTACTTCTGTAATTACTGTATGTTTCTTCTGTGTGCAATAAAGTATATTTCATTCATTCATTCATTCATTCAAATCTTTATGATAATAACGGAAGAGCACTTAAAAGCTTGTGAATAAATACAAATAATAAAGATGGCTTTAACTCTGTTCTTTGCAAGTAAAATGTGAAAGTAACTTATTTAGCGCCGAGACGGGGTTTGGGGCCTGAGCGTAGCGAGCGCCCTAATAGTTCGAGGCACTAAATAAGTCTTTTACCCGTGGTAAACACTGTGCTTTTCATTACGAATACAAGGAAAGTAAAAATAAAAACACGAATTAGCTAAAGAAAAAATGAGTGACTTCCATATCTGAATCAGATGAACTAATTGTAAAAAAAACCCTACAACTCGAGAAACAAATGACAATCGGATTGTTGCTTTCCCGCCTATTTTTATTTTTTGCTGTGGCCGTGCCGGCCTACTTTTGAACCATTATTTTTAATTTTCATCATTTGAAATATTTTGCCCAAATCTATTTAATTTTAAAGAAATAGTTGAAAGTTAATTATAATAAAGTCATTTAAAAAATACATATTCTTTAATTAATACTTAACTTTATGTTATTTCAATTTAACATTGCGTTGTAATTGCGTGGCTGTATAGAAAGATGGAACACTTACACAGTTCAATAGAAATGTGAAATTAGACCCAGTTTTTTTTTATAATTTGACAGCTGTCAGTTGAAAGTGATTCTCCCTCCGGGCTGAAAAGTATTACCTTCAGCCCGCTCCTCAGGCAACTTCCGAACTATTTTCAGAGTATGAGTACCTAATGAAAAAATGAATTCTGATGTGCATAATATAAATACTAGAAATAAAAATAAAATAGCGCACCCAAAATTTAGACTGTGTAATGTTAACAATTCATTCATGGGGACCTGTATTCGCTTCTATAATAAAATACCAGATGATATTGTAAATCTGTCCGATAGCCAATTTAAAAATAAAATTAAAAATATTTTATGCTCTAAGGCCTACTATACGATAAATGATAGATGACCAGACGTTTTTGTCTGGTCAACTGTTGTTCCAAACCAGCGGAGTAGATTGTAATTATTACTCATGTATGATTCTTTATATACTCGTATTTAAAAGAAAAGTACAAAGGATACAATTCCTGTGGAGTTTCTTCTGGCCGTTCTTCTCCACAGAGGGCGTACAGTGTACACTGGTAATGAACGTGCCATCCATGATAGCTTTGACGTCGAAAAATGGTCTTAATTCGAATAAAATAATCTTGACTTTGACTGTGACTTTGACAATCGCGGAAGCAAACGGGTCCTAGTGTGAAAATCGTGAATTTGGCAAACGTAGTATAGGGCAGGATATACGCTGAGAAGCCAACAGCGTCCAGACAAAGATCAGGGTCAGTGGCATGCAGTAAAAGAAACCTACAACCAGGAGACTGATGATGATGATGGCAAGTAGGATAGTACGTTTCGGTCTCGGCTTATACTAACCTGTGCGAGCGGGTGCGCGGCGAAGGCGGACCCACGCACTATACTAACCTGTGCGAGCGGGTGCGCGGCGAAGGCGGACCCGCGCACTATACTAACCTGTGCGAGCGGGTGCGCGGCGAAGGCGGACCCGCGCACTATACTAACCTGTGCGAGCGGGTGCGCGGCGAAGGCGGACCCGCGCACTATACTAACCTGTGCGAGCGGGTGCGCGGCGAAGGTGGACCCGCGCACTATACTAACCTGTGCGAGCGGGTGCGCGGCGAAGGCGGACCCGCGCACTATACTAACCTGTGCGAGCGGGTGCGCGGCGAAGGCGGACCCGCGCACTATACTAACCTGTGCGAGCGGGTGCGCGGCGAAGGTGGACCCGCGCACTATACTAACCTGTGCGAGCGGGTGCGCGGCGAAGGCGGACCCGCGCACTATACTAACCTGTGCGAGCGGGTGCGCGGCGAAGGCGGACCCGCGCACTATACTAACCTGTGCGAGCGGGTGCGCGGCGAAGGTGGACCCGCGCACTATACTAACCTGTGCGAGCGGGTGCGCGGCGAAGGCGGACCCGCGCACTATACTAACCTGTGCGAGCGGGTGCGCGGCGAAGGCGGACCCGCGCACTATACTAACCTGTGCGAGCGGGTGCGCGGCGAAGGTGGACCCGCGCACTATACTAACCTGTGCGAGCGGGTGCGCGGCGAAGGCGGACCCGCGCACTATACTAACCTGTGCGAGTGGGTGCGCGGCGAAGGCGGACCCGCGCACTATACTAACCTGTGCGAGCGGGTGCGCGGCGAAGGTGGACCCGCGCACTATACTAACCTGTGCGAGCGGGTGCGCGGCGAAGGCGGACCCGCGCACTATACTAACCTGTGCGAGCGGGTGCCCGGCGAAGGCGGACCCGCGCACTATACTAACCTGTGCGAGTGGGTGCGCGGCGAAGGTGGACCCGCGCACTTTACTAACCTGTGCGAGCGGGTGCGCGGCGAAGGTGGACCCGCGCACTATACTAACCTGTGCGAGCGGGTGCGCGGCGAAGGTGGACCCGCGCACTATACTAACCTGTGCGAGTGGGTGCGCGGCGAAGGCGGACCCGCGCACTATACTAACCTGTGCGAGCGGGTGCGCGGCGAAGGCGGACCCGCGCACTATACTAACCTGTGCGAGCGGGTGCGCGGCGAAAGTGGACCTGCGCACTATACTAACCTGTGCGAGCGGGTGCGCGGCGAAGGTGGACCTGCGCACTATAATAACCTGTGCGAGCGGGTGCGCGGCGAAGGTGGACCCGCGCACTATACTAACCTGTGCGAGCGGGTGCGCGGCGAAGGTGGACCTGCGCACTATACTAACCTGTGCGAGCGGGTGCGCGGCGAAGGTGGACCTGCGCACTATACTAACCTGTGCGAGCGGGTGCGCGGCGAAGGTGGACCCGCGCACTATACTAACCTGTGCGAGCGGGTGCGCGGCGAAGGCGGACCCGCGCACTATACTAACCTGTGCGAGCGGGTGCGCGGCGAAGGTGGACCCGCGCACTATACTAACCTGTGCGAGCGGGTGCGCGGCGAAGGCGGACCCGCGCACTATACTAACCTGTGCGAGCGGGTGCGCGGCGAAGGCGGACCCGCGCACTATACTAACCTGTGCGAGCGGGTGCGCGGCGAAGGTGGACCCGCGCACTATACTAACCTGTGCGAGCGGGTGCGCGGCGAAGGCGGACCCGCGCACTATACTAACCTGTGCGAGCGGGTGCGCGGCGAAGGTGGACCCGCGCACTATACTAACCTGTGCGAGCGGGTGCGCGGCGAAGGCGGACCCGCGCACTATACTAACCTGTGCGAGTGGGTGCGCGGCGAAGGCGGACCCGCGCACTATACTAACCTGTGCGAGCGGGTGCGCGGCGAAGGTGGACCCGCGCACTATACTAACCTGTGCGAGCGGGTGCGCGGCGAAGGCGGACCCGCGCACTATACTAACCTGTGCGAGCGGGTGCGCGGCGAAGGCGGACCCGCGCACTATACTAACCTGTGCGAGCGGGTGCGCGGCGAAGGTGGACCCGCGCACTTTACTAACCTGTGCGAGCGGGTGCGCGGCGAAGGTGGACCCGCGCACTATACTAACCTGTGCGAGCGGGTGCGCGGCGAAGGTGGACCCGCGCACTATACTAACCTGTGCGAGTGGGTGCGCGGCGAAGGCGGACCCGCGCACTATACTAACCTGTGCGAGCGGGTGCGCGGCGAAGGCGGACCCGCGCACTATACTAACCTGTGCGAGCGGGTGCGCGGCGAAGGTGGACCTGCGCACTATACTAACCTGTGCGAGCGGGTGCGCGGCGAAGGTGGACCTGCGCACTATAATAACCTGTGCGAGCGGGTGCGCGGCGAAGGTGGACCCGCGCACTATACTAACCTGTGCGAGCGGGTGCGCGGCGAAGGTGGACCTGCGCACTATACTAACCTGTGCGAGCGGGTGCGCGGCGAAGGTGGACCTGCGCACTATACTAACCTGTGCGAGCGGGTGCGCGGCGAAGGTGGACCTGCGCACTATACTAACCTGTGCGAGCGGGTGCGCGGCGAAGGCGGACCCGCGCACTATACTAACCTGTGCGAGCGGGTGCGCGGCGAAGGCGGACCCGCGCACTATACTAACCTGTGCGAGCGGGTGCGCGGCGAAGGTGGACCCGCGCACTTTACTAACCTGTGCGAGCGGGTGCGCGGCGAAGGTGGACCCGCGCACTATACTAACCTGTGCGAGCGGGTGCGCGGCGAAGGTGGACCCGCGCACTATACTAACCTGTGCGAGTGGGTGCGCGGCGAAGGCGGACCCGCGCACTATACTAACCTGTGCGAGCGGGTGCGCGGCGAAGGCGGACCCGCGCACTATACTAACCTGTGCGAGCGGGTGCGCGGCGAAGGTGGACCTGCGCACTATACTAACCTGTGCGAGCGGGTGCGCGGCGAAGGTGGACCTGCGCACTATAATAACCTGTGCGAGCGGGTGCGCGGCGAAGGTGGACCCGCGCACTATACTAACCTGTGCGAGCGGGTGCGCGGCGAAGGTGGACCTGCGCACTATACTAACCTGTGCGAGCGGGTGCGCGGCGAAGGTGGACCTGCGCACTATACTAACCTGTGCGAGCGGGTGCGCGGCGAAGGTGGACCTGCGCACTATACTAACCTGTGCGAGCGGGTGCGCGGCGAAGGTGGACCCGCGCACTATACTAACCTGTGCGAGCGGGTGCGCGGCGAAGGCGGACCCGCGCACTATACTAACCTGTGCGAGCGGGTGCGCGGCGAAGGCGGACCCGCGCACTATACTAACCTGTGCGAGCGGGTGCGCGGCGAAGGTGGACCCGCGCACTATACTAACCTGTGCGAGCGGGTGCGCGGCGAAGGCGGACCTGCGCACTATACTAACCTGTGCGAGCGGGTGCGCGGCGAAGGTGGACCTGCGCACTATACTAACCTGTGCGAGCGGGTGCGCGGCGAAGGTGGACCCGCGCACTATACTAACCTGTGCGAGCGGGTGCGCGGCGAAGGCGGACCCGCGCACTATACTAACCTGTGCGAGCGGGTGCGCGGCGAAGGCGGACCCGCGCACTATACTAACCTGTGCGAGCGGGTGCGCGGCGAAGGCGGACCCGCGCACTATACTAACCTGTGCGAGCGGGTGCGCGGCGAAGGCGGACCCGCGCACTATACTAACCTGTGCGAGCGGGTGCGCGGCGAAGGCGGACCCGCGCACTATACTAACCTGTGCGAGCGGGTGCGCGGCGAAGGCGGACCCGCGCACTATACTAACCTGTGCGAGCGGGTGCGCGGCGAAGGTGGACCCGCGCACTATACTAACCTGTGCGAGCGGGTGCGCGGCGAAGGTGGACCTGCGCACTATACTAACCTGTGCGAGCGGGTGCGCGGCGAAGGTGGACCCGCGCACTATACTAACCTGTGCGAGCGGGTGCGCGGCGAAGGCGGACCCGCGCACTATACTAACCTGTGCGAGCGGGTGCGCGGCGAAGGCGGACCCGCGCACTATACTAACCTGTGCGAGCGGGTGCGCGGCGAAGGCGGACCCGCGCACTATACTAACCTGTGCGAGCGGGTGCGCGGCGAAGGCGGACCCGCGCACTATACTAACCTGTGCGAGCGGGTGCGCGGCGAAGGTGGACCCGCGCACTACTCGTTTGTCGTGCATCACGTTCGCGTACGCCACGCTGCCACTGCAACAATCATACATACAGTTAGTGCATATAAGGCATCACAGTTTTCCTATCTAACTCCCGGTAACAAATGAAATAGTTCAACTAGGTATATTAGTATTTCTTTTGTTGATTCAGATTGTCCTTTTAAGATCGCACTTAAACAAGAGCATCTTGGGCAGGATGTCATAGAAAGGCAAGTTAAAAAATAAAAATATCGAAAAATGACTTTATGGATTTTTTTTGTTTTTTTTTTTTATTTTGTCTATAAGCTTTTTTACAATACTAAATTAAACAGTTAAAATCATTGATGGTAGTAGTCTATGTAGTATTATTTTGTTTCAAATAAACGACAGTGCATGTTGTTTATTTTTTATCATAACTATACCTAATAGCTTTATTGTTTCTGTTTTTGGAATTGAATGTTTAAATACCTACGTGGAAGCAGGTGCCATAACGGTAATCGGCTCCAATCGGAAGATCAACAGCTAAAGTTAAGTTAATAGTAAATACAGTAATACCAAAAAGCCATTTACAGGTCTCCACATGTAGGTACCCGAACATAAAAAAAAACATAAGGTAAAAACATGCACTCATAGGCCTGAATGCTATAGCTCACAAACAGATTGTTCTATTTAGCAAACGTTAGACATCCAGCAAACATTTGATAGAGTTTGGCACGTGGGACTGCTCTTTAAATTAAAAATGCAACTACCAAACACTTCCTTCATGATACTAAAATCCTTTCTCCAAGAACGCAAATTCCAAGTGAAATTCAGAAATGAACACTCCAACTTCTATGATATACGAGCATGTGCTCCTCAAGGGTCAGTGCTGGGCCCAGTGTTGTATTCTAAATACACTGCCGATCTGCTCAATACTACAGATGTCGAAACGGCTACTTACGCAGACGATACGGCCTGTCTGGCTAGCGACAGAAATCCTCAACAAGCATCAGAAAAGCTGTAAACACAATTAGATAAAATTGATCAATGGCTCGATAAGTGGAGGGATCAATGCTAGTACCTCAAAGTCGGTGCAGATTACTTTTACCCTTCGCAGGGGAGACTGTCCGCCAGTCAAAATGAGTGGGGAGCCGTTACCCGTAAACAGCAGCGTGAGATATTTAGGTTTGCATTTGGATAGAAGATTGACATGGGCTAAACATATCAAACTAAAGAGGGATGAAACTAACCGTACCTACAAAGGGTTCTTCTGGCTAATATGACGAAATTCTCAACTGTCATTAAACAACAAACTACTGGTGTGCACCAAGACAAGACAAGACCATCATTAAACCCATCTGGAGCTATGGCTTGGAACTCTGGGGAACAGCCAGTAACTTAAATATAGAAATCTTACAGAGATTCCGGAACGATGTTTTACGAGTAATCGCTAATGCACCATGGTTTAGCAGGAACCAAGAAATTCATGAATACCTAGAAATGAAAACAGTAAAGGAAGAAATAAGTAGTTACTGCATTAAATACAAGACCAGATTAGAGAGCCACACTAACACCTTAGCAAAGAATATACTGAAAGAAAAAGACATGACCAGACTGAAGCGATGGAATGTCTTGCAACTTGACAACAGAAAGTAATAAATATTATTTAGATTGAAGAAAATGGGTATGACGATCACTGGATTATCACATTCTAATGTCATTTAACACCAACAACTTATCTGAAGGCTAAAAAGCCGTGGGCATATTTAATAATACAAAAAATAAATAAAATAAAATTAGCAAACGTTTTATTTTCATGTTAGTCTGTGACCGGTCAGCTGGCGGTCTATTCAGGGAAAGTGATTTTTCTGACATCTGACTGTTCCCAGACTCATTATCCATGTCAATATTTAATCACTTCACGAAATTATTAGAAGCAGACTTTTAAATATTTAAGCGTTCCTATTTACGTAGCTCCACGTGGTTTCCATGTCGTGACCCCCTAGCCCTCTAGTCCCAGTAGTTGTTTCGTCCGGTGCCGATGAAACCCACGAAGCGATAGTTCGGTACTGGACCGAACCGAACTACTAGAGGGGCTTCCTCAGATATATGGAAATATGGATATTATGTTTATCAGAAATCGAGCATCATTTAAGTTTCTAGTATAATTTTGGAGTACCGAAAGTTATGCAAAGAGAGATCGTACGGTTGTGGGTGGAATCCCATAGCAGCGGCTGCCAACACGCGCACGTTGCCGAGCGCCGCGCCGAGTCGAGCGCGCGCGCGCCCTCCAGCCGCCGCGACTTCCGCGTCGCACGACAGAGGACCAGCCTCGCTGGTCGCACGCTTGCTGCGGGGCGCGCGCGGCTGCGGCAGCACGCGGGCCGTGCGCGCCGCCGCCACGGGCTGCGGGCGACTTGCATACGAGTACACGACCGGCTCGCGCGGGGACGGGTACAGCGACTCCAGCCCCAGTAGCGTCACCAGTTCTGGCGGCGGCAGCAGGAACTGCCCCGACTTCACCGTCGTCACGAACCGCGGCCGCTCCTCGGAGGGCTGCGTACGGGCGCGGCGCGGTGCAGCCTGCAGACGCCGCAGCTTGCGGTCCAGCGCACGCGAGAACTCGGGCCCCGGCGCGGGTGGCGGCGGCGGCGAGCGCTGCAGCGGCCGCACGGCCAGCACGTGGCGCGCGCGATGCGCTGGCGCGGCGGGTGCAGGCGCGGGCGGTTCCTCATTGTTGATGACCGTGAAGGCGCTGGGCTCCTCGGTGGCGAGCGGTGGCATCGCGCCGCATCCCGTCCCTGCTGTGAGTGGTGCGGCGGGCGGTCGCCGGCGGAGTGTTGGTAACGATCACTGCCCGCCGGTCAGCGGCCGCCGCCACCACTGCGGACCGGGTCCGCGCACGCGCGCTCGGCACTTGGACCTGACGGTGACGAACGACCTAGGGCCGCCGCACCATAGCTCCCAAAAAGATAATATTTTTGGACAAAGTTTTTCTTATTGTATGTATTCCGAGTTCGACTGTATTGCTATTATTGTACGAGTACAGTTGCGTGCTACGTACGAGTAACGAGCTACGTCTATCGTAGCCGGTCGTAGCCGGTCGTAGCCACAGCTACGCGGGCACAGCGCATGAATGATGTATGGTATGGCGTGAGTGATGCCGCGGACTGCATAGGGGTTACGAAGGAAATTGCATTTGAAAATAGAATATTCAATAATTTCATATTTGTTAGTATCATGCAATATACAGAAGTATATTTTCCCTAATAGAATTCGTTTATTAAATCGGAAACTACTTTCTTACTTTCGTACTTTCTTTCACTCATACATAGTCATTGCCATCCATTGAGGTACTAAAGGACGTTTGGAACGGTCGGCTCTCCGGAAATCGGTGAGCAGCCGTGACCCACTTGTGGTCGGGCCACCGACTGATAAAACGTTTTCAACGATCAAATCTCCCGACTAATTAACATAGATAGACTCAGTTTAGGGAAATTAATGGGAAATTCCCAAGGAAAAATGAAACGATCAGCTTTATGTAGAAAAATACCTCGTCAGATACTTGAAAAAATCTTCTTAAAATGTCTACGGGTGTCTACTACATTTATGGAAATATTCGTGGCCGGATGTTCTGAGATTACGACGCTCATTATGGAGGTCCCGGGTTTAAATCCCGGTGGAGACACTATCTAGAAAAAAAAATATTTGCGACACATTCCTCAATTTAGTTAGGACGTTGTAGGCTGAATCACCAGATTGTCTGAAAAGAAAGATGACTCCGTGCTTGCACGATAAGTCGTTGGTCCTGGCTTCTATCTAGTTGTTCGTTACACGAGTTACGTCAGTAGCTCTTGGCGGCTCTATAACTCTGACAACAGAGTCTGACCTTGCAAGTTTGCAACACGATGAAGAAAATTAATAGAATAAACATTTTGCAGTTTAAGATGTTACTTCTTGTTTTAATAGTTCAATATTCGACTAGCAAGTCATCTTACTCGGAAACTCTACAATCTTGCAGCTTCAATGTCTGTGCTTGCAACTTAAGACTTAAAATCATAATGAATTGCTAGCTTGTGCCTAAAGCCCTCTAAAGCCAACCACACAGAAATTGATAACTGAGCACTTTATGTACATATAGACTATAGTCTTGAAATATTATATCTTCCAAATTTCTTTATTCCATCTAGCTTTGCGTGTTATGCGTGTTGAGTTTATACGCAACGTCCGTGCTGGTAGAGAAGACTATATTTTAAAGGTGACCTTGAGCCGTCAGCGTCCGTCTCTTATCAACAACATCTACTGACTCGGGGTCTATTGTTCAACGTGTTAAAATAATAATGACCACTAAGTAACGGTTAGGTCAGCTAGCCCTGTAGATATAACACATTTACTTATAATATAGTCACAAGCAGTATTCAATTGGCAACTTTTTGACCGTCAAAGAGTAGGGAAAGAAATGAATTCTTGTTGATTAGAATTAGCTTGGACCATTTTAGCAACTTGTGCTGTAATAAACACTTAAATAATGAAATAAAAGTCGTCCGCAGGCTCCGATCGGAAGCAGACGTGTTACTAAATTTCTAAAATTTTTATTATTCAAGTTGCGAACTAATATCGATCCTAAGTACACTGGCAATAGGTGCAATCTGTGTTTGGATAAGGATCAACGCTTGTGCTATTTTTTCTCTGCATCATCGGATTCATCGGTACGGAGTCCGCGCCCCTCCACTCTCTGGCGGAAAGAGAACACTGCTGTCCGCGCGTGACGTCAATTTTTCCAGAGATTCTCAATCTTTGTGGTGCCTATATCATCTAACTCAAAATGTCCTCAGTGTGCCCTCGCTGTGATCAAGATGTTTCGGATGGAATGCGATGTCTGGATTGCTCCCATACATATCATTTCTCATGTGGCGGATCAACTGAAACTAAATTCCGTAGACTTGCCAAAACAACAAGAAATAAATGGAAATGTGTAACATGCAAGAGCGGCAAACCGGAGTTTAATCCTGAGAGAATATTGCAGAGATTTTGTCTATAGTGAAACCAACACAGTCAGACTAAGGGTATTTCAAAGTGCAAATGAAGACCATCCAAGAAAATGTCGCTTCTCTTACCACTTCTGTTGAATCGGCACATGAGTTCATAAGTGATAACTCGAAAAAAATCTCGGCCCTGGAAGGAAAATTAGCTCAAGTAGCTACTGTAGCATCGGGCCTCGTTGGTCTGTGTGCCAGGTAGTTTGATACTGGCGATAATATTCTTTTTATAATATATTCGTTCTCTTTTTAACTATTCAGTTTAGAAAGAGAGCGATAGAAACTTCATACGGGCTGGGCCGTAGAGATTTAACGTTCTCACCTGCCGTCCGCCGTCGTGTGCGGACGATTATATGACTTTCAGTACGAGTTCTGTGTTATTCAATTTATTATAAAGTTTCTGTTCTAAAGAAGTGTCTTTTATATTTTAAGTGGCGGCTCTCTGCAGGAGAGTCGTTACAGTGGTGGTACAGGCGCCGTGGGTCCTTTTTGTACGCTCCCAAAACAAAAAGGTACCTGCCTCTAGTTGAGGCACTGATTTATAAAACAAAGGACTCCTCAACTGTGAGTAATAACCCTCTTTTGAACCCTCTTTTGAAGTGAGTGTGACAACGGCTGCATAGAAGTTGCAGAATAGTTCTAGAATAGAACGAAAAACAAAAAGAAAACTGTTTGAATAAATAAGTGAAGAAGAATAAATAAGTGGAGAATATTAAATGATTATGGAGTCTATCACATGCTTCAAGTTGTCACAGGAGGAAAAGATGGCGGTCATAAGCACGTACTTGCAGGGGCCGGCCCTTTCTTTCTACAGAACAATAGAATCCCAGGCAAAAACATATGAAGAGCTGGAGAAATTATTCAAGGAGGAATTTCCACCTCAGGCGAATTATGAAGAGCTGTTCTACCACGCAAAACAGGAGAATAAAGAAGACATACTGTCCTACTTTTATCGCCTTCAGGAGTTGGCCACGAAAGCAAAGATTATTGGAGACGGGAAATTCATTAATCAATTTCTGAAGACTACAGAAGGTTTTTTTAAACACAAGCTGGCATCTTCCATACATGGCACCAGAAAGGAACTCAAGAAGATGATCGATCAGTTAATGATGATTTCACCAACGCATCTGCCGTTAGGGCTGGACGGTTTCAGTCGGCCAATGGGCGTGTTACATGATCGGCATTGGCTCAACCAAGCGGTTCTGCGGGTGAACAACAGCTATACACACCGCCCAGGTGGGCGTACAGAACGCCATCTGCACTGGGAGAGGTAGGGGTACTCCCAGCGGGTATCGGACATCTAGGTGCAGCGAACGTGGAGAGGCCACGCTATGCACCGGCTTCTTCTGCTCCTGGTACTCCAGTGCGCAGAGAATACAACTTAAGACCGAGGGTAAGGTTCGACCAGTCACAGGATTTCTGGCGGCAGGATTCGGGAAACTCCAGGCGGCTGCCCTAAGCGCCACGAACGAGGCGGCCGAGAGACGAGTGGCGACATCGTCGGCAGGGTCGCAGACGGAAGATATAGATTTTAAGCCTATATCTTTGAGTAATGTTAAAGTTAGGCCCATAATAAAGATTATTTATAATAATTTTTCTTTTCCAGCTTTAATAGATTCTGGCGCGAGTGTGTCGTGCATTAATTCATCTATTATTAAGGATGACCTTTTTGATAAGGCCAACGAGGCCCACGAGGCGTGTCTTTTATATTTTAAGTGGCGGCTCTCTGAAAGAGAGTTGTTACACTACACTGGATAATGACTTTACAGTCCTGAAAAACGAGATTATCATTCTCAAAAGTAATTTAAGTGATCAGAATCAGAGAGCGAGAATATGTAATGTGGAGATTCGTGGTATTCCTCAATCAAAATCAGAGAATCTTCTAGTCATCATGGAGAAAATCTCATCCTTTATTGGATTTGATTGGAATCGAGATGATACTGAGTTTGTTTCACGTGTCGCACAGAAGGAGCAGAATGATAGGTCTAAAATCAAACCAATTGTGCTAAAATTTTATAAATAGATTCATAAGGATAACTTCCTGACTCAAATGAAAAAAATTAAAGGGCTTACAACACAACAGGCGGGGTTGCCAGGAGAGTCCCACCAGATTTTCGCATCTGATCATCTTACGTATCAAAATAAAGTTGTAAGACGCAAAGCTAAGAACATCGTTGGTGAAGAGGGTTTTGTTTGGAGTGTAGACTGCAAATTACTAGCAAGAAAAAATCCAACTTCACCGATTATACGTATTCAAAGCGAAAAGGATTTGTCGCGAATTTTATAGCTACTTTAAAAGAAGTTACAATGAAAAAAATATGGAAAAATTTCAAATTGAAGTCAGTCAATTAGATTGGAATCAAATATATTGCCCGCGTAAATCAACAAATGAAAACTACGACACTTTTATTTTGACTATACAAGATATTCTAAATAAATGCATTCCAAAGAAACTTGTAAAATTTAGTACTAATTTAAAAAAAACATACCTCACTCGCGGTTTGAAACTATCATGTAAAAATAAAAGATTATTAAGACTCTTATATATACAATCCCAGAGTAAAATAATAAAAAAACATTATAAAAGCTATACAAAAATTTTTAAAAAAGCTATATTTACATCTAAAAAAATATCAAATATTAGAAAATTTGAAATTGGAGAAAATAAAAGTCGTACTATGTGGCAAATAATCCGTCAAGAAACTAATAAAAATCGCAAAGAAACACAAAATAACATCAAACTAAATATAAATAATACACTAACTAACGAGCCCCATAAAATTGCAAACTACTTTAACGAATTTTTCACTTCTATAGGTAATTCAAAAAACATACCAAATAAGAATAAGACGCATCCCATAAATAGAGTAGAGAATTCTTTTTACTTAAAACCGGTAAATCGTAATGAGATTGAGAATATCATTAAACATCTTAAAAATAAAAAGAGCTGTGGTATAGATGAAATACCGCCGATTCTAATTAAAAAATGTGCAAAAGATCTTTCACTTCCATTGACAAATCTTATTAATCAGTCTTTCTCTGAAGGGGTTTTTCCGGAGGCGCTGAAAGTGTCGCTGGTAAAACCAATATATAAAAAAGGAGTTATATCCGATGCTAATAATTATCGCCCCATTTCGTTGTTAAATACTTTTTCAAAAATATATGAAACCGCAATGATCAACAGGCTCTATTCTTTTTACGAAAAGTTCAATATATTTCACTCGAGCCAGTATGGATTTCGTAAAGGTCGATCAACCACACTAGCCGTATATAAGTACATTCAAAAAATTTTAGATGCAATAAATAATAAGAAATACGCCATTGGACTAATGCTGGACATGAGTAAGGCGTATGATAGAGTCCAATTTGGCACTTTATTGAATAAGCTTTATGGCACAGGAATAAGGGGAAATGCCTACAATTGGTTCAAATCTTACCTGGAAAATAGATCACAATTCGTTGAAATTGAAAACATAAACTCTTCAAACGGTAAAATCCAAAAAGTAAGATCCAATTGTCTAAAAATCAAGAACTCTATCCCTCAAGGTAGCGTTTTAGGCTGTTTGCTGTTCCTTGTATATATTAATGATCTACCAACACTATTTGAAGACCAATGTATTTTATTCGCAGACGACATATCTATTTCATTTACCACCTTGAATGCCGTAGAATTAAAGGAAACTCTTGACACCACCTTTGACAGATTATTTACCTGGCTTAATGAACACAATTTAGAGCTAAATTTAAACAAAACCAATTTATTGCAATTTAGGCCACATCAAAAAAGCCCACTCAATATTAATTATACTTATAAAAACACTAAAATAGAGTTCGTAGATTCCGCTACACTTCTAGGTATTTCTCTTGATACGAATCTAAATTGGAAAATGCACATACAAAAACTATCAAACAAATTAAGTTCATTTATATACGCACTGTCACATCTAAAAAAGGTAACAAACTTCAGATCTGCACTCTCAGCCTACTATGCATATGCATATTCAAGAATGTCTTATGGGATCATCCTGTGGGGTAATTCAGTAGAAGCAAACGACATTTTTATCATGCAGAAGAAATGCATCAGAATATTAGCAAACATAAACCAAATGGAATCCTGCAAACCCTATTTCATAAAATACCGTATACTTACGTTAACGTCCATCTACACTTTTGAAGCTTGTAAATTTGTTCGAAATCACATACATCTGTACTCTCCTGAGAAATCTTTAAGGAGGAATAATCGAAACCAAAATAAATTAAAAAAGCCTTTTTCAAAATTAAAATTTATTACATCAGGTCCCCATTCAATGGTTATCAAGATATATAACCACATTCCTAACATTATTAAAAATATAGAAAGCAATATAGTATTTGTGAAACAATTAAAAGAGTACTTAGTTAAAAAGTGCTACTATAATCTGAAAGAGTTTTTCGAAGACAAGTGTGAGTGAATGAATAAATTATTAAATAAATTAGAATAAATTTAAATTTAAATATTGTTATTATTAATATTGTCTCTGTTTAGCAGACACAATAAATTGTTATAGATATTTTATATTTTATATAAATGATAATTATAATTGTAACATATATTATAATGCATGATGTAGAGTCCTCTTATGTGCTATACCTCAACGAGGTTTCGCAATCAATTATTTAAGATCATATTTTACTATTATTTTGTACTCTATTGATTGTGATAATTGCAATAAATAAATATGAAATATGTCGAAGATCGGGGAACTACGCACCCAACATGGAAATTAAAACTTCTTTACGCTTTTTACTATTTTGATTTTGGGTTATTGTTTTTTGTTCAAAAAGTCTTTCTTTATAAATTCATAACTCATTGGTACTCGAAAATCTCTTTTATATACAATTCATTTAAAATCTACTATAATAATTATCATAGAATTTATTTTGTCCTGACGAAAAGTTTGAGCATCTCTTCTATTGTGTTGCGTTTAGTGGGGATAGACTTGATCAACTCGCAGCGAGTTTGATGCGCCAAACACGTCAACAATAACAAACATTTTACTGCAGCTTATAATGTACGGGTATTTTAATACAAAAAATGGATAATTTAGGTTTATATTACCAGAATGTTCGTGGTTTGCGCACCAAAACCGAGACCTTTATTCAGAATGTGTTGTGTAACGATTACGATATTATTGTTTTGACGGAAACATGGTTGAATGATGGGTTTTTCAATAACGAAATTTTTGACAGTAGATAATACGGTTTTCAGGCGGGATCGGGATTATGGGATGACGGGTCAGAGGTTTGGAGGTGGAGTTTTAATAGCGGTTAAAACGGATTTGTGCGGAACGGAGCAAGTCGACTGGCGATCGCGCGCAGAAGATATGTGGGTTTCCATAAAAATAAATGATAAACCGACATCGAGGTACCTATATATTTCTTGCGCATACATTCCAGGTGATCAATCTTACGAGACGAATTTGAAAACGTTCTTCAATAATGTTTGTGCTATTTCTGCTGACCGAACTAACGATCTATTTCTTATAGTTGGGGATTTTAATATGGAAAAATTAAGATGGGAAATATCGCCAAATGGGGAATTTTTAATTGCTGCTCAAACGTCTTCAAGTCTATATAATTATATTTTGGAGTGCTTTTCATTTGGTAATCTTAAACAATTTAATTACTTAAAAAAATACGCAGACAATATTTTAGACCTCGCTTTAGCTAATTTCTCACTTACCTACGGTACTACTTACTTACTTACGGTAGGGCCGATGACTTTTTAGTCCCAGAAGGTTTGGTACTGTAAGGAGCGACCTCCTTTGAGCGTACTGGCTGTTCGTATAGTTCGATAGAGTTTAAAGATTTTGAAATACGAATGGTTCTTTTTTGCTTGTCTGACTCGGGACGTCAACGGACTACCGAGTAGATGTTATTTTTGATTTGGAGAGTTTAAAAAATAATAAACATCTGATATATCTCATCTGTGTTCGTAAATTTAGCATAGCGCCCATCTGGCTACCGCCCCCCGTTTTACTACGTTCTCACATTTATTCCCACCTTCTGAGAACTCAGACAAAGGATTCCTACTCATAAAGTCCGCAACCACATTTTCCTTGCCCGAGCAATACACTATTTTAAAATCATACTGCTGTATCGCTAACGCCCAGCGTGCCAGTCTACCATTCATATCCTTCTTGTCCCGCAACCAAATGAGTGCCTTGTGGTCAGTTACTACGTCGAATTGCATCCCCCAAATCAAATGTTTAAAATAATTCAGTGCCCACACCAAAGCCAGACATTCCCTTTCTGTTATCGAATATCTAGATTCGCAAACCGACAGTTTTCTCGAAGCAAACGAGACCGGCAATAAACTGCACTCATCCCCTTGCATCAGACATGCACCAAGCGCGAAATCACTTGCATCAACAAACAATCTGGTCGTCACGTTTTCTGCATTCGAAAAGTGACGTAACAACGGCGGGTTCTGTATGAGCGAAATTATTTTGTCGAACGCGAGTTGTTGCGAACTACCCCATTCGAACTTACACCCCTTTTTTAACAGTTTAGTTGACGGCATTGCTAATGCGGCATAACCATCAATAAATTTTCTATAGTATGAAAATAAGCCTAGTACTGATTTAATATCCTTGGCGCACGTTGGCACTTTAATAGACTTCAGTTTATCCAACTTAGACGAATCGGGTCGTACACCTTCCCCAGAGATTTCATACCCCAGAACCGAAACTCTTTCGAACCCGAATCTACACTTACTAGGCTTCAGGGTGAGGTTCGCGTCTCTAATACGACTCAGGACATTCCCAAGCGCGTCGCAGAATTCATCAAACGATTCTCCATACACTAAAATATTATCGATGTAAACAATCGCGTTTTTATATTTTAGACCCCCTAAAACTTTGTCCATAGTGCGCTGGAATATCGCGCCACTCGTTCTCAGACCGAAAGGCAATACGTTAAATTCATACAGCCCCGACGGCGTTACGAAAGCCGTCTTATGTTTGTCGGTCTCTTTGATGGGAATAGGTAGAAATTAAGATAAGCAGATACTTGAACTTCCAACTCTTTTGTATTCTTGGCTAGTTTAAATTAGTCTTTGACTGCCTATTTTGTTTTTTTTTTATTTACATTATTAATTCAAGTCTTGACTGTGGGCAGTTATGGGTTGATTTTGCCTAGTTAATTTGGATGAAGATTGTGGTAGTTTCAGTTAGGTTTAGTTTCTTACTAGCCTAAATTTATAAAGAATTGTCTTTTGGACTTTGAATGTAGATGGGCACAAGTAGTTGTGTATAATTTTTTTATTGCGGTTTTTATTATGCGGGGTTTCAGCAATACATCTTGATCATAGCATATTTTACTTAACATTTCCTTTAATCAACTTCTTGCATGTTTTTGTTTAAGATGATTGCCGCAGCTGACAGGTAGCTCCTGTCTGCTATTTTGTGTCCATGTTGTAATGATATCCGCATTAGGTAGGTTTGTAATAGTGAGGAATTTTGTTGATATGTGATACAAAAAATTACCATTCAAGTAATTTTTTTTTATAGGGGCGCGGCATGTAAGGAGCGACCTCCTTTGAGCGTACTGGCTGTTCGTATAGTTCGATAGAGTTTAAAGATTTTGAAATACGAATGGTTCTTTTTTGCTTGTCTGACTCGGGACGTCAACGGACTACCGAGTAGATGTTATTTTTGATTTGGAGAGATTAAAAAATAATAAACATCTGATATATCTCATCTGTGTTCGTAAATTTAGCATAGCGCCCATCTGGCTACCGCCCCCCGTTTTACTGTACATAAGAGTTTTGTTGTCCAAATTGACCTTTCACACTGTGATGTATTATCTGAGAAACCGCTCACTTCATATTGTTTTTATAAAGGTGACTATGGCATAATAAATCAGGAGTTAGCAAAAGTGGACTGGGATTCTTTTTTTGGAAATAAATCATTAGAAGTTTCAGTAAAATGTTGTTGTACGATTTGATCGATAAACATATACCGAAGAAACAATTTTCGTCTCGTAGGTATCCACCATGGTACACGTCAGTGCTTATCAAGGTAGTTAAAGAAAAAATGAAATTTTTCTATAGGTACAAAAAGTATAAAAATCCATTAGACGAGGATAGATACAAAGAATTAAGAACAAAACATAAATTGTTGGAGGCTAAATGTTATGCTTTTTATCGGAAAAAAATACAGTCTAATATTATAAAAAATCCTAAAAGCTTCTTCTCTTTTATAAAATTTAATTCTAAAAATTCGGGTCTACCTAAAATTATGCAATATGAATCGGAAATAGCTAGTGATGGTCAAAATATATGTAACTTGTTTCTAAAATATTTCTCCTCCGTTTACGAGGTATCGCAAGTTGCGATACGCAACCTATTCAGTCATCAACGACATCTAGTAATTTAAATAATGTTATATCTACAATAAATATAACGGAAGACATTGTCTGTAAATACATTAAAGATCTTGATACAAATAAAAGCGCAGGATCTGATAAAATTCCACCTATATTCCTGAAGCAGTGTGTTTCGTACTTAAGTAAGCCGTTGTCCATTCTCTAGAAGGGAACCTTCCCAGAAATTTGGAAAGAGGCCTTTATTTTGCCTATTCACAAAGATGGCTCCAAAAATAATGTTACTAATTATCGCCCAGTATCTAAATTAAATACAATAGCTAAATTATTTGAAAAAAATATATTTGATCAGCTTTACGCGACACTAAAAAGCTCTCTTAATATGTATCAGCATGGCGTCATTGCAAGTCGTTCTACCGTTACTAACTTGGCTATTTATAAACCTTTTTTTGCTTTCTAGTATGAATGATCGAGTGCAGGTGGATGCTGTATACACCGA
The DNA here is from genome assembly GCA_951230895.1 of Carpatolechia fugitivella. Taxonomy (NCBI): domain Eukaryota; kingdom Metazoa; phylum Arthropoda; class Insecta; order Lepidoptera; family Gelechiidae; genus Carpatolechia; species Carpatolechia fugitivella. The sequence continues at coordinate 209,190 of OX579651.1, forward strand.
CTATAGTAAAGCTTTTGACAAGGTAGATTTTTTCGTCCTTGAGAGAAAACTAGAAGCAGTCGGTGTGCACGGCAGCCTCCTGCGCTGGATCATTTCTTATGTAAAAAATAGAAGCCAAGCTGTTGTAGTGGGGGGATTTCGTTCCAATTGGATAGTTACTACCTCTGGGGTCCCCGCAGGGGTCCTTATTAGGTCCTTAATTATTTAATATTCTGATAAACGATATCACGGAATGTTTTAATAAGTCAAAAATATTATTGTATGCAGATGATTTAAAAATATTTATGAGAATAGAGTCAATTGATGATGCAACGTATCTTCAAAAGAATCTGGATAAATTTAGTCAATACTGTATCAAAAACAGATTGCATTTGAATGTTAATAAATGTTACGTGATTTCGTTTACCAGGAAAATTAATATTATTAACTATACTTACCATTTACATAGCAGTCCCCTTGTAAAAAAAGATGTTGCAAAAGATCTAGGCGTCTACTTGGATAACAAGCTTATATTGGATCAGCATATTCATTATATTGTGGGTAAGGCTATGAAAACTTTAGGGTTCATAATTCGGCAATCGAAAAAATTTTCTAATATTCATGCCATAAAAATGCTATACTTTACTTACGTTAGATGTCAACTTGAATACGCTAACCAAATTTGGAATCCACAATATAGTGAGTATCTGCTTTAAATAGAGTTCAAAATAAATTTATTAGGTTTCTTAATTTTGTATGCGGAGTAAAATTTGATAACTATGAGGAAGCCTGTAGGTACCATAAGATTCTTCCTCTAGCATCTAGGCGGGAGCTTATGGATCAACTCTTCCTATATAAAATTATAAATAACCATTTCGATTGTCCAGAACTTACAAATTGTATCCTTTTTTCAGTACCAAATAGATTAAATTTTAGGAAAAAGGCTTTATTTTTATGTGAGGTAAGTAACACAAAATTATGTTCGGAATTGCTACATACGCAGGGCAACCAATGCATATAACCAAAAGTATGTAGATATAGATATATTTAAACTATCTATCAATCAGTATAGAAGAGAGATTTTACAAAAACTTTCCAGTTAATTGTTTGTTTTATTTAGGAATTAGGTATTCGAATTAATTCTGTTCGACAATTTATACACTAACGTCTGCTTTTGTTTGATTGGATATTGTACACATAAGTGAACACCTGTAATTGGTTTACTAGGTATTTTCATATTATAACATCTGAGAACTCTGTATAAACTGTTAGTGTTCCAATAAAAAAAAATATTTAAAAATTATTTGAATTATTATTTAATCAAGCATAAATATGTGCTTCATATTTCAACTTTTTAGAATTATATCTTCCCATGTAATATCAATACAAATATCTAACATATGGTTTAATTTAATGCATTTACCACCATAAACTGTTAAGTTATATATACACCGTGTTCCCAGGCATATACATTAACTTTGCAGAGCGTTTCTATAGCTTCTACTTAACATATTTTACAATGGAACTTATTCTTAAAAACGCTTCGATTTAAAGTTATTTGTGACTTTATTTTATTCAATTTAATAAAGTATTACGTTATGAAATTACCTTTATTCGAGCTACGTTGCCGCTTGGCTGAAAAACAAAATATTGAGGCCCTAGAGGCAATGCGCGGCGCGTCAGTATTCTTTGACAACAATACGACCTCTGAGTGGCCTCTTTCTCTGAGAATAAAGCTAGGTACTCCCGAGATCTGACAGAAATGTACAATTACGTCGTTATGGTTACCGAAGTTATTATTTACCTGTCATAAACTCAATTTGTCAATTTGTTATTTTTGGAAGTTTCGTAAATTTTTGAGCTTAAATAAAACCAAAAGTAAAGCCAAAGTACTTTGCTTACGTGCACGGCGTGCATGCAATTATGCCGTACGAGTATGCAACTCAGCACCAGGCTGATATTCATTATATCTGTGATTATATCTATGGCTTCTGTGATGGAAATGCGGCTGTTCGAGAGTACTGTCAGGTGGACGTAGCTCTTTGAAGATGGGAGGCACTCGCTTCTAGCGCATAAATCCGTAGCTAAATAATGACTCCAATATTAAGATTACAATATTTTTGTATTATCTTTTCTTCATTTCAATCCCTAATCCACACCATTCTTTCTTCAGCCCATCATTCTCTGACTCACAACGTCTAATTAGCTTTTTTACGATATATAGGGCGAATATCGAGTGCCAGCAACAACAAACAAAGGGAAAAGTGCGCGGAGACTGCATGTAACCAATGCAATCTCCACATCCCTCCTCCTACAGGAAAATGATCAGCCGATCACAAAAGATAAACCTAACTAATTACCTAAAAGTGCGTATAATATTTCATTTAACAAACCCTATGATTTGTACAAGAAGCCATAGCTAACAGCTACCTGGTGGAACAACGTTTCACCAAATACGAATAATTAAAACCACGCCAAAAGATTATTCATTCAAGTACAACTCATGGTACACTACATGAACCAAAAGAACAATAAATAAATTTTGAAGAATTAATAGAACAACTAACAGCGACACAAAACGTTCAACATAATATTAACATTGGACCATGCTGCTATAATTGACCAACAAGAACAAACGAAATTATTATTATGTAATATCAGATGAATCAAATTATGACAACAAAATCCCATCAACATAATGAACAAACTTTAAGTGATCACACCTAATCTAAACTTAAATATTTCAACCTAAGCTAAGACAAAAACAAATGAAAAACGCGAATACAAAGTCTAAAAATCGAAGTAGCGGCAGGTCTGGAACAGGAGCTCAGGCCTATTCGTATATGTAGAAAAATAACGATCACCTACACTATGCGTCACTTACGTTAAATATTAACCGAATAACAAGATCTTTTCCGAAGAACTATAAATATTCGATAGCATATCTAAAATGAGTGGCCTATACACTAAGCTCACCCTCCCCTTATAGAAAATAACAACCCCATTAAATAGCTAGATTTTTAAAACCTTCTTTTCTTCACGAAGTTTCTTTTTTTAATATATAAAATGTTTATAAACTACTTATTACGAATCTGCAAATAAGAGCTGGATTAATCCATTCGAGAGAAAAACAAAAATTAATAGAATTTGACTAAACCTAATAAGCATAACATGAAACCAATAAGCGTTCTCGAATCCACCGACTCATAAAATACTAAACCAATACGATCGTGCTAAGAAAAAGCACATCTCATGAGGATGCATATGTCCTATTATGAGATCCGACAAGTAATGCTCAAACCAAACGAATATCTCGAACGATTGTTGATTAAATGAAAATACCATAGCTTAAGTCAAAAGTCCATGACAAACAAAAATAAATAAAATGTAAGAATAAGTTATCAAACTATGCCATATATAGACAAACATTAAGTTACCCATCATACAAAAATAAAAATAAATTTATATATAGAGACAATAATAATTATTTGTTGACAAAGACGCTGACATAACATATCAACTACAAATGACGATAGAAGTTCATGACGAGTTGTGAATAAAGTAAGGCATAGGACAGATCAAGGGAAACAAACGCCAAGTTACTATAAAATAATATTTTTAAACACGCAATCTGAACGGTTTCAGAGAATTATGGTGAAATATTAAATCACGTCTGGAGCTTCCATCTATCTTACGTAGTAAATAATTATTATTAGATAGCCTTCGAATAACACGAAACGGACCTTTATATGGACGCGATAACTTCTGACCAACATTTGTTATTCTTTTAGGATTATATACCAAGACTAAGCTACCTGGATCGAACGTTACGAACCTGACTTTCCTGTCATAATATTCCTTTTGAGTCATTTGCGATTTACGAATATTTCTCAACGCACAAGAGATCATTCTAATATTAGCATTATTGCGAGCAGCAATATCCAAATCATTACGATTAGATACAATATCAACATCAGAACGCAAAATTGTGTCTCTAGCAAAAACAATAGTGTAAGGAATCGTATTTGATGACGCCTGTCTCGATATATTATACGCGTACGTTGACATGGGCAAATACATGCACCAATCTGCTTGACTCTCGTTTGTATACATCGCTAAACTCTGAGATATAGTGCTATTAAAACGTTCCACGAGTCCAATGGTCTGAGGATGCCTAGTTGCAGCAACCGATAACGTGGAATCAAAAAAAACTATCGTATTTTTAACCATGTGTGATGTGAAAATTGATCCACGATCTACAATGACTTCATTTACCATACCAAATTTACAGAAGATCTCTTGAGTAAGAAAATCACTAACGGCCTGAGCAGTTGCACTTGGGACTGCTCTAGTTATCGCGTATTTCGATAAATATTCTAAACAAACTATGATGTATTTGTTTCCTAAATCCGAGGTCGGAAGAGGTCCTAATATGTCAAGGGCTATTTTATCAAAAAGATGATTGACTTCAATCGGTTGCATCGGAGCAATCAAATACGATCTCTTCCTCTCTTGACATTCTTTACAACTTTCGATATATCTAGAAATTTTCTTTTCAGCATCAAGAATAAAATATCTGTCCCTAAATTTACATAAAGTCTTCGTAAGACCAAAATGCGCTCCATTCCAAGGATCATCATGAATTTCCTTCATAACGTCATTAAATGAAGCTTGAGGAACAACCAAACGATCAACATATCTGTTACCTATCCTACACCTGTGAAAGAGCTTATTGTCTCTGGTAAGAAAACCTTTATAGTTTAGCCGAGATCTAGAAGCAATCCTTGAAACTTGTTCAGTGCAAAAACTATCAACGCTTTGATCAAATTCAAAACGAGAAGCTTCAATCCTGTATAACTCTAAACCATCCTCAACTACATCCTTAGGAGAGGTCTCCTTAACATCAACATCCTCAATTAATGGATTCCTGCTTAGGAAATCAGCAATTTGGTTATCTTTGCCCGAACAATATACTATATCAAAATCATATTGTTGAATCGCTAAAGACCAACGAGCTAAACGCCCATTCATATCCTTTTTAGTACGGAGCCATACCAAAGCTTTGTGATCCGTCACGACGTCAAATTTCATTCCCCATAGTAAATGCTTAAAATAATTAAGAGCCCACACTAGAGCCAAACATTCCTTTTCGGTAATCGTATACCTGGTCTCACAATCAGAGAGCTTACGCGACGCGAAAGCAATCGGAAATATTTTATCATCACCCTGCAATAAACAAGCACCTAATGCTTTATCACTAGCATCGACAAATAATCTTGTAACTATGCCTTCGCTATTCGAAAAATGTCTTAATAAAGGGGGGTTCTGAATAAGAGAAAGAATTTTAGAAAATGCATGTTGCTGTAGTTCTGTCCAAATAAATTTGACACCCTTCTTCATCAACCTTGTTAGAGGCATAGCCAAATCCGCATAATTATCTAAGAATTTTCTATAATATGAAAAGAGTCCTAAAATAGATTTAAGTTCTTTAGTCGATTTTGGCACTTGGATCTTCATAATCTTTTCAAACTGTGATTGATCTGGTCGAATTCCCTGACCCGTTATTTCATAACCAAGAACGGAAACTTTTTCAAAACCAAATTTGCACTTACTAGGTTTAAGTGTCAAATTGCATTCTTTAATTCTATAAGATTTCATTTAAAGATAAAGAAAATTCTTCAAATGTTTCCCCATAAACCAATATGTTGTCAATATAAACAATAGCATTCCGATATTTCATGCCCCCTAAAACACTATCCATAACCCGCTGGAAAATCGCACCACTTGTTTTAAGGCCGAACGGCATGACGTTAAATTCATACAATCCCGAAGGGGTAACAAAAGCAGTTTTATGCTTATCAGATTCCTTGATTCTCAACTGCCAATATCCACTATTTAAATCCAGATCCGCAAAATATTTGGCTTTAGCTAGATATAAAATTATGTCATCTATTCTGGGTAAAGGATATGAATCGGTAATTACTTTTTTATTCAATGACCTATAATCAATGCAGAATCGCCACGTGTCATCAGGTTTCTTGACCAAGACAACCGGGGATGCATATGCACTTCGCGACTCACGAATGATTCCATTTTCCAACATCTCACTCACTTGTTCCCTAATTATACTGTGTTGATGGTGTGAAACTCTATAAGGAGCTTTATGAATAGGAGTCTCGTCTGAAGTATTTATTTCAACTTCCATTAATGAACATGCCCCTAAATTCTTCGAATCAAACGCAAACTGCTTTTCATATTTGCCCAGTAATTCTGACAACTTACTTTTCTGATCTGATAATAAAGCATCAGAAATATTAAAATTATTACATTTCGTGTTATTCGTTAGGATCGTATCCTTTTTTAAATCGTCCAAATTTTCATTTATTGATTCTACCGTATTAAGAAAATAGATATAATCACCTTTCGGTAACGGCAATAAATGTTCGGACTCAGTCCCGGACTGAACATAATCAAGTGAAAACGCCGCGATTTTTGTATCATTTCTGAACCATACCTTATTCCTATCCAGTTCAATGAACTGTTTATCAAAGTTGACAATGGCCTTTACTGCATATAAAAAATCCTGCCCTAAAATTATATCAGGTACTAAATCGCACACAACAACAAATGCATGATTATAAACAATGCTATTTATTGTAATGTCCAATATAACAGAACATTCAGCTAATAACCTAATCCCATTCACCGTACGCAAACAAGAGGCGTTATCATTATATGCGTGTGACGGAATGAATTTATCCACTTTTTCAAGAAACGAAGAAGAAATCACAGAAATTGTGGCACCTGAATCAATCAACGCATTATGCCCTACACCGTACAAATCAACACAAATAATAGGAGAAACGGGACGACTAAAATGACCGTCTACCAATGTAGTCCCATTCACTGGCGACGCTGAAAGTTTGGGTCATTACCCTGTATATTTCCAACGTTATCACGCGAACCGCTTCTTAAATTATACCGGTTTTGAGTGTATTGGGGTCTTGACGATCTCGCATCATTGCGGGGTCGGTTTGATCCAAAGTTAGTAGTACGTGGAGAAGATGGACTCCTCGGCGGCCAACTAGAAGATCTATTTTGCGGCGTGGAGTATAATTCCTGCGGTGAGGCTTGCGCACTACGCTGCCCAATATTTTCACTGGGATAACCATCACCCATTGAATTCGTATAACTGCTGGGCTCGCCACATCGAGTCGAGGTTATCTTCACTGGCAACGATAATTCAGTGTGTGTGGCCATAAAGAGCATCGAATACTCCATGCAGGTTTGTTTGAGGGTAGCGAAATCTTTGTACAATTGAGTTCCGAAATTACGTTTAAAAAAAGATGACATACCAGTCAAACATTGCTTAATTATTATTTTCTGGTCTGAAATCTTAGCCTTTCCGGCAAGAGATTCCACACGATACACATAGTCCATCAGAGGCTCATTATAATCTTGACGAGACTTATAAAACAACGAAGCATGGTCTATAGGAGACGGGAATTCTAAACAAATCGCTTTTTTAATATCCTCATATTTCGTAGAGGACGATTTTGTCAAATTATAATAGCTGAGAGCCGGCCCACATAGATAAGTAGCCAACACTAACGTTTTTACATCGTCACTCCAACTATTTATAGCGGCGATTATCTCGAATTGCGAGAAGAAGTCCTCCGCGGACGAATTCAGACCGTTATACTTATCAGACATAATTCAACTTTTTTTAACAAAATAATATCAATTGTACATCACCAAGGCATCAATGCAGAGAGACCTTTCCATGGTATCTCATCATCATTCTAATGGCTGCAATCGCTGCATTGGCCATCTCATTCAATATTAATTTCTTTATTCACAGTCTTTTCTTAGACTTTTTTCTGGAAAACTTAATATGGTGCATAAAAAGGATTTAAGATTAAACACGTCTTCCTCTGCGTCCGCGTTCAGTCGAAGCTAAACAAAGGTAACAAAATTAAATTGCTTCATAGCTGCGATCCGTGCTGTGATATTTGCTCTTGATTCTACAAGGCAAATAATCAGGCAAATAATATAGCAAAGAAAAAAAAATACGTAACTGGAGGTACCGATTTCTTCATAAGTCTACACCATGTCAGGTGGACGTAGCTCTTTGAAGATGGGAGGCACTCGCTTCTAGCGCATAAATCCGTAGCTAAATAATGACTCCAATATTAAGATTACAATATTTTTGTATTATCTTTTCTTCATTTCAATCCCTAATCCACACCATTCTTTCTTCAGCCCATCATTCTCTGACTCACAACGTCTAATTAGCTTTTTTACGATATATAGGGCGAATATCGAGTGCCAGCAACAACAAACAAAGGGAAAAGTGCGCGGAGACTGCATGTAACCAATGCAATCTCCACAGTACCGACGGCGATTTCCTGGTCGCCGTATTCCTAATCTACGAACATTTATTACCATACACAGGAGATTTAGTGAGTTGGGTATCAGACCACACCGAGCTAAAAGAGTAATTAATTTGAGTGTTGCATAAGAGAATAGGTTTATGAACATTATTATTGACGATCCGACACTCTCAACCAGACGCGTAGGAAGAATCGTGGGTGTATCCCATAAGCTAGTGTGGAAACTTTGGAGAAGATATGGTTTACATCCGTACCACTACAGAAAATCACAAGGCCTTTTATCACCAGACCATTTTTCAAGAATTACGTTTTGCCAGAAGTTGAATGATGAGCTGATACGTAATCAAATGCTGCTTCGAAAAATTGGACGTAGTTACACGAAAAGGATCCAATCCACAACATTGTCAAAAATGACTTTAGTACACAAAACTGACCGCAAATAATACCAATCGTCCCATTTATAACATTTTTATTTTTATAACATTTATAACATAACATTTTTATTGTTAATAGTATATTTATACTATTAACAATAAAAATGTTTTAATGTTTCTCACAAAACATAACACGTAAAATTATCTTGAAACAAATACCTTCAATATCTGAAAAGTAACTTCAAACTTCAATATCTGAAAAGTAACTTTGTGTGGATTGGATCCTTTTCGTGTAACTACGTCCAATTCTTTGGATGGATGAAGCTCAATTTACAAGAGCAGGAGTATTCAACTAAAAAAATCGAATTCAGTGGCTTGAGAGTAATCCAAATGCACATTGGCAAGCATCTCATCAAACTGAATTCTCCATAAACATGTCGGCTGGCGTTTTCAACAACCAACTGATTGGTCCTATCGAAATTCCTCACCGCCCAAATTTTGACAATTACTTGGAATTTTTAAGAAATATTACACACCTAGAATTTTTCGAAAACATCTTGAAACTCTAAGAACTGCAACATGATGGCGCTCCTGGTCATTATGGAGCACAAGTACGTGAATATTTAAATATGACATATCCTGGACGTTGGATTGGGCGGGGTAGTACAACTATCGCATGGCCAGCAAGATCCCCGGATCTGACTCCTCTGGATTTTTACGTCTGGGGGACTTTAAAAGACAAGGTCAACTCAGTGCAGATTCAGAGCCGTGAGGAACTGCTCCAAAAAATCAATACAGCTGCAGAAGATATGCGGCAAATGCGCGTCAATTTGAATGGGCAAATTAGAACCCGTTTGAGCGTTTGCATTGAAACAGGAGGTGGCCATTTTGAAAACTATTTACATTAAATTTTATACATTCTTTTCTTGGGATGGTTTTTCTTTTAGGCAATTGCGATTTATTATTCATGCATGACCGCTTTAGTATTCACTGGCAATAGTCTAACTAGCGCAAAAGGATCCTAAGATCCTAGGATATTATAGGGATATCGATCCTACAAAATTTCCTTTGGGGAACTGCCTCTATTGCAGTTTGGTTAACCATTGTAGGCCTAATTACCCGATTGTCTAACAAGTAAGATGATGATTTCGTCACCGCATATCAAACCCATTATCTGATAAGATAAATACTCTTTTGATTAAAAAAAGTCATAAACATGATTTTATTTATTTATTTTTGTTTATTATTATTAAAGTGACTGATAAACATTCTTTTTTATTACAAAAAAAGGCCAAAGACAAATTTGAGGACCGAGTTGAGGACTAACATCTAGAGGTAGTGTCAATAAGTTTATGCGCGCCAAAACTTGTAAATCAAATTGCGACGTTGCCAACTCGTACAAAGAGTTATGCATAATGGATAATTAACTTGAAGGCATTTAGTTTGTATGAAAATGACAAAAAAGGTAAAAATAAAAATTCATAATTGTGTCCATAATGAGAAATGACTATTTCAATGGTCTGAATAGCGTGCCAAAGTTAATGTATATCACTGGGAACACGGTGTATAGGTAGTATATATAAAAGTTTATTTAGTCCACAACCAGCGTTATAATTTTCTGCTGAACAGATATTGCGACGCTGACGCTGACACTGTGCCATGAGCCGCAGAGAACTTGAAAACCGTGGATTGAGAATACATGTCATAATGTATCATGAACTCATCATGCTGGTTATTTGCAAAAAAAATCTTTCGTATCAAATTACTTTTTTCAGATTTTTCAAGCCACATAATACTTAGGCTAGAAAGTTACAGCACACCGTGTTAGTTTCTCGGAAACAGTAAAGTAATAAAATAAAGTGCTTTATTACTGATTTATTTCATGGCAGTTTAACTGATTTGCATTGTATAGTTTAGTTTCTGAAAAGAAACGTCGAGTCAGGTCCTTGTGTCCACATGGGGTCAATTGTTAGGCTGGGAGGGAGCGGGGCGGGCGGGGAGTGGGCGGTTGCCATAGCGACGCGCGGCAAGCGGTCGGTAGACGAGCCAAGAAGGTGAAGGGCGACCCTCTAAAAAAAAAAGCGGGTACCGGTCGGTGACCAGACTATACTCAACTCCTTCAGGATACAAATCCCTGACATCCCTGTATATTAGCAGACTTTGTGCTACGACGTAGCAGTTCGTAGCATCATACACGCAGATCTGTTAAATTTTTAGAAATTATACGAATTATCTAATTAGCCCTAAGTATAGTATTAACAGAGCTGCTACAGTCACGGGCTACGTACGACGTAGGCAACGTGTACAAGTCGCGTTGGTTTCCATTTTCGATAAGATTCAGCCAGCCAGTACTTAGTCATTACTTATTCATTCATTTCTAGGCTCTCGTGTCCACTGCAGACTGCAGGAGGAAATTTTCTCTCATTTCAACTCCTCTTGCCAGTTCTTTCCATTTGTTATTATAGCTGTATGATCGTCACGCCATCTAGGTATTCTGAGGATGTTTACAAGGTTGTGGACATTGGACAACGATATCTGTTGCCAATGGAAAACCACTCTGTTTTTTATCATATACATATATTGGTGGGTGGCATTTGAGCAATCTCTCAAGGTCTTATCTCACTTAAGGTGTTAACAATTGTGTTAAGAGGAAATTATTTTATTTCAGGTAAGAATTTAGCTTTCGTTTATTTAAGTTCAAGGTTTTTCTCGACTTCTGAATAAATTAAAGTAATAAAACTCAAGGTAAGGCGATGCCGATAAGCTGAGCACGGTATGGGTCATTGAACCCACCCGATCTTATATTATATAACACCATACATTACTATTACTAACACACGCTACATTCGAGTTATTTATTTCTTCGATATTTAGTAACAATATTTATTTACTCTTATTTTCATGCGTAACAGAATAAAATAAACATTACAGTAACTTTGTAACAGCCAGATTTTTTGTTCTTTTCAGCGTATAACATCAAGTTCTAAAAGTCCTAAAAACACTACGTATAAAAAGTGTGTTTGCATTGTGTATCCCGACTCGGGTATTAGGTAACCCAAGGAGTTTGAAGAAAGGGTTTAAATAACTCGGGTATAGGTAAATTAAATGTAAAGAAAGAAGTTTGTATAAAAGGCACACAAAAACTTGTTTGTTTTATCACTGCTGGTTGAACATTTAGTTCATAATTAGCATACAAAGTTTGGATGTATATTGTAACGTGATACTGTTTGTTAACCCTAATAAAGAGAAAGAAAAAAAAAACCTGCTGAATAGAATAATGTGATCTGAAGTCATAAAGTAAAGGCAAATCGAACGATCAAATAGTCTTTAAAACTGATGTTCATTTTCACCACTTTAATCGATCATATATAACCAAATGAATATGCTAACAATATCACAATTCTAAACGACACTAAAAATAGTTAATAGTTTTATCGCGTGATTTACGTTACTGACATCAAGGTCAATAAAATACGAACAGGCCAATGAAATTGCATCAATATAACAAAAAGAATTCGTTTTGTGGAGTTGGTGATAAACTTTTTAAAAAGATTAATACTTGATCATGCGTCGCGCTTCAGTAGCTGAGTCCTTCCATACAGCATGTTGCAGGGCGTGTGTTGGCTGCAGTAAAGAGATTAAATTTTACATTCATCACATTGTCACCAGCCCTTCATTAGCCCTTCATTATTATATATAAGAATTAGACGTTGTCCTGTCTTGAATTAATACAAAAACCAATTTAGTTTTTGTATTAATGATGATACAGTATTTTGTTTTAGATACCTACCTCTATTAGATCGACAATATTTTCGTGGACGAAACGTAAACTTACCATGACGGGTTCCTCTTCAGCTGCGCATTGTTATAAAGCGCGCGTGGCGTGCTAGCGTACGTGTATGGACCCTTAGGTCGCTGCGGTGGCGCCACCACCACCTGGCGCACCGAAACGCTCATCCTGGGCGGCCAAGTCCACCTGGCACAGCCGCGCCACTACCACAAAACACTCTTCTATCGCTGCCGCCACCAAACAGCACATGCAGCCTCGCCAACCTGTTTAAACACCACCCTGCACCAGGATCACACGATTTTATTTACAAGAATCCTGTTATCCAAGTCACAACCACATCCGACACCTCGCGTCACAACACCGATAGTGACACACGACGCACATTTGAAAATCGAATGTCAATGTACGGACACTAATCGAAGCACCATCGATCTGTTGTTTGATGAACTCTCACTACATTTACTTACATGATTAGTTCGAGTTACTTGTCTTTTAGAACCATGGTTCATTATTAAGTTGCCTACACCAACTGTTATTATTTTGTGATATCTCTACAACGTAACAAGTAAATTTGATATTGGTTGCTATGACAACGCGTCAACACGCATTTCCGGTCATCAAACTCGCAAATTGACAGGATAGTGTCCTTGGTTACAGTTCAACAAACTTTTCTGACTCGGCATTCAGTGGGCTCAGTGGCTACTTGGTGGTCAAATTCTGAAATCCCATGCAATTCGAATTTCAGATAGGTTACTATATTACTAACCGTAGGTAGGCAATTTTCGTCGACGGTGTTTTAAATAGTCAGAACAAAATGTAGAGACTAACACTTTAACTAACGCCATAGATATATTGCGCAGAAAAAAAAATCTAAGTCTATGCTTAACGCCTAGCGGTGGAGCGTTGGACTTTCATTCTGGAGGTCCAGGGTTCGATACCCGGTGGGTGGTTACTTTGTGAGACTCAATAAATTTAGGATAACTTTACTCGTAGGAATGTTCCCAGTTTGGTTAGCCTTATTGCATAATCACCTGACGGTCCGAAAAGTAAGATGACTATGGAGTCCTAGGCAAGCACGCGCTTTGGAAATAAAGTTCGAAGAGAACACACTAACAGTTATAAGACTATCCCAAAGGAATTAAGATGAACTTCCTCGTCGGACTGTCTCAATTCGGTTAGGACATTGCTCACCTGATTGTCCAAAAAGTAAAATAACTCCGGGCTTCGGAATGAAGACCGGAAGGCACGGTAAAATATAAAATCTAAGAAACGGTGATCACATCAGCCAACCATATCAAAGCTCTGAAACCAGGGTCGATTTTACAATATTTACAATTCAATAATTATTATGGTGATGACATTGATGACTTTGATAGGGGATCAAAAATGGCACGGCAAATGTTCATAAAAGGGAAAATTGAGTTTTTTTTTTTAATACTTTTGTATTAAAGTAGCCAGAAGTAAAAGAAACCTACTTTATTTTTATTTTTTATTGGTTGATGGGCTTACTGTTGACCACAATCAGGTCCGCGAGGGACGAGATGCGGTCGATGATGGAACGAGTTCGCCCAGAAGGTGCCTGTTCACTCTAACTTTGAAAATGCTTAGGTTATAAGCACTCGGAAAAACAGAAGCAGGCAAAGAATTCCACTCCTTGGCCGTGCGCATAACCCAGATAACCCTGAAACTATTTATATGTTATTACTTTTGACTCATAAGTCAAAGGAAAAATCATTAAAAAAATCTATGTCATCTGGGAAAGTCGGAAAATGGGTGGTGTTATAACACCTGGTAGGAGAATGTACTACTATGTGAATGTACTACTACTACCTACAGAGGAGTAGGGTTGAGCACGTTAGGATAGTAAAAAGAAAATAGAATTAAATGCTTTTATTTATCGGAATAAACTTAAAGCGGAGTATGATATGCCACACAACATGTTATGGGATGAAAATAAACGACATACTTCTTACAAATGAAATTAGTCTTATTTTTGCAGCATTTACATGCCAATTGGTTTTGCTTGTATTCAATTACACGATCTAATCTATCAACACGATCTCTATAAAAACCACTGAAAAGTTCACGAGACATCGCATTATAAATCAATGGAAATCAGTATCTGAAGACTTCTCCGAATACATCGTTATACGAGGCACCGCAACATATCCACTAAACAACAATATCCCTAGAAAGCATTTCATCTCTGCTTCAGTTATAATTATTACCCGGCTTGTTCTTTTGGTGCGCATACACAACTGTGTAGAGCACAAACAAATCAATGACATCCCTGGTCATCAAAGCTTTATAATAATACATAGGAGACTGAACATATTTAGGGGCTTAGTCATTCTGCCATGGAGGATACTCTTTCAGATTATGCCGATTTCGCCAGGTATACGTCTGGTTTTTTGGCACTGATGGCGATGATGTATTAGCCACATGAGAATCGTTGATGTTGGTTTCTTATGTTACTGGCTCGCTGCATCTTCTTTTAGATAAATGAGATAGCGGTAAAATATCTTCATCATCTGAAGATGACTCGCTGCAAACGACCTCAGCTTCAGCTCTCAGCTGCGAACCTAAAACTAAAATGTATATTCACTAATATCCTTTTCTTATGACCAGTAATGTAGTAAGAAAAAGAATAATAAATCAAAAATCATTTGTACATGGGAGATTGTGCAAATTCACGAAGTTTTCGTCACCTGCGTCCTCGTCTGTCATTTATCTGCATTTGCATTATCCGCGGCTAAATAGTAATAAATCCGGTCAAGTTTGCATCATCGTCCGCTTTTTCCAATTCCTCTAATATTTCGGTAAGCTGTAACGCTCTTTTTGGTCGTACCCTAAAATATCATACAAAGACGTATTAGACGTTAGTAATCCTACCAGGTGTTATAACACCTGGAACATTCCAATAATAAAACAAATACTATAAAATATAATTACCACCGTCAATTTATTTTTCTTTGGACCACAAACTCATAATGTAAATAATCTTCATGAAAAATATAAAAAATATATAAATATGTATTCCATATAGCGTACCTTTTACCAAACATATTGAATCGAAATATTTCTCCTGCTTTTATTCACAATTTTTTACTTAAAAATGACTGTTACAATTTATAACTACTGCACACAATGTAAACTTGATAAGCACTGAATGAGAAATCCAAATAAAGACTAAAGGAATGTCACTGTTTATAATTTTTAAAAAAGGGTAGATCAAAGTAAATTTGAGTGGTGTTATAACACCTGTTCGGGCTAACTGGGATAATTAAAGATGATTGAAAGCGCTTCGTGCGGCAAAGGGGTATGTCGACCAAGTGCGGATGGTTTGCTGCAGTTCGTCTGGACTCCCGATGGTAAAAAGGTGATGGCGGAATGAGCTCATGCAGCCCATGTGCGCACTCCCCGAAATACAGCCTGTAAAATACGGACAGACATGCAATCTTCCGGCGATGAGCCAAACTGTGAAGCTTGGTTACCACTGGATTCTCATCACCGATAATTCTCTTGGCTCTGCGTTCCACCGAATCAAGTGCAGCAAGTTAATATTTTGCTGAGTCATCCCACAGGTGACTGCAGTACTCCATGCAAGATCGGACTTGCGCTTTGTATAATGATAAGCGTTGTCCCGGCGTGAAGTAATGCTTGACCTTGTTCACTACTACTTCCTGTTTGGTCGAAATAGCTCGGCAGACACTTTCAAACATAAAGGTCATCTAATACTAAGACGAAATCATTTGCGGATGTTAAATATTAATCATATATTTAAGAACTATAGCGCTATGCTCGCAACTTCACTTGCGAGATCGTAGTTTGAACTTTTTAGCACAAAAATTAATATAACTCTGCGTCTAAACGGCGCATCAAGATGAAAGAAAGATGCACCAGTTTTAAGTTAGACATCAATACCCCTGATATTATTTTTTCTCTAATATCTTCTATGTTACAGACCTTGGCCGAAACCTCTTGTGGCAGACCTTATAAGGTACTAAAAGCATCTAAATAGATAATCCAGACCCCTTCTACCTACAAATCTGGTACGAAGATAAAAGGAGGTGGGCAAATTTAAAAACTCTACCCCCAGAGTAGACACATAGCTAGTTTGAAAAAGTGTTCATAATGAATCATTCTGTTATATGTGTACAAAAAATCCGCACTTCACGTCTGTTTCATTGTTTTGGTATTTTAATGGGTAACCTAATTTTAACGCATTTATAGCATTTGATAACGGGTTCAGGGCCAGGCAAAACCACAACGGGCTCAGCGCATCACCCTGAAATATGCCGCGTTGTACTTTTATAGATTCAGCCTGAACTATTTCTAAGGGAGTTATTAATTTAAGCCGTGTCGTCCATTTGGACATTGCACTCTGTAAAAAAGTTATCATTGTGGTTTATAGATGTGAAGAACTTCTAACAACCAAGAATGAGGAACAGAATCATAAGCTTTTTTATAATCTATATACATACTAAATAAATAATTTTTTTGCTTCTGTACTTGTCCTAGTATGACTGCATCTATAGTCAATTGCTCTTTACAGCCTTGACTTTTGCGACACCCTTTTTGTTGCTCTGTGAGTATGTTGTTATTGTCTACGTGAGAGTATATGACTGATGTTAAACAAGATGTAATTATTTTGTAGATAGTTTGCAAACAAGTAATGGGCCTATACTTTGCAGGGTCAGCAAGGTTATTCTGATCTTTTGGAAGCATGAAAGTTGTCCCACTGGTAATATATTCTGGTATAGTTTCGGGGTGCTGTATAAAATTATTGACATGATTATGTAGAACTGGGTGGAGATATGTAATCCGTTTTTACCAGAAGTTGTGTATGTTGTCGGAAACTGGAGTTTTCCAGTTGTGCAACTTCTTAAGAGCGTTTTTGAAAATCTCAATTGAAACTTATTCAAAGTCCATCGGTTCAGCGGCTGTGAGTGTGACTTTTTCAGTTTCTATCCACTGAGCTTCAGGGTTATGTGTTACTGGGTTTTCCCATAGTTGTGACCAATAATTATGTAGCTCTTCTGGTTTTGGCATATTGTTTTCGGCACTAGTGCGGGTGTTACATTGTGTATGGTTTGTAGTTGAATTTCTGAGTGTCCTATAAAATTGCTTTTCGTTTGCTGAAAATTGATTATTTTGGTTCTTTCTATCCGTACAGATTTTATACCTCCTAAGCCGACTGCTAGCAACTGTTAATTTTGTCGAAGCGTATCCAAGAATTCGCTAAGTTTTTTATTTGGTTCTTCGTGTGTAGTGTGTACTTGGTACCCCTCTATAATGTTTTGCACATGTTTTTCGATACGTTTAGATCTATTGCCTTTTATGTACTGTGTTAATCTTCCTATTTTGGCTCTTAGGTCTTTTACTTTTCTTTCGAGTCTGATTTGCCACTTGGGTCTTCTTCTCTGTTGTTTACAGCAGGAATCTGAATTCTTGGGGAGGTTTATTTTAGCACCGTTAACCTTAGCTGCAGTCCATGCTGCACTGTATAATACCGTTTGATATGTTGTAAAATCGGAGGCTATATTCACATATTTTGGGAGTACTGTAGAGTTTATTTATTCTACTATCATGCTATGTTTTTTAGAAGTTTTTTGTTTTGGAATAAAGTATCTTTATGTTGGCAGTGTGTTTTGGAAATATTTCAGTGTATCTTTAAAAATTTCATCTATTTCATGGCTATAGTTATCACCTACATGTGTGTTAATAACAGATGTGTTATTAATATCTATTAACTCTACATTTCACAGCTGTTCTCGAGAGTTATCACGATCCGTCTCGAACGCAGGCTCGATGACTTCCAGCCTACCGAACAAGCTGGTTTTTGAAAGGGCTATAGCACCATATACCACATACATACGCTGCGGCAGATTATACAGAAGACTGAAGAGTATAATCGCCCATTATGCTTGGCGTTTGTGGACTATGAGAAAGCCTTCGATTCCGTCGAAACATGGGCTGTTCTAAGAGCTCTCAAGCGATGCCGTATTGACCATCGGTATGTTGAAGTGCTGAAGTGCTTGTACAACAACGCCACCATGTCAGTTCGAGTACAGGAGCATTCCACGAAGGAAATCCTCCTAAAAAGAGGAGTAAGACAGGGAGATGTAATTTCTCCGAAACTGTTCACTGCTGCTCTGGAGGATTCTTTCAAGCTCCTGGAATGGCAAGGACTAGGCATCAATATCAACGGCGAATACATCACTCACCTTTGATTTGCCGACGATATAGTAGTCATGGCTGAGTCGCTTGAAGATCTTGAAAAAATGCTCAGTGACCTCAATAGAGTTTCTCAACAAGTGGGTCTTAAAATAAATATGGACAAAACGAAGGTCATGTTTAACGTCCATGTTGCACCCACCGCACTAACTGTTGGAAACTCTACTCTCGAAGTTGTTAACGAATATATATACCTGGGACAGGCAGTCCGATTAGGTAAGTCCAATTTTGAGAGAGAGGTCAGTAGACGGATCCAACTAGGTTGGGCAGCGTTCGGTAAATTACACAACGTCTTCTTGTCCAAAATCCCTCAGTGCCTGAAGACTAAGGTGTACAACCAGTGTGTGTTACCAGTGATGACTTACGGCTCTGAGACGTGGTGCTTCACAAAAGGACTTTTTCAGAGGCTCAGTGTCGCGCAGCGAGCTATGGAGAGGGCTATGCTTGGTATTTCTCTACGAGATGGAGTCAGAAATGAGGAGATCCGTAGAAGAACCAAAGTTGCTGACATAGCCCGTAGGATAAGCAAGCTGAAGTGGCAATGGGCAGGCCACATAGCGCGAAGATCGGATGGCCAATGGGGTAAAAAGGTCCTTGAATGGAAACCACGTACTGGCAAGCGCAGTGTGGGGCGGCCACCTACGAGATAAATCGTGCTGGAGTGCGATTGGAGAGGCCTAGGTTCAGCAGTGGACTTTAACAGGCTGAAATGATGAACTCTACATTGGATGTTTGGGTTTCATTTCTATTACCTTTAGTTCTTTGTGGGGTTGCACGGCAATGACTCTGACTATTTTCCTGAGCTTGACTACCTAGTATCAGTTGGTTGCATTAGTACTTGTTAGAGCTTCTGCATATGTACGACATGTGAGCCTATTTGATAATTATGTTCAAGTTGTGATTGAAGTGAGCTATCTATATCTGTAAGTATTTAATGAGTGAAATTTTCTAATTCTACCTGTCTCTTAATAGAATCTCTGTCTGCCGGTAATATTTTATTGTTTCTATGTATCACTCTAATCTGATCTGCTAATAAACTCTAAATCTGGGTGGAGTTCTGTAAATGTTTTATGAAGCTGTGCACGATATCCTGTAAGGTTAGTCTCGTTATTAGTAACCAAGTAATAACATCTGAGGAGTTCCCTGTTAATTTCATCCGACCATTGCATTCTCTGCCTTTCCTTACCTGCTTTGGTTATTGCAGGCAGCATGTTAAAGTCAAAGTCAAAATTATTTATTTCCATAGGATGTTATTACATCACTTAGATCACTTAGTTAGTCGCAGTCACAGCATTGTTAGGCATTGAATTTATGTGTGGTCTGTAACTATGGTTATTATCTGTTTGATTACTATTATTATTGCAACAAAGTACAAAATCGCCAAATAAGATATGCGCGTTACGTTATTTTGGAGCTGCGCATACCTTATCTCTGTGCTCTAGAGTGGCGTCTGCACGAGTGAAAGGGACAGACCCGCGCTGGGCAGATGATTATAATTATTACAAACAATATGATTAAATGCCAAGAAATGCGAAAAATACTTGAATTACAAAACCATACTAACTGAAAATACGACACTCGCATCTTTTTTTTGCACTTTTTATGTATAGTTCTTGCGCATTTTCAGTGCACATTTACGCATCGTAACGTTACACCATCGGCGCTGTCGATTAGCGACTGAGATTGCAACAAGGCATATAAAGATAAAGATAAAAGATAAAAACATACGCTTAGTTTGCCTTGTTTTGATGGCGCCGTTTTTCGAGCGGCGTTCTATTCGTGTATCTACCACTATATTTGATCAAAGGTTGAAAACGATTCTCCCTCGGGCTGAAAAGGCAACTTCAGACCTACTTTCTGAGTATGAGTAATGAAAAATAATTATCATTCAACGTTGTAGTTTTATTTTGTAACCTTTCCTTATCCCCATTTTCTCGTCGCTCAGCGACAATATTTTTTCGGATTCCGTAGATTCATTTTCAATGTGCTCGATAGTCTTGTGAGGCACGAAATCTGTGAATCTTCGTATCAAGGAATAACGTAGTCAATCTTGTGGTCGCCGCTCGTACTATCTGCATGCAGAGAAAATAGGTACCTATGTATATATATATATATATATTTTATAATCCATGGAAGATTTTTAGAGTATCACATCCATCACAATCACTCTACGGGTACTTATGAACGAAATTCGACGTAGTTTTTACAACGAATAATCTATTAATTCGTTGAGTTTTTACCTACGAAGAGAAGTTTTACAGTTATTTAATGAACTGGCTATAAAAGTGTTGGATATTAACCACGGAGACAAATACAAATTGTCTCCTTGATATTAATGGAACTGGACGTTATTTGCAACTTATATCAATCCGAAATACTTAAAACAATCATAATCATCATCATCATATTATCTAATGATTAGCGTTGTGTGTCCTACCACAGGGTTGTTATTAAAAATTGGGTATTTAGAACATAAATATTTTTAGTGTTGTTGCGTTTTTGCGAGGGGGATCCTGTACCTGTACCTCCACAAAATGTGTCAATATCACAATACAGTCATACTCATAGTTTTCGAAGAGATTGGTGATAGCGCCCTCTATTGAAAACGATGATAACTGCAAGCGCAATCCTCCAGCGTCGACCTAGCTTGCCTAAACCCCAACATTTTTCACATTGTTGCCTGTTGCTACATCACAAGAGAGACGATAGATGGCAGTGATTAAAATAATGAGATGCACCCTTAAAATATTTTTTTATTAATCATAATAATAACTATTTAAGTAAAAAAACAAAGGGTAAAAGAAAAAAAAAAAAAAGATGGCTAACATACAGACTTGATGTTTCACCTACACGATTTTCGTTATCACACTATTTTGGTATAATAGACACCCTAGGCCATATTTCCTCGAAACATTTTATTACCGGAGCGTTGGGCTGGGCAGCATTTGGGAAACTGCGTCATATCTTCTCGTCGCCACTACCGCAATGCCTGAAAAGCAGGGTTTATTAACCCCCGACGCAAAAAAGAGGGGTGTTATAAGTTTGACCGCTCTGTGTCTGTGTGTCTGTCTGTGTGTCTGTCTGTGGCACCATAGCTCTTAAACGGGTCAACCGATTTGGATGCGGGTTTTTTTTATTTGAAAGCAGGTTTTTTAGCGATGGTTCTTAGACATGTTTCATTAAAATCGGTTCAGCCATTTCAAGGTCATCAGCTCTTTTGTTAACTGCGGTAGGGTTCTTAGACCCATAATGTGTGTTTACTTTTTACTTTTAAACGTACGTGTGACCCAAAATTTGAAAAACTCATGTATGCTATATAACTTTGCATGATGATGGAATTATTGGTCTGATGCTGCAGCCAGGATATCCAGCACTCTTGAAAAAATAATAGCAGATATGTCGTGTTTGGATTAGTTTTGCTCAGTATTTGATTCTACATACATTGCAATGGTGGCAACACGATGAGCTGATGCTGCAGCCAGGATATCCAGCACTCTAGTACACTCTTGAAAAAATAATAGCCGATTTATCGTGTTTGGGTTCGTTTTGATCAGTATTTGATTCTAGATACAATGCAATGGTGGCAACACGATAAGCTGATGCTGCAGCCATGATATCCAGCATTCTACCACACTCTTGAAAAAATAATAGCAGATATGTCGTATTTGGATTCATTTTGATCAGTATTTGATTCTACATACAATGTAATGGTGGCTACACGATGAGCTGATGCTGTAGCCAGGATATCCAGCACACTAGTACTCTCTTAAAAATACTCTCCAACTTGATAGTCATCCTTTTAGATATAACTGTACTCATATATCATATTTTATTTGTAATAAAGTTTAAAAATTATGAAATAAAAATAAATTAGAAAATTTAAAAACCCCCGAAGCAAAAAAAGCAAAAATTTAAAAAGTCAAAAATAATACCTTTTGTTGAACCATCAAATTCGATAAAGTAACACCTATCTATATATTTTAATTTTATTATAGAAATTTATGGATGGCACGATTTGGTTTGCTCGTTGAAATGACGCTATAATGTCACGTCGGGGTACCGCTAAGTTTAAAAAAATATATCGTATCAAAGCAAGTTGGTCGAATATGCTAGCAAATTAATAGATAGTCAATCAAATGAAGCGTCTGACTTACTTAAGCTTAAACGGTACCCCGACGCGACATTATAGCGTCATTTCAACTTTAGCTCTTTAGCTCTCTCTGTTTTATCAGTGACCAAGTTTGCCAACCCTAGAACAGTGGTAACTTGTCCAGAAAGTTTAATAAATTTTAGAGGAGGACCAAAATTATATCTAAAATGCATTTTATTTTGAAAACTAAAAAAAAAAAAAACTTGTCCAGAAAGTTTAATAAATTTTAGAGGAGGACCAAAATTATATCTAAAATGCATTTCATTTTGAAAACTTAAAAAAAAAAAAATTGTCCAGAAAGTTTAATAAATTTTAGAGGAGGACCAAAATTATATCTAAAATGCATTTTGTTTTGAAAACTTTTAATCATTCAAATGTTTATTTTCATAAATACCACACACTTGTAAAAAAAAAATAAGTTACAAATTATTTTAACTTTTATTCGAAGGCCCTGCCATAGTAGGTGTGTGAGACATATGAAACTTTTTTTGATTTGCCATATCTTCAAATGCATGTTCGAGTTGCGATGAAGTAACTTTCAGCAGGTGTTCATCAGTGAGTCGGCATCCTGCATCTGTTAATAATACTACTAATGCTGATCTACTCTTTTACTATAGGGGATCGGACTGTTCCTAAATTTACCACGTTTTATGAATTATTTTTAAAATATAAATAATAATAAATAAATAAATTTGTTTATATCTTTTCAATACACCTTGCTCAATTTTCGAAGGCAGTAAACTGTGCGGTAAATGCGTTTTACCGCACTAGTGCGATTTTATTACATTTTTTTTTAATTCTTACGATCTTCAGAATGGATAATTTTGACAAAAAAAATATTTAAATCGATTCATACAAAGAGAAAAGTATTTCATATTTTTTATTTACACAAATTGTATCAAAAATATTATCAGCCAGTAATATTTTAATGATAAAAATAAAATTATCTCGCAAATAATATTCGTAGAGGCTGAATGTCCGCTAGAGCCTTTTCTCCGTAATTATGCTCATAAAAAAGAAACATACTATCGTTTTGTAGTTGGTGTAAAATTTTCATATTAATTGTTTTACATTGAATGTTGTTTTATGAGTGTTTTAGTGTTGATATTTAATGATAAATGTGAATAGTAAGGATACTCAAACTGGGCGCGATATAACAAAGGTTAGTTTTTAGAACTTCTACATGATAAAATGGACCTGTAGTATCATAGCTTTTGTAGGTTACTATGTATGTACCTTTCTTAACAATTTCAATTTAGTTATTTACTATCAGTTTTCTCACAAGTGTATTGAAAAACGTCGTACAACACACATCTTAGGTTTTATAACAACCTCGTGACATTATAAACCCTCGCCTGCGGCTCGGGCTTACAAAAGTCACCTCGTTTGTAATATGCCACCTACGATCCTTGTATCGTAATGTACTTAAAACAGGGTGTTAAATATTACAGGGGCTGATGTCTCCATGTAGGCTTACAGAGCCTGTGTTAGGAGGCACCACTCTTCATTAGAAACAATGGTGCTATGCTATAGGCACTGTTTAAAAAAAGAACAGTTTGGAAAATGGTAGTTAAATAAGAAATTAACATAAACTAATTCAAAACTTAAAACTTATAAACGTTTGAATAAATAGGTAATAAAAACAAAACATAGTTTATCCCACTTAAAGTATGTGTGTGTGTGTGTGTGTGTGTGTGTGAGTGTGTGTGTGTGTGTGTGTGTGTGTGTGTGTGTGTGTGTGTGTGTGTGTGTGTGTGTGTGTACGTGTGTGTATAGGTGTGCATTCATGCTCGCTCCACTACCCACCAAGTAGTGATTCAATTTCACTATATGATTTTGGAAATATAGATTAGTAGCAGACGATTTGCGAAGAAAAAAACAGAATCGGTTGAAAAACGAATTTACAGTGATTTTTGTAAAAGTTTCAATATGTCACATATGTGGAAGTTTGTTATTGGCATTTAGTGTTGTAATTTTTTGTTCAAATTGTAAAAATTTTTGCTGTTAACTTCCCAAATAAAATAAAATAAAAATAAAATAAATAAAAATGTCTGTCTCTTTCAAAAACGATTTTTCGTATGGAGATTAAATGGCGTTATAAATGACGTCAGAAGCACATGTGCCTCTCTGTCTAATCTTAAATTTCAAACCTTTACAACTCACTCAATTTTAAAGATAGAGCAAAAATTATTTTAGTTTTCGATAGCAGAAACTAATAAGTTTGGATTTATAAAATAAAAAAAGTAGTCCGATCCCCTATTGGAATGTCAAAATATAATCATTGTGGGCCATATATTATTCAGGGGTTTCAAATTTTCAAAGGACCGTAGGCAGGCCAGATTTAGGCCCGGTTTCCACCAAAGCGGAGAGGAGAGGAGATGTGTTTGAATAACCTATCAGATTTCGTTATTTCCACATCTCCTCTCCGCTTAGCATCAATAACGAAATTTGATTGGTTATTCAAACACATCTCCTCTCCTCTTCGCTTTGGTAGAAACCGGGCCTAAATCCTTCCTTGGGCCGGAGTTGGCCCGCGGGCTGTGCTTTGCCCGTCACTACTCTAGTGCAATAGATGCAGAGGGTGCCCAGGAGATATTAGAGAGAAACACACACAAGTGGTTGGTATGTAGTATAATATCAGACTTAAAGTAGAGTACCGAGTACCGAGTACAGAGAGCTATACTAACTTATGTAATTGCTTAAATACTAACTTATTGCTAACACAAGCAGTACGCGTCAGAACGGGGAACTTTTACGGAAGAAAAATATCTAAGCCAAGAAGAAGAAGCATCTTGAAACCTAATTCTTTCAAAGAACTAAGTTTAGCTATAAATTAACGCGTTGTTTTTTTTAACTTTCGATAAGGTTTGTTTAGTTCACTCACCCTGTCATTTGTAGGTACGAGTATGCATTGAGCCAGAAAGAGGACCTCTCCCTCCCGAAGCCGAGCGCTCTCCGCGTCGCGAGAGGACGCGATTAATGTTCTGTGCGTAATGCGCGCAAACATAACTTCCGCTTTC
Organism: Carpatolechia fugitivella; assembly: GCA_951230895.1. Classification (NCBI taxonomy): domain Eukaryota; kingdom Metazoa; phylum Arthropoda; class Insecta; order Lepidoptera; family Gelechiidae; genus Carpatolechia; species Carpatolechia fugitivella. The sequence continues at coordinate 235,133 of OX579651.1, forward strand.
AGCCCCGCACTCTTTTGTCATAGTAAAAAAATAAAAAAGTCGCTTTCGGTCGCGTGCCCTCGACTGCTTCTTCCGTTCGTGGACATTCACATTCATATTAGTAGATAACGTACGATTTTTCATCAAAACGACTAAGTATGGGAAACATTCTTAACTTTTAGTAACATCAGCAGCGTAATAAATGAACTATTTGTGTTTATTTTGTATTCTCTCTGGAATACGCTCAAGATTGTTTACTTGACGTGTTGTTACCTATAACTTGTTACTGACTGTGATGTGTGCTATGAAAGCGAATAAATTATTATTTTATTTTCATAATCATCACCAACAGCTCATGTACGTCCCCACCGAGGGACTCGAACCTACCCTGATTTAGGGCAATTAGGCCTTAATGAACCACGCTGGCCCAGTGCGGGTTGGTCGACTTCACACACAACCTTTAAACTTCTTCGCAGGAGTGTGCGGGTTTCATCACGATGTTTTCCTTCATTCACCGTAAGAGCGCCAAATAAACGTACATATGAATTTGAAATTTGAAAACACATTGGTACGTGGTGGTGGGGATCGAACCCGCGTCTCCCGGACGGGAGGCAGCGGCCCTAGCCACTACACCACCAACGCTATTTTATTTTATCTTATCATTATTACACTAATGAAATTAAATTATTACTGCCATTTCTGGGGCTTTTTACTATATTTCTTACCCTTTTGAGGTTAGAACTAGTACTCGTATTGGTTATATTGGATATTGAGTTTAACTTTGTGTGCTACAGGCACGTTCAGTTATTGAGGTCTTTGCTGCTGCGCTGCTGCTGCTGCTGGCTCGACAGAAGTGCGGCGCGTGCCCCTCTCCTCGAACACCGGCGCCCGCGCAGCGCAACAAAACACGCGCTTTTTATGCGCTTTGCCGGAACCGCCGCCGCGCGTAATGAGTCATTAATTTCCGTCGACGTGATTTACTGCCCCTGCTTGTGCTGTGCAATGTGCAGGGGACGCACAATGATGTCTTCTTTATCGAAGTTATTACTTCCGAAAGTTGGGAAGATTGAGTGCTCTGTACCGCACCGTACCAACCTTGCAAAACAATAAATGCTCCATCGGTTGTTTCATTGTTCTCGTAATATTTTATTATATTTCTACTTTCTTCGGAAAACTTACAGCCAATTATTTTCAAAATTGTATAAATAGTATAAAATTACGAAATTGGAATTAAATAAAAAGCCATTTACAAGTTTTCGCCTGTAGATACAATAAAGAGTAATAAAACTTAGCAAAATATTGATCCAGATCTTCCGTATTAGTTTTATTTTGGTATTGGATTGACTGTAACGGGCCGTTGATGATGATGATTGGATCGAGCTCAACTACTTTTTTAGTTCTCTCTTGATAACCCGTATACAAATTCTTGCACTCGATAAAAATACTATTTGAGTAATTGCTGGTTACACTTAATACTTTTTCCTGTGAAATGTATCCTGTGTGAGAGTCTGGAGAGATTTCACAGATAAGTTGGTAGGTCTGTACTGTCAAGTACTGTGAGGAATAGGGCAAATGCTCACGTGCGGCCACGTGATGATTTCCTTGCATTAGCATTGAGTGACAGCTCGTCCGCCGCGCATTATTGACGCAAACGCACCCGTGCGGACAAGTGTAGTTCACACTCACAACTGAAACAAGAGTGGACCACTTTCATATTACCAACTATAGACTATCTTAGCCCGGGTTCCTTGCAGATGATTATTCTTAAATATTAATCTTTATTGAATTTTTCAAAATGCATTAAATTCAATTTAATTTTACACATATAATATTGTACACCGAAAGGCAAAGCATGGAGATCTGCTTTCAAAACCTTGTCATCTACATTCATTACCCATGTATGACGAATTCTCTTTCGTGGTTTAGAATCATCATCGTAATCTTTACCGACACCAAATCGAACATATCAATTCGAAGTTCGAAAACATATTGGTACGTGGTGGGGATCGAACCCGCGTCTCCCGGACGAGAGGCAGCGGCCCTAACCAATACTCCACCGACGACGCTCAATCAACGCTCTGCCGTCAGACGTGGTTTTGTAACAAAGAATATACTTCCCCATCGAGGGGTTTGAGCCTAATTTCTACCACAAAGCATTATTTAGCTTGAAAAGATAGCAACACTGGAAACCTATAGATAGATACTGTTTGTCTAAAGATACAAAGCATTGTTTAGCTTGAAAAGATAGCAACACTAGAAACCTATAGGTTTGTGTAAAGATACAAAATGCATTTAAGTTTAGTTTTGCGCGGACGCGTAGGGCAACAATCGTTTAATGTTGCTCATTCCATAAAAATAATTAAATTTTGTATTTGGAATGTTTTTGCTTGGGTCAGGTCAGTGTGAACACAGATTAAAGTTCCATCGAGTGATGCGTTATGTCCTCTTTGTCGATATTATGAAGATTGATGCAGTGACGACAAAATTATCAACACGGTAACTGACAGACAACATCCCAAGATGCCTATATTACTTCTTACTTGTAAGTCGTGAGCATGATTACGTTATGTATCAACCATTTTTTTAAATCCAGACACGCGGCAGTGTGTCCGCCAAGTTCACAAAAGAAAAGAGCGACGACGAGACGCACCAGTGTATTACACGAAACATTTCGAGCCACTTTCAAACCTCCCAAAACTTGAAATTTATTAAATCCACACACTTGAAATTCTGCATGTCTATTAAGCCTGGTAACAATCAATCAAGGATCGATTACAGCAAGGAAAATAACACAAATAATATTAAAGCAATTTAAGAAAGTTGTGCTTTCCTGTAGCAATGATTTATAAAACTTCTATAGAACTTGGTACCCATGAGAGATCTCACCACGGAGACAAATACAAAGAGGAGGTGCCACAAGCAACTTAGGCCCGTCTCATAGCGGACTAAGTACTCTTACTACTAGCTATTAACCACCAGGCGTCGCTTCTGTCAGTGTTACTTTGGATTTTATGGATACGACACGAATATGACTTTGATTACAACCATTTTAATTGAAATTAGTGACGCAAAAATTATGAGCTGTGTTGTATCGTGCAACAGTACGAGTAATACAACTATTTCTAACGAAAAAAAGACATAATTCCACTCGTATGTATTTTTTTAATGCAATTTTTAATGCTCGTAATTTATTCCTTCGAGTAAGTTTGGCGATAGCAACGCCATCTATCGCCAAGTAGAATAACTTCTTGACTGTAGAAGGTTATATGACCTTCATTCATGCTAATTCATTCATGTTTTTTATATAGTAAGCTGGGGCCAGATATGGAATCTAAAATAATATATTTGTATAAAATATATATTTTTGTAGCAATTAAATAATGCTGTTAATATTGATGAACTTACTCAATATTTATAACTGAATACATGACAACAAAATATCACATTTTGGGCAAGAATGTTTCCTTATACTTGGTAGTAAGTAAGTGATGATGATAAAGGACTTACGTGAAATCCCGTGTCAAAATTGAACAGATCTTTTTATTTATATTCTTTATATATATATATTCTTTATTGCACACTTAAATTTACAGGATAATTAAGAGATCTTCTTATCAGATCTTTTTATGTCTTATAGTTTCAGAGTAACCAGTAACCAGTAACCCATACTGACCCATCTATTTAGATGGGCCATCCTGTATATCACAATTGCTCATATAAGGTAATCCTACAATAAAAACGACTACATAATACAAAAAAGAAGAGAGAGATGAATTTAAAAAAAATGGTCCGATTTTTTTGTTTTTTCACTTGCCTGGCAACATTATACAGCGTAACGAACTAACGAACTGAACCATCTTGTGTGTAATAGCAAAATTAAGTACGGTTCATTAGTGTCTAGCTGCAAAGCTAGTTTTGCTATTGACCGCTAGATGGTTAGCAGAATTTTATCTCCCCGCACCCCCTCCCAATGGCGACCCCCGCTATCATATAGAAAACGTCTTAGGGCAGCTCCTTTTTGTATTTGTCTCCGTGGATCTCACACACATCTTTTATTGGCGAAGGCCTTATTTGAACTTGGCACCCATTCCCATGTAATTATGTTTTGGTGGGATATAGGTTTCAATACTGGGAAAAAACTTCCATTTTTTTTGGCCAACTTGGAATAACGGATCCGGTCACCTAAGGCCACTTCCCTGAACGGCCACACTCAACACTTTGGCAATCATAATAAGGAAAGAAGAATAGTCTTTAGGTGTGAAATTGGTACTATAAGGTTAGTATTTTGAACTCAACACCTCAGGTGAGTCCTTTATAAGATATACAAGAATCATTTGGCGCTTTAATTAAAAAGTATTATTAATAAAAAAATAAGTCATGCTATACTATTGTCTAATCTGTGGCTATACTAATATATTTTACATGCCATAGTTTCTAATAATGTTAAAAACTTTGGCGATTTTTGGATGTAAGTGGCCGTGGCGTGGCCGTTCAATAAAAGTGGCCGTTGAGGGAAGAGGCCTTTCATGGGAAGTGGCCTTAGGTGACCGGACTCATTCATCTTTGTATCTATGACGAAATTAGTTTTTTTTCTGCTTATAGAAAAGACATCAACGAGAGCAATTAGCTACGAGTTTTACATTCAATGTAAATTATTTTTCCTTTGCCAGATTTGATAATACGAATGATGTCTGGTTAGTTTTTTCTTGATTGGATACTAGTTTTATGCTGCTGGAGAGGGTGAGATGGCACAGAAGCGTTAAGTTTAGTGCTATCAAATCACCTTTTTCAAATCAGATGTTAGTATTACTGCTACAATATATTAAAAACGTAACAATATGGCGAGTCCATTTTTTATCGGCGGCGGCAGCTTTAGCTTGAGCGCAGGCGCGGTGCGCGGGAGTCGATGCGCGATAATATGCTAATGGCTGCGCTCCTGTAACTTATGGTCCCGCGCGCGCACAATGAGCGCCGACCGTTTTGTTCAATAACTTTTTATTTTAGCCGCTATTGTCGATTGTTCACTCACTGTTTGTTTATAAGCCGGCTCGGCTTGCGGCTGCGGCTGCGGCTTGCCTCTAGCACTCGGCTCACGATATCCTTGCGCGATATGTACTCGCTATTGTAAGGGACTAGCTCTTCGATTTTCGTATAAAATAAATTTATTGCAGCAGGGTGACATCGCCATCTTGGTGAACAACAAATTCGGGATACTTAAAATGTAATTACTAGTATTTGACTTTATATAATAGCTTTACAAGCATCATTATTTTAGCTCTAATAGGTAATTATTTAATTACGCAGCCATCACGATTTCTTAACGAAAAAATATTGAGATTAAAAAATATCATAATATTTTGTTTTTTTCAATATGTTTCCTTTAGTGCTAAATTGTGACTGTAGTATAGAGAAGTAGTATATAACAGCTATATTCTTACCAACAGAAGTCGGTGGGTTGAGAGTATAATCGCTGGCCGTAGATCACGTCGGGGAAGATGGACTTGAGATTCAGAGTAAATTGGAGAAATGGCAGTAGAGACTAGAGAGCGTTGGCTTGAAGATCAGCAGATCCAAAACGGAATACTTGTTCTGTGATTTCGGCGGCCTCTCCAGCTTTCTGCCCACTGCGCTTGATGGTGCACCCTTACCAATTTGCTCCGATTTCCGGTACCTTGGTTCAGTCATTCAGAACGACGACGGCGAGATCGATCGGGACGTTGATGTATGTCTAATGGGGGACGCCTGCGACAGAGCGCATACGGGTGACTTGCTCTGTTTAAAGAACTATTTAACCCCAATTCCCAGCTCGGTTGTCGCCCTTTGGACTCGCGGTGCATCGAACATTTCTCCCTGTTCTCTCGCTTTCCCCGGACGAGTTCTGACCCCAAACGTATCCTCTCCCACCGCTCCAGGGAGCGTCCTAGCCGATTCATCCCAAACAGAAGGGAGCACCGCTCCGTGGGAAGGGAACCTGAAGATTCTCCTCCACGGAGTTCTCCCCCCCATCCGTCTGATGCTCCTCGGTAGTGCTCCCACACTCCCTTAGCGTGGGATCCTCCGGATCGCATGGTGTCACACAACTCGCCCCCTTGAGGCGGTCCAACAGGTTAGTCCTCACACCGCTACTCCTCTAGGAGACAACCGAGGAGCACTGGTTTTACTGGTGCCCCGGCAGCGTCGACCCCTCGAATCTTCCCGATGCTCTGCAAAGTCTAATTATGTTCCCTATTGAAATGTCTCTTAATTGTTCCCTATCAATCCTATCGGTTCCTAGTATCTCCCATCTTGGTAGAGAATACTATAGGGCATTCCGCAATTAGGTGAATGCTTGTTTTTTCTTCCTCACATTCGAGACATGATGGATCTGTGGCTTTCTTCATTATAGTGAGGTGACTGTTCAGTGCACAGTGTCCAGTGATTGTCCTGTACCTGTACCTGTGACCAGCCTCGCCTCATCGATCGGGACGTTACAAATAGAGTGAATGTGTAATGGATGAAATAGCGACAGGTCAAAGGAACCATTTGCGACTCCCAATTCCTTTTAAAATTAAAGGGAAAAATTTATAAGACCATTATAAGACCTGACGTCATGTATGGATCTGAGTGTTGGGCCGTTAAGGACATGGATGAAAAGCGACTGCATGTAGCTGAAATGCGAATGTTAAGATGGATGTGTGGTGTGACGAGGAAAGATAGAATAAGAAATGAGTATATATACAAGGTGTCCAAAAAGGGTATTTGCACTTTTAAATATCAATAAATCGTCTTAATGAGGGTAGATAACAAAAAAACATATAATGTCATACGTGGAATTTATTGGAAATTTAGTTGCAATGGATTCGTATACCGGAGCTCAGCGTGCATTTTGTATACGAGTTTATTATCAAAACAATAATTCGATAATAACAGCTCGTCACTTATATCGCGCGCAATTCAATGTACGGGACATTTCTTTATCTCCCAGTGCGAATATCATTAGAAAATGGATTAAGACATTTGAGGCTACAGGGTCAACTTTAAAAAACTTTGATTGCGGACGTCCGAGAGAAATAAGGCTACCTGCAGTTATTCAAGAAGTTCACGAGTCGGTAAGGCAAGATCCCTCACTATCACTGCGAAAGCGAAGTCAATTCGTAAACATTGCAAAATCAACATTGCACTTGATTTTAAAGAAGGATTTGCATTTACGTGCTTACAAGATTCAATTAGTGCAAGAATTAAAACCCACAGATTAAGAACAGCGACTAAATTTTGTTCAGGAGATGTTTGCGCGCTTTACCAACTTCAACAATGTCTTGTTTAGCGATGAAGCAAATTTCCACTTAAATGGCCATGTCAATAAACAAAACTGTCGCTATTGGTGTGATAAAAATCCTCGTTATAAGCATATGCGTCTACTTACAGCCCTAAGGTGGTAGTGTGGGCAGCAATGTCCGCCAAGAGCATAATCAGCCCCTATTTCTTTGAGGACGGTAGGGGACATGCACTTACAGTTAACGCGGACAGATATTGTAACATGATTGAAAGTTTTTTGGCACCATCTTTACGGGAATTTAGAGGTTACAATTCGGCAACATTTTTTCAGCAGGACGGTGCCAAATGTCACACGAGTAGAAGGTCTATTGAAGCATTGAATGAGTTATTCCCAGAAAGAGTTATCTCAATAAACGGGAACCTTAAATGGCCCCCTAGGAGCCCGGACTTAGGTCCACTTGATTATTTTTTATGGGGTTACCTAAAGAGTAGGTTTACATAAATAAGCCGTCAATTCTTAGCCAATTGAAAAACAATATTGCAAGTGAAATAACAAAAATCACTAACGTTTTATGTGAACGTGTCTTAGGCAATTTACGGCCACGACTTGAAGAGTGTCAATATCGTAATGGACGTCATTTGGACAATCTAATTTTTTCGTCGTAAACTTTCCATTGTATGTACTTTTTGCAAATAGTAATAAAATTATGAAACGATATATTTTTCATTTACGATTTTCGTATAGTGGACAAGTTGAGGAGTAACAGGCTGTCATGGTATGGGCATGTGATGCGGAGAGAGGAATCCCATACCACCAGACGTATGCTAGATATGAGAGTGAATGGAAAAGCAGGTAGGGGTAGACCCAGGGAAGTATGGATGGATTGCGTGAAAGATGATATGTGTTAGAAGGGAGTGAATAGTGATGTGACGTCTAACAGGGATGAATGCAAGAAGTAAACATATTGCACCGACCCTAAATAAAGAGAACAGGGCAGGAGAATGATGAGATCACGAGCCTGTTCCCGCGCACCAAAATCACACGAAAACTATATTTTTTATTTATCTGTTGATGTAAAATGTGCAGCATCAGATAATACACATGTCCGGGACCGCGATTAATCTAAGAGCAGGTAATTTTGTACGAGCTTTGGATGAACAGAAAAAGTTCCTCTACAATACAACGGGATCGTTTTTTCCCGTTCTCGAGGCAACGGTCGCTGCTTCCCAGAACTGTTCTCTGCTATAAGATGATGACACCCCCATTAATTTATAAATTACAAGCATCAATCCACAGTAAAGTTGTCCTAATTTTTAATGTGATTGTTATCATTTCTTGATGATGATCAAATACCTTTTCAACTCTCATGCTCTGAAAGCAGTCCAATAATGACCCCAAAGAAAGGATCTTAGTAACTTTGAAATTCTGACATTTCTTTTTATAATTTTCATTGAAAGTTGCACGCGATAAATGGCAAAGGAATAGACAGACACCAATTGATTTAATTTCAATAAAAAAAACCGCTTGTATATACTTTCCGATGCAAGATGAATACAAAATACATGTATTTACAAAGAAATAACAATAAAAGAGTTAAAAATAATAAAATTAACCAGAATTTTTCTTATTTTTGTCGAAAACATACCTCGCTGGAAACGAACGCACCCTATAAAAAAAGGCGGCAAAAAAGTTTTTGCCGAAAAAAGAAATTTTATCTGTGGTTTTAAGCAATGTTTTGATTTAGATTTGATACATATTTTATTAATTTATGACAATTTTAACGATGAAATAGTGAAAATTAGTTTAATTTAGACTTGTGCGCGCGCGACTGTTTAAAAGTTAGTATACAGTGATGTCATTAAAACCATCAGAAAATTTCGCAGTTTGACCATGAAATAGGTGCATTGATGTGTGTGTTGCACGTGTGATGTCTACGAGTTTGTGTTAGGTATGTATTATTTTTGCCCATGTGTTATTTTTTATAAACTGACTTGTTTTCTTTCCTCACAATTGAGATGAAAAACAGAGTGTTCACCACGTGGGAAACTGATCAATTCCCTCGCACTATAAGAGCCCTCGCTACGCTCGTGCGCCAAAATACCTCGGTGTGTAATTGATCGGTTTCACCCCTTGGTTAACAATCTACTATTGTTTGCCATGTGTGTTTGAAAAGTATACCTATATAAAGAAGTATTTTTAATAAACTACGTGTTCTTCTGTTGTGTTGATGGCTTGTGCATTTTTTATATTTGTATTTGCTCAAGCTGCCGACAAATTCCCAAGCGAAACTATGTATAATTATGAAGTTACGAGATCATGGAATTTTCTTATGGATGTGATAAAAGGCAATAAAATACCAAATGCATGCGCATACAAATATAATAATAATTTCGTTAGATATTTAAAAAGTCTAGTATGATGTTTATGTCCTTCTACTTACGAATATCATTAGGCAAAATATCGTGACCGGCTTACATAATTTATTTACATCATATTTTAAATTTGATTTGCAAATGTAATAAATATTGAAGAGAAAATAAAGGGGAAAGTTAGCAGGGATGCAGTGCGTTAATAAGTATAACAATGGTCAATGGTATGGTAATAAAAATGACACGCATGGAAAGCATTGAGGATTGAAAGGCAGGTAACTAAGAGTACCTACGACAGCGATTGTGTACATTGTCGGTTCGATTCCATAAACAGGAATAAGAATGAGGCAGCCGGCGGCGGCGTCACCGTCCAGCATCTACAACACAAATGGAATCAAATATTGATGAGTTCTCGAAATATCGCTACCGGGACCATGCGTCCGCGCATCGTATCTACATACATTGACAGTTGTTTTTCGAAATTATATCGATTGATATGCGTTTGGCCCGTGGTAATGGGCCGTCGTCGTCCGGCGACCGATCCGTCACTCTTCAAAACATGTCAAGTTTTCACGGTTGACTTCAAATGACGTTAAATATTAATTTGTAAAAGTTTTTTATAAATTGATAGTGCCATCGGGAGCTCCTTTTGGTACAATTTGTAGGAGGACATAAATCAGTGAGTGAGATTTTGTAAGGAGCTATTATAGTCAGCGCTGCGGCCCGGCCCCGTGGTGAGTCGGGCAAAGGGTTCGTGGGGATCCTGGCATTATGGTGCGATGATCTATGGCGGCGGCGACAAAAACGGCGGGCACAGGTGGTAGCTGGTACATGGTATCAATTCGGCGGGTTTCTGTAGAAAGTGTCGATAGCATCTCTTGGTTAGCGGGATGGAACATTAACATGTTCGCCCTCGTCCCTTTGCCTGCGTCTGCGCAGCCAGTACGCAGATTTATTGCAGACAAAGTCGTCCTTTTGGTTTTTGTCAATCGAATTCAACGTAGAAATATGATATGGGAACTTTGTTGAATTTCTTTTTTATTCACTCTACTACATAATAACAAATTGTGTTCATTAGTTTTTCTAATTCAAATTAAAATTCAAATAATTTATTGCTTTAAATGTGGTTAGTTCGTTACAGATGGTTTGTAGGTAGGTACATATTTATAGTTTCACACACTTAGTCGTAAGATCGATATGCAGCAGCAAATTACAAAAATACTATCAGGTTCTGAATTTTATGATTGAACAATAAACTAAACCAATCCAAACATTAATTAGTTTTTTATTATTTTCGTGGGCCAGGTTTTACTTCATCGGTACGAACATAAATATAAGCTAATATCAATAATAACAAAATTTGAGCATTTTTTGTTTTTCTTTTTTTCAAAATAATAAATACATGAAACACATTTAATAAACCTGTATTTCCTTATACAGCATGGTTTTGTAATCGCTAGCAAAATTTAAATATGATGTTCAGACTATCATAAGCAACAACTTTTCCCAAGGAACTTTGGGTTGAAAACATCAAAAAAAAAATCGACTCTTCATACAAAATACACAATCAACTTTACTAATTTGTATGGGAGGTCGAATTTTGGGAAAAATTGTTACTTATGCTCTAAACATCATATTTAAATTTTGCTAGGGTAATTCCTAGCAAAATTCGTAATTTTGTAATCAAAATCATGCTGTATAGATGAAAATCACTTTATCAGTGAAACAAGTAATCATTTTGCGACTAACCATACTATACGAGTACTATTTGCAACCATCTAAAGACATACCTAAACTCATGAAAACGCAAAAGCCGTATCGATATCAACTCCAGCGTCGGTCGCTGTCGGCGAGGCGGTAGTGATTGCGTCGCGCAATGCGGAGCGTGTGTTTGTGTGTATGTTCGTAGCGGCGCAGGGCGAGGAGCGTGGCCGTGACGTGGAGGGCTCTCGGCCGCGCCTCGCCGCCTTTTAATTACAGAATAACGACAACAATATCACCCCACACCCTTTCTTTACCAGAGTTATAAAGGCCGTGATTCTGACAGGTACATTTTGTAAACATAAAAGAGGAGAAGTCATGGAACAATGGGTTGAAAACTTATCATGCGGCCTATTATAATTTCAATCACATTAAGAGTTTATAACAAGAAAGCAAAGATGATTGCATATTTTGTAAAAAATATCTATCAGTTTAGTCGTAGACTCTTTATAAAAAGCGTAATCTCTAAGATAATTTGATAATCCAATTTAATTTATTCAAGTCAAAGTCAAAATTATTTATTTCCATAGGATGATATTACAGGAAAACAGAAGTATTTTTTAGAAAATCAAGAATTTAGTTTGCCGAAATCAAAGCCATTCATGAAAAACTTTTGCGTACATTGCAACTTTTTGTGGTAATTTTTATAGCGTTGCGTTGTGAAGAAGCATCGTATATAAAACTTGTTAAATGACAATTTCGGGTGATGCAGCTGTCAGAAGTTGACGTAATGAGCCGGCTCGTCACCCTCGTGCGTAGGGCGGGAAAATGACGTCATCACGTGACGCAATCATCTCCGGGGCGTAACTATTGTCTGCGGATTTGTCCGCGAACCGCGAGTTATTACATTGTATTTTTCACTAAAATTAAAATAATTTTGAACTAGCCAAAAGGGACCACCACCAGATTACCTGAACCACCAGATTTGACTTTATCAAAATTACACAGGGTGGACAGGTTAAAAGTGAAAAAATATTTGCAGCTCACTGTTTTGATGCTGTTACGAACTGAAGTTGATTGAATATCAGTTCAGTAGGTAATAAATATCTGTATGTTTTGTGCAAGAGATCACTAGATAAAATCTTTTATTAATTGAAATTATCAGTAATCCCCAAATATCTTAGCTTAGGAATATTTGATCCGGTTTATTAGCAAAAATACCGTTCCGGATTACTTTAAATGTATTGAAATAATTTAATTTAGCAGTGACAAGGATGTCCCGGGTCGGCGTGTCTGTAGTTTCATTACCCGGGATCATCCCCCCAACCCGCCCCGTAGGATCAACCCGCACCCGGCCCAGCAATTAAGAACTAACACCGGACCAGCTACGTCACCGATCACTTTTCATTACAAACGACAAAGTCGCCTCGCGACCGATCGAACCCCTTGTACTGTACCTTTACGTATTGAACGTTGTTTTCAAACTCAGCTTTTGTTTTAATAATGGTGTTTTCTAATAATGCGGTGGGGAATGCGATTGGGCCTCCCGCGGCGAAGTCCCACGAAGTCCTGCGTCCGCGGCGCGATCAAAGGCGATTGTTTACTGCTTGTTTATTGACAAATCACTCATTAAATCGACACGCGACGTAGTGATTGATTGACACTGCGCCGCCCGTTGCATCGCTCCCTCCGATAGGGTGCGTAGCGCAAACGGAAGTCTCAGCGCCAAATATTGCACTCTTGCTGAGAACTTCTGCTGTCTAAAGGATTTTGTATTATGGCCAGACATCTAGTAAAAAAACAATGATAGGATTGATCTATATTTTTGTAACGGGATTAAAAATTGATATAATGTTTACGCTGCATTCGTGTAGATATGCCGATGGAGATTGGTTTCGATATGATCTTAGATATACCCACTGAAGGGTTAAAGCTCGAGCCTACCCTAAATCAGGTCGAGCAGGGCCACACAATAGGGTATTTGACTGTTCCTAAATTTACTATATTTTATGAATTAATTTTAAAATATAGCTCAGTAGCAGACGATTCGCGAAGAAAAAAACAGAATCGGTTGAAAAACGAATTTACAGTGATTTATTAAATTTCAATAAGTCTGTCTCTTTCAAAAACGATTTTTTGTATGGAGATTAGATGGCGTTACTAACAAGTAACTTCACATGCTAGTAAGTGCCTCTTTTTCTAATCTTGAATTTCAAACCTTTATAATTCGGTCAATTTTAAAGATAGAGCAAAAATTATTTTAGTGTTCGATAGCAGAAACTAACAAGTTTGGATATAAATAATTTAAAAAGTAGTCAAATACCCTATTCCAATAAGTGCTACTTAGAACACTATTTTATATTTTTTCGCAGACAAATAGTTAGCTGCATGACTGTTTTGAAATCTGAAAAAAAAAAAAACAAGGGTATTTGATGGGGTTTGAGCAGCGACAACCACAACTCCATCGAGGCTTGCAGCGTGTGCAATGATTGGCAGGGAATGCAAATACACCAAGTAGGAGGGCATCATAGGATTGCGGTCAGCCTGGCGTGCTCTGTCAATAATGTGCAATAAGAGTATTCTGACTAAGCCCGGCAATTATTCACATGTTTTTGTTTATTGTTGCGTTGCGAGTTTCCGGTTGGATGCGTGTAGTCGGTGCGTAATTATAATTACCGCGCACCTCCTTATAAAGCTCCTTACCAGTTGCAATTTACGTAACAGGCGGCTTGCACAAAAAAAAGACAATCGTCTACGGTATGCAATTTAATCGAGTAGTTTACTAACGTGTAGGGGTTACCGTGATGTATATCTGAATATTTCAAATATGAAACGGGGTTGTGTTTAATCGTATATGAGCAACTGATTGCAGTTCTTTTTTTGCATGCAGGAAATCTTGTAACATACATACTTATATATGTGGGTGTTTATATATTGTTTATTTTATACTTTTGACTTTACGTGATAAAAAATAAACTGTATAATAATAATGTATGCTATACACGCGCCCTTATGCATGTGTCCATTGGTGTAAAGTAGTGATGAGTAGGTATATTGAAATAGAGATTGTGCATATTATTTGTCAGGAACTGAATGAAAACTTAAAAATAAAATTATCACCTACATGTTGTATTGTTACAGTTGTTATCACCTACATATTGTATTGTTACAGTTGTTATTACCTACATATTGTATTGTTACAGTTGTTATTACCTACATGTTGTATTCTTACAGTTGTTATCACCTACATATTGTATTGTTACAGTTGTTATTACCTACACGTTGTATTGTTACAGTTGTTATTACTTACATATTGTATTGTTACAGTTGTTATTACTTACATATTGTATTGTTACAGTTGTTATTACCTACATGTTGTATTGTTGCAGTTGTTATTACCTACATGTTGTATTGTTACAGTTGTTATTACCTACATATTGTATTGTTACAGTTGTTATTACCTACATGTTGTATTGTTGCAGTTGTTATTACCTACATGTTGTATTGTTACAGTTGTTATTACCTACATATTGTATTGTTACAGTTGTTATTACCTACATGTTGTATTCTTACAGTTGTTATCACCTACATATTGTATTGTTACAGTTGTTATTACCTACACGTTGTATTGTTACAGTTGTTATTACCTACATGTTGTATTGTTACAGTTGTTATTACTTACATATTGTATTGTTACAGTTGTTATTACCTACATGTTGTATTGTTGCAGTTGTTATTACCTACATGTTGTATTGTTACAGTTGTTATTACCTACATATTGTATTGTTACAGTTGTTATTACCTACACGTTGTATTCTTACAGTTGTTATCACCTACATATTGTATTGTTACAGTTGTTATTACCTACACGTTGTATTGTTACAGTTGTTATTACTTACATATTGTATTGTTACAGTTGTTATTACTTACATATTGTATTGTTACAGTTGTTATTACCTACATGTTGTATTGTTGCAGTTGTTATTACCTACATGTTGTATTGTTACAGTTGTTATTACCTACATATTGTATTGTTACAGTTGTTATTACCTACATGTTGTATTGTTGCAGTTGTTATTACCTACATGTTGTATTGTTACAGTTGTTATTACCTACATATTGTATTGTTACAGTTGTTATTACCTACATGTTGTATTCTTACAGTTGTTATCACCTACATATTGTATTGTTACAGTTGTTATTACCTACACGTTGTATTGTTACAGTTGTTATTACCTACATGTTGTATTGTTACAGTTGTTATTACTTACATATTGTATTGTTACAGTTGTTATTACCTACATGTTGTATTGTTGCAGTTGTTATTACCTACATGTTGTATTGTTACAGTTGTTATTACCTACATATTGTATTGTTACAGTTGTTATTACCTACATGTTGTATTCTTACAGTTGTTATCACCTACATATTGTATTGTTACAGTTGTTATTACCTACACGTTGTATTGTTACAGTTGTTATTACTTACATATTGTATTGTTACAGTTGTTATTACCTACATGTTGTATTGTTGCAGTTGTTATTACCTACATGTTGTATTGTTACAGTTGTTATTACCTACATATTGTATTGTTACAGTTGTTATTACCTACATGTTGTATTCTTACAGTTGTTATCACCTACATATTGTATTGTTACAGTTGTTATTACCTACACGTTGTATTGTTACAGTTGTTATTACTTACATATTGTATTGTTACAGTTGTTATTACCTACATGTTGTATTGTTGCAGTTGTTATTACCTACATGTTGTATTGTTACAGTTGTTATTACCTACATATTGTATTGTTACAGTTGTTATTACCTACATGTTGTATTGTTGCAGTTGTTATTACCTACATGTTGTATTGTTACAATTGTTATTACTTACATGTTGTATTGTTACAGTTGTTATTACCTACATGTTGTATTGTTACAGTTGTTATTACTTACATATTGTATTGTTACAGTTGTTATTACCTACATGTTGTATTGTTGCAGTTGTTATTACCTACATGTTGTATTGTTACAATTGTTATTACTTACATGTTGTATTGTTACAGTTGTTATTACCTACATGTTGTATTGTTACAGTTGTTATTACTTACATATTGTATTGTTACAGTTGTTATTACCTACATGTTGTATTGTTGCAGTTGTTATTACCTACATGTTGTATTGTTACAGTTGTTATTACCTACATATTGTATTGTTACAGTTGTTATTACCTACATGTTGTATTGTTGCAGTTGTTATTACCTACATGTTGTATTGTTACAGTTGTTATTACCTACATGTTGTATTGTTGCAGTTGTTATTACCTACATGTTGTATTGTTGCAGTTGTTATTACCTACATGTTGTATTGTTACAGTTGTTATTACCTACATGTTGTATTGTTACAGTTGTTATTACCTACATGTTGTATTGTTACAGTTGTTATTACCTACATGTTGTATTGTTACAGTTGTTATTACCTACATGTTGTATTGTTACAGTTGTTATTACCTACATGTTGTACTGTTACAGTTGTTATTACCTACATGTTGTAGTGTTACAGTTGTTAATCTCCTTATTTTTGTTTCGTAACTGAGTCTCATCTTAAATTTTGGTTTCGTAATCTAGCCTCATCTTTATTTTAGCTAGCTTTGCTTACAATGCAATGTAGGTGTTTCAACTGCTCTAAATTGCTTTTCATGATCTCTTTTACATTGTTCTGAATACTACTAGAGGATTGTGAAATTCTTTTTGAATTTGTCATTTAATTGTTTTCTTCTGTCTCTCACCTTATATGCAGCCTCGGACCAGACCAGGGTGGTTGGTCCGAGATGCAGCTCTTATAAACTGTAAGTACACTCTCGCACGAATGGCGAGATTGTCTGTTTCTATGTGCTTATTTCAGATGTATGCAATGTTATAGGTAGCTAAATTTAGTTAATTTACTTTTGATATGTTATAATATTGTGTTTTTGACAAATCAATGGTTTATGCTTACTCGTATGCACGAATCTTTGATTTAATTTGAGTCATTTATCTCTCACTTGCAAAGCTTTGAATGTAAACAACCAGCTGCCTTCGTGAGTCGACGTCGCGCGGATGGCGAATGATGAGTGGAAGGCTTTTACCGGATCGCACAAACAAACGAGACAATTACGCGGTACAGGTGTCAAGTGGTCGCGCATCCGACTTGCAAAGCAGCTGGATAACGAGCTGGGTGCGGGGGAGGGGGAGGGCTGGCGAGGGTTTCTTTGAGGCCGGTGAGGTTGAGGGCTCTCCGCGCTGTATTAAGTTTGTTTTGTCTCGCGAGGCGTGCGACTCCGCCCGACGCCGCCGCCGCCGCCGCACCGACTCCACGCTTCAGTCTCAGCTATACTAGACCCCAAGCTTTTATTTTTATTTGCGCCGGTAAAGGCCTCCTTTGCATAGCCAAACATCAATTTGACATTATTTGGAAAGAAACATTTACATTTCGACTCGAAAGAGGCAGACTTCAGAGGGTTTTAACGAGCGACACGATTGTTTGGAAAGTGGGTCCTTCTGTGTACCCCTTCATGATTTTCCGAGACAGTTTGGATATGACGCTTACTTTTTGGATGGATTTCTTTGAAGTATTAAGTGTTTAATTTTTGATTGGATTATTAGGAGAGGTTCTTGAGTTAGGGTAAGGAAGTTCCTGTGGTAGCGTGGGGGCCGGCTGTGTGTTGTGTTTGCTGTCGTGTGTCGCGGGTGCTGTAATGGGCATTTCGTGCGTCGCCGCGACGCCTCTGTCACGCCGCCACACGCTGCGACCGCACGCTGTGAGAACCCGCCCTTATCTAATATTCAGTTACAAAAACGCCATATCCGGTGCCAACATTAAACTCTTTAAATCTCGATTATTATCCTAGAGATAAGCCGTGGGAATCGTAACGTATCACCTTGTAACGAGCTACTATGCCAGCTACTTTTGATTGAAGGAAGAGTTAATTAATTAACGGTGGTTTGAAAATAGAACTAATTCGAAAAACAAACATCGGAAACTGACAGTATGGCGAAAACGCGCGAAGAGTTGGTAGTTGCGCCGCCCCCGCGAGGAGCGCCAATCGAGAGCGCGCGCGACGCCGATTGGCTGGCCACACGGCGCGAAAAAACGCCGTGGAAAACAATGGCACTCGCAAACACTCACTCTCTGTGACCGTCCAGGGTATCCAGACCTGCAGTACCTCGACCATTGTCTCCTGTAAAGTACAGGTGCGCAGAGACAGCGGGCGGCGTCGCGGCTCTGTGACACTGGTGGTGAGCTACTGCTGTCAATGTGTTGCGGTTGAGTGATATCACCTCACTGCGCGTGCGACTGTGTGCAACGCGAGTACTTACGCACCATGGCCACCATGGCACTCGGCACAAGTGTTGCTATTACCTGCAATTATTATTATGTCTTACTGGTGGGCTATGTTTATGCTGCAAAAGTTATATGTGACATTCAACAACATAATGTCTTGTACCTAGGTATAATGTATATTCATAAACGAAAAAAATAGTAAACTAATTTTTGAATTGTTATTCAATAATATAACGAAGGATAACAAAAGATCTTAAGCAGGATTAACCTGACGATATATTACATATGGCTTAAGTGATTTTATCCTAATAATTATCTTCTACTGTACAACTCAGTAAATGCTTTGTTGATGACAACTTTTTAACGATTTTTTTCTACCCGTCACGCGCCAGAACCTTGTTTTTTTCATTTATTAATGTTAAGTTACTTTTCCAAGTAATATAAACAGTGCAATAAAAGGGAAAAATGTACGTCGTAAAACCTTTTGTTCAACTTAAAAATTGCTAAATCAGACCATCTCAACTGCAAGTAATATTTGTTTTAGTAATGAATAGCCAGGTAATGTCGACCTCGTATCATGACATGACGTGTCGTGCTGTTGCAGTGTGCAGCAGACGAACAATGCCCTAATCTAATGAATGCAAAAATATCTCGCGTTACGTGATGGCGTCTAGCAGCTGTAACATAAACCCTCTATCTTACGAATGTCAGAAACATTGCAGTGAGATGACACATAAGGTTAAGGCTAATTTACACTTGCCTAGTTAAGTAGACAGTAGGAACAAAACACGAAATATAAGTCCGTTCTATTTTGACAGCTACTTACCACTTGCCGTGTTTAGTAAACTCGCCATTGTATTCGTGCAAGTATAAACGGGCCTGTGAATATACAACTGAAGTCTCTGTTACACAAAAGTTAATAAAATAATGATATAAAATTACAGTCATCATCATCGTCGTGTGGGTTGTTGTAACCGACCTCACAAACCCAGGTGTCAGTGTTATAGAGCCGTCAAAGGCCACTGACATGGCTCATGTAACGACTAGATAGCAGCCGGGACCAACGGCTTAACGTGCTTTCCGAAGCACGGAACCATCTTTATTTTCGGACAGTCAGGTGATTCAGCCTGCAATGTCCCTAACCAAACTGGGGAAAGTCTCACAAAGAGATTTTTGCTTGACAGTGTTCCCACCGGGAATCAAACCCGGAACCTCCGTAGCGGACGTCGAAATCTCGGCCACGAAGGCTGTTACAGTTAAGCCGCGCTAATCTGTCTGTGCATATTTATAAATCTGTTCAGTTTTTGCTTTATCCGTATGCATGATGATATAAATGCATTATGATCTGTGTTACGAGGAAGGTCATTCTAAGTTTACTGGATCTGTTTTGTGCTTATAATGAGATCAATAGAAACATGCAAAATGTACAGCCGAAGGTAAAGAAGTCTTTAATGATTGTAATCCTGCCTAACAATTGAGAAGCCAGCCACAGTACTTGTAAAAAAATGTAGTAGTAGCGGGGAAATTTACGGTAAATAATGAATGAAATATACAAAGAAATAATAATAATAATGGTAATATAAGTTTAAAAGATAATTATCTTTTTCAGTTTATAATAATTTTCAGTGTATAATTAGCAACCACCACAGACATATTTCCCACAACAGAGCTGGATAACTTATATTGTTTCATCAGCAAAATATCACAATTTTCTTCATTTCTAATACGACGTTTTTGATAAACTATAACAATAATTTGTTTAAATCTGAATTACTAAATAAAACATGACACCGTTACCGTCTGGCCCTGCCATTGGCATTGGCATCAGCATTAATTTCACATAGACATGCGCTGGCGCACGCCACGCCACGAGCATTGCTCCAAAAGGGAAACTGTAATACATCAATCATAACTCGTAATCAAAACAAACTATTGCTGAACGATTAATCTTATATAATCTGATTATGTTGATGTGACTGCGGCTTACTTGCATTGTCGAGCTGGCTTTGTTTCAGAACGCTCAAACACGCTCTTTTTCTCAGTCAAAATAAAAAAGATTTGATTCAAATTGAGATGTTTGCAAATATTTTTTTATATCAAAGCTAGCAAATACCAAGGACAAGAAAAGCTTGTTCATGGTCGGCACGTTCACTCTAGTGTACGCTCACTGTGGAGAAGAACGGCTTGTTTATGGTCAGCACGTTCACTATAGTGTACGCTCACTGTGGAGAAGAACGGCTTGTTCATGGTCAGCACGTTCACTCTAGTGTACGCTCACTGTGGAGAAGAACGGCTTGTTCATGGTCAGCACGTTCACTGTACGCTCACTGTGAAGAAGAACGGCCGAAAGAAACTCCACAAGTAAATATTATCGAGTATTTTTTTAAATGTATCTATAAACTACTAATGCAAGATACAGTCACTCGTATCCACTTATTTCACTCGTATCATATTCTATGATACTGTCACTCGTATCCACTTTATTCACTCGTATCATATTCTATGATACTGTCACTCGTATCCACTTTATTCACTCGTATCATATTCTATGATACTGTCACTCGTATCCATTTATTTCACTCGTATCATATTCTATGATACTGTCACTCGTATTCACCTACCTATACTTCACTCGTATCATGTTTCTTAATGATTTTATTCTATTTCAGTTTTGTTTAATGAATTTGAAATTAACATTTTAATTTGGGATAAATGATATTTAATTTAATTCATTATTCAGCATGCACTAATATTGATCACAAGCCCTATTTAGGGTTCCGTAGCCAAATGGCAAAAAATGGAACCCTTATGGATTCGTCATGTCTGTCTATCTGTCTGTCTGTCCGTCCGTATGCTACAGCCACTTTTTTCGGAAACTATAAGAACTATACTGTTGAAACTTGGCAAGTAGATGTATTCTGTGAACCGCATTAAGATTTTCATACAAAAATTGAAAAAAAAACAAGAAATTTTGGGGGTTACATAGAACTGAAACTCAAATTTTTTTTTTTTCATCAAACCCATACGTGCTATTTTTTTCTAAACTGAATAGTTTGCGCGAGAGACACTTCCAAAGTGGTAAAATGTGTGTCCCCCCCCTGTAACTTCTAAAATAAGAGAATGATAAAACTAAAAAAATATATATGATGTACATTACCATGAAAACTTCCAACAAAAATTGGTTTGAACGAGATCCAGTAAGTAGTTTTTTTTTAATACGTCATAAATCTTAAATCGTAAACCGCGGCTACTATTTATGTTACTTGCTGCTACGGAACCCTTCATGGGCGAGTCCGACTCGCACTTGCCCGCTTTTTTGTATACTAACTAAGACTAAACTAACTAACAATGAACATCAAATTAAATCAACGGTCCGTTACAGTCCACTGGACATACTGAACTGAAATAAATGAATATTATTGATATTATTTATGGCTGGAATCTCAATGAAATATGTTACGAAAACCTTTCTAGAATATAATTAAAATGTAAAATGTAATTAATATGTATGTAACAGGACGTTGATGATGATGATGATATGTATGTAAATACATAGATGCTACTAAGTTGTGTTAGTTGACAATTTAAATACTGGTTTTTGCTACGCCGTAGCACATCGTAGCCGTCGTAGCGAAGAAGAAAACATGCACCTACGAAAAATGCATGCTTTTCTTTTGAGCAGTAAAAATGTTTATTTATTTAAAGTAAGAATGAACAAACATCACGATTCAAGAAAAACTATACCGCGGCTAAGCTGAGCGTGGTACTTCAGGTAACTAGAGTAAGTTTTAAGAGGGAAGAATCGCGATCCTAACGAAATAGGTATTTAGGAAAACATTTGCTATCGATTGTACACTCATGCGACTCCCAGTCGTACGATAGAGAGCGTTGCAGCTCGCGACTGACAATAGGTATTTTTCTTGATGAAATTCCCATTTCGGGAGAAAACGGTTTCAACTAAGTAAATTTCAACAAATCACTTTGATTTTGATGTCGATCGTTTCAACACAATAATATATTCTAGGTTTATAGGTTTCGCTTTTTTTTTTAAATATATTGTTTTTGTTCAACAAACGGCAATTCGACACAGTTTTAATCACAAAAATTGCGTTACTTGAGGTTCCTATAAGTTTGAATCTATAGCAAATTTTGAAAAAAGGAAAAACCAATAACCTAGTCATTCATTGTGTCAATAACATACTAAAAAATCATGGAGATTGAAAAGAAAAATATTTACCTAGAAATGGAAAAACGTTATCTTTTTTTGTATGGACGAGCACGTGCTATTCTTCCCTCTTAATAAAGAGCGGATACTGCACTCACGCGCAGTTTAATCTACAAACCTACTTCTGTCTCAGACAATTACTCCTGGGCAGGATACGTGCGGTCATAATTAAACTTTAATTATCATTCCATGAACATAATAATCGCTGATCTGTAATGGATCAGTGTTTATAAATCGATTAGTGTTAGCTTATTTACATCGGATTTATTTAGTTAAATAGACGGCACCAAAATGTACCAATACATCCGTATAATTGCAAGGAATTACGATCGCTTATGTTAAGCAGCATGGTTTCTGTATGTTATTTAACGATAAAATAACAATAGCATCGGATTTTCTTCATCAGTGGATGTTATGAGGTTCATACTGTTAGCCGAAAGAAATAAACCAACTAGGAACATTCCTATATATTTCTTAATGCGTCTTATTCGTAGGTTTGTCTCTTAGTTCATAGAAAAGCGTGTTAAAAGCATTTTGTTAAATTTTTTGTTAATAAATGAAAAAAAGGTAGATTTTATGTTACTTACTATGATTATGATGATGATTTATTATTACTGAAGTGGCTGTAATATACTTTATATTGCATAGACACACACCATTCCCGGGTCTGTGATAGTGTACAGGCAGGATACGCACGTCCCGCGGCCTGTGACCGGCGCGGCGCGGGCGCACGCACGCCGCACGGCTCTGCTGCGCGCACGCAGACGAGGGCTAAAAACGCGCTGAGTGACATCAATATTGTATAGACGAGCGCAGAATTCTTGATGAGCGCGAGCACTTCTTACAGTCGACCGCCATCACCGCCCGCGCAACCCACCGGCAGATACTCAAACTGTACATTTGGTAAATTAAGAAAAGAAAATAAGAAACTAAAACAAAACCACAAACATATTGCAGACGCCTCTGAATCAAATATCCAAAATAGACCTACTTATGATCTACTGTACTTTATTTATGCCTCGGGCGTTAAATTCGAAACGAATTATCGAATATTCATAATTATCGAATATTGCAGTGTTCTATTCAAACTAGTTCCAACTAGACCAGTCTAGTCCAGACATTATTTTAAGAAGTACAATGGCACCCATTGGAAATGTTGTAAATGATGATGTACATCATCCTCAGATGATGCTACCTGCTCAACCTGGGTTAGCGTGGCTGATTACGTGCTGATCACGTCATGATGTTGAGAATGATGCTACCTGCTCAACCTGGGTCAGCGTGGCTGACTACGTGCTGATCACGTCATGATGTTGAGAATGATGCTACCTGCTCAACCTGGGTCAGCGTGGCTGACTACGTGCTGATCACGTCATGATGTTGAGAATGATGCTACCTGCTCAACCTGGGTCAGCGTGGCTGACTACGTGCTGATCACGTCATGATGTTGAGAATGATGCTACCTGCTCAACCTGGGTCAGTGTGGCTGACTACGTGCTGATCACGTCATGATGTTGAGGATGATGCTACCTGCTCAACCTGGGTCAGCGTGGCTGACTACGTGCTGATCACGTCATGATGTTGAGAATGATGCTACCTGCTCAACCTGGGTCAGCGTGGCTGACTACGTGCTGATCACGTCATGATGTTGAGAATGATGCTACCTGCTCAACCTGGGTCAGCGTGGCTGACTACGTGCTGATCACGTCATGATGTTGAGAATGATGCTACCTGCTCAACCTGGGTCAGCGTGGCTGACTACGTGCTGATCACGTCATGATGTTGAGAATGATGCTACCTGCTCAACCTGGGTCAGCGTGGCTGACTACGTGCTGATCACGTCATGATGTTGAGAATGATGCTACCTGCTCAACCTGGGTCAGCGTGGCTGACTACGTGCTGATCACGTCATGATGTTGAGGATGATGCTACCTGCTCAACCTGGGTCAGCGTGGCTGACTACGTGTTGATCACGTCATGATGTTGAGGATGATGCTACCTGCTCAACCTGGGTCAGCGTGGCTGACTACGTGCTGATCACCCTAATCCAGGGCCGGCTCGTGACTCTCGGTAGAGACGTACTATAATACATAAACTACCAACAACAACACTAAAATGCTGTATTTTCCTATGACCACAGTTTGAGATTCGACAGCAGAAGTACTGGGGTACCTCTGCGGACAGACAGTGTACATGTAGCGAGTTTATTGCAGCTGCTTCAACTTTTTCTTGCTCCGTCTTGTTTTTCTAATTGATCTAAGTTTAAGACAGCACTGCAGAAAAAGTTCACAGTGAACGTTTGGATTACAAAATACTTACCCAATTAAAAATTGTTAAACCTTTGTGAAACATTATAACTCTTTAATAAATATAAACGGTCAATTACGCGTCTTTTGTTGGAAAGACAAGTCTTGAACTTTGCAGGCCTTGAAATTTTCTAATAAATTTTCATAATTTACGTTCAAAATAAAATTTAAATTAAATGTAGGGAATCGTCAATATTATGCTCTCAAACCTGAGATGCATTTTTGTTTTTACCTTTTTCCCTTGTTTGACCACACTCATCATCTTACATCACTGACATCTTACAAAGACCAGAAACTAATTTACACATTTTAATAATTCCGCACACTTAAATACTCATACTAAATATGCAATTTATAATTAGAAAGACAAAGTCTTCACTAGTGGTGTAAGAACCCGGAGGATGAAGAAATTACCAGCGTTGGGACGCCGCGCATACCCGCGCGGGCGCAGCATTTGAAACGGCTTTGTATAATGTAATGTCCTTTTTGTGTCATCGCCATTCGGTCACCTAAATCTTCGGTGAGAAATTTGGGCACATTTTAAGTTTATGTGATTTTTATTCCGCTATTTTTTCACACCAAATATCTGCTGACATGAGCTGGATCGTAAGGCCATGCATTTGTGTATTTAAAGGTTTATTTGTTATTGTAAAGTACATACTATTACAAAGACCAGTATTGGTCTACTTTTATCCGTGTAGGTAAGTATAGTAAGTGTGTCAGCAGGGTGGGCTAGGGCTGGCAGTCAGAGGGCTGGTGGTGACAGTTGGTTGGTCATCGGTCGACTCCTGCGCATTCCTGCGCGCGGCCGCCTCGTTGGTATTCCGGCCCACGCCGCGCGCGCAAACCAAACGCGCAAAAAAGACAATGACTTCGTATTTTATATGTATGTCCCTAAAACGTTTCATCAGCAGCGTATTGATACGATTCGTCTGTCTGTCCTTAAATGACGGGTGGATGTTTTCGTTTTTGAAGGATTCATCGTTCGGTCTCGCTGTCCCGCTATTTTTTAGGGCAGTACCAAAAAGGGCATTGCAAGAGGGCAATGTTTGCATTTTTAACAAGTTTGATCGACTTTGGCTTAACGATCAAGTTTAATTAGAAACAAAAACATTATTTTTATTTTATTTTTTATTTGACAGGAGTACCAACAGTTATATTAAATCTAAATAATTAATACAATTGCAACTTTTAAACCAATTAAAGGTTCCCACAGATATGGGTGATACCGTGTACGCCGGACGGCGGCGGCGCGGGCGGCGGCGACAGCGCGCTACCAGGAATAGCGTTTATTTGTTCGGCTCTTGTTCTAATATTAGAGAACTTTGTCTCACGGCAGCGGCGGCGTTGTTTGCCCAGCGGCATTTAAAGGTAACTAACTCACCACCAAATTACAAAACATCAAATGCTACCACTGCAACGACGCGTCATACGACTCTACAGTTCTGTACAACTAAAATGATCGTCATCATCAGCTACAAAGCAGTACGTTCTTAAAAAAAGATGAGAGCATTATTTGGATTGCCGAGGCGCACCATGCGGTTGACAAATATGTCGGCCGACACAGAAGGCGTCACGTAAGAGCGGAGATGTGCTGACAATGGACTCTGTTAACATATAGCAGGTCACACGTACCTGCGCGGACGCCGGACTATTCCTCGCGGACGATTGTGAACTTTCTATAGATTAGTTATGGTTTTTACTGGTCCTTGCGAGAGACATTGAACTACAAAAGTTAAAAAGTCAGTGAAGTGTTTTGGTGGAGTGGAGATTATGCTTGGAATTGAAACGGTCGCATTAGATTAGATCTGGTTGCGTCCGACACATGCACATTTGCGCAGGAGACGAACGCCGCAGGTCGGCGCGGGCGCAGGTCGCGGCACCGTTACGTTTATGGCCACCACCACCGTCGAGAATTTTGACGCCAGATTTAACCACAAGTAGATATTATAGTTATTAGTAGTGGTGGATATTATGTTATCATCTCTTAAATTGTAAAATCCTTGATTTAATGGGTTTAAGGAAGAAGTTAGCCAAAGACTTTAGCTTGATATCTCTCATCTATTTTGGGTATTAATATCAAACAGCTTAAAATAGAGCAACTGCAGTATTGCGAGCTAAAGTTCGTGCCTTGCACAAGAAAAAAAAATAGACAGAGGAAGTTGGCACGTAGTCATAGAGATAAACGGAACAGAACTTGAAGTCTTGCAATACTACTGCAGATCTCAGTGTCCAATTACAATCAGCTCGTAACGTCATCACTGTTGTGGTATCATGGCCGACTGCCCAACGGCAGAGGCAAGTCCGCGGCGCAGACGCAACTCAAAGCGCGCGTATCTCCACAGATCTCACAATTACACGGTTATGATTCATTTGGCGCGTAAACACATCCGCGAGAACGTGAGGGTAAGACCGGTGGTTTGCTAATACGCGCTTACTAGTCCTCGGTGAAACCTAATCAAATGGTCAGCCATCTGGTGATAGCGCTCGTTGAAAGTGCAACATGGTTGGGTTTTTAAGTATTTGTTTATCGCGCGAGTCAGTTGTTTGTTGTCGCTAGTGAAAGAGCCAACGGCGCCACTAGTGTTGCGATTCTGTCACGAGGAGACGACACGGCCCGAATGTGGCGTGGTGGCATTATGGACAGTAGGTGCGGAGGCTCTCACGTCCCGCCGCGGTAGCGCGAACTGCACCGTTAATCAATCGCGACGCGAGCGTGGGAGCGCCCCTCCCCCGCCCGTGCCCCTCTTGTCCCCCGCTGACAACCAGCGCAGACGACGACCACGAAGACATTCCTCCTCGCCAAAACTGTGAAATGACTGTTATTTACACGCCGAACTTTGCTTTGACGGACATTTTGCGTACAAAGAGAATGCGTCAAGCGACGGAGCAAGCAGGCGCGAAATACGAAACAATGGCGGTTTATAATACAATGAGTAGGTACGCCCTAAAATACATAACATCAGCGACATTCCCGTCACGAGTGCTTACCTTTTTTGACTATTTTAAGCGCGTGGTTGCGCCCGCACCGATCACGAGCTCTCTCCTTATTAATAACGTGGTTTGAATTGGAAATTTGGTTAACAATAACGCAACTTTTGGGCGAGATCTGCCGCGACGCCCCCACGTCATTACATTGTTCCTAAAAGGAGTTTACCCAGCGTGTGATCCGACACATCCACGGGGCACAACCCATCATGGCTGTCCTCGCTTTAGCATTCAGAGGGCGTGTCAGCAACTGCAGTGTGGATGCGGTCGTGATTCAATTAAGTCATCGATGCAGCAGCAGGCTAATTGTCGTTCGCGGCCGCAGCGCCGCCACCGCCGCCGCCGCCGCCCTAATGAACGCGGTCACCCGCCTTAGCATACCATTACGATGCGAATCGCCTAATCCGCAAACGTCTTAGCGCTAGCTTGCCATTATTGCTGCTTTGCAAATGGAAACCTTATCCAACCGAAGCTAGGTTGATTTCAGCACGTTTCAAGAGATCATCCTTACAACGTTACGAATTTCGATCTGTTGACTTCTAGGTACGCAAATTGTGTGATTAGCGGTGTGGCGGTGGTGGTTGCAGGCAATAAGAATGCAAATACCAATCAATTGCGGGTCACGTCGAACAGTGTTATAGCAAGATGTCTGATGATGAGGCGGTGTGTACGCCGGGCGAGCGATGGAGAGCTCCTAACGACTGACGGCGACACACATTTTTTGTGCTATATTTCGCAGGTGCCATCTTTATTGCCTTCCGTTCGTTGCTTGAATTGTTTAGCGATGATCAACGCCTATACGAATGCAAACCATGTAGGCAATTTATGCAATAATGTTTCTTGGTGTTGGACTCGGCGAGTGTGCTGGGCAAAATGTTTCCAATAGGATCAGTTTTCAGATCTATCGTTACAATTGCAGGTAATTTTTCTAATTCTCTTGTGCAGTGCTATTTCTGGTTGTCCTTATTTAGGGTAGGCTTGAGTTTCTGGGTAGGTGATGTATATGAGTTATATTACCAGAATTACACAACCATCAATATAATTGAGATACCTAAATGTTGTTATTTATGGTTTAGAAAACCATTTTCATTTTCTACATGATTCTTAATGGATCTTCATGAAGCAAACAATCTCCGTCGCCGAGTGGTAAAGTGTTTGGCTCTCATTACAGGGGTTCTAGGTTTGAATCCCGGGGGAAATACTTATGGTCAAACAAGAATTACTTTGTGAATTCGTCTCTTGTTTGGTTTAGGGACATTACAGATGAATCACCAGATTAACTGAAATTTTAAACCAACCAACTTGCACTGTGGCAGCCGCGCGGAGTCACCCAAGGGTGAATAAGGCGACTCCTCACTTTGCTTTCAGGATAGACCACAACCCCTCTAGAGAATTAAGCACAATTAAGTACTCCATCTATACTCATGTTCGCAGCGCATACGGCGCCGTCGGTTCCCGTGGCTCGGTTGCGCAGGCCTCAGAGTCAGCTTTGCTCGTACCTACCCTTATCTACCGGAAACGGCTTACGTTCGCGCGACGTGCGCCCGCGTCGCTCGCTGCATCTGTCACCAGAATAACCTGACACGCGACGTCATCTGCAATATTAATACAGCAAGACTTGTTAATAAACTGGTTGGCTAGGTCGTCTTGTCTTTGACGGTACTACCGGTGTGCCATACAGCCGGCCGACACACGTGACCAGAATCGCATTACCCTTACTTTGTTTGTTTTTCTAGCCCCCCCTCCCTCCCTTCCTTGAACCTTGAACTCCTTCAGTCATGAGAAAGTCTTCCCAATAAAGCAGAGGTGAAAGACTTTTAAACGGTCTTAAAATATCACGACTATTGTCACATCAAATTAGGTAAATACGCGCGTAACTTCTGTTTCAGTTTTCACTGGCAAGTTCTTCAATGTAGTGCAAAAAATTTACATCAACATGATAATAATTATTTATCTTTCATATCAGTTATTTTATTAGGAAAATTAGAGCAGAAGGTAGAAATGAAACGTCAAAAGAAAAATTTGCTTGCATTTCGACCCATTTCAAATAGTAAGTAACAACAAACAGACAAACAATAACAGAACGAAACAAAAACAAACGGTTTATATACTTCGGGATATAGTTAGGGTCTCACAGTCAGGGTTTTCCAATTACTTCCGACTGCCAAATAGAGTCTAAACTGAAAAAAAAGTTTACTTTACTATCCTTGCAGCAGTATGGTTTCCTGACATTAGTTTTTCATCGCTATTCCGTCAGACGCATGATTGATGCGCGCGCAGGGCGAGGCTCGGTGCGCACACGTCGCGCGACGTGCTTCCTGCCGCCCTCCGGCTTTGTTCCTTCCTTACTTGCTGCTGTGGGAATCAGAATCATACTATTATTATTGCGTGTAGACATTGTCAGGTGAGAAGCTGGCTCGATCAGCTCTGTTGTGTAGAGCAGCCGGCAAGCAGCGTCACTTGAACTCGTACCAATGGGTTAAAGAAAACGAATAGAATAGAATAAATTTATTTGCTTAAAACATGGTAACAAAAAGGTATCACACAATATTTAGATCTAAATATTTAACCATAGATGGCATGCAAAAACTAGAAATCAAAATCCTAAATTCAATAATACAAATTAATCATAAACGATACATATTTTTCTTATATACTACATTAGTCAATAAAATAATTAATGATATAAATACAAAATAAAGCGCTCAGTTTATAAGATAAGGGATCATCAAACTTTATCTTTGCAGTTGCCTGACTTTTACGAATAGAATAGAAAAATAATTACTAAGCAAAGTAAGACACGACATAGGTACTAGTAAGAAGATTTTAAGATCTTAGTCTTGGAACAAACATATTAATTTTAATAAATAGTCATTGCAAAGCGAAAGCGATAAGTGACAAATATTTTTTTCTTTTTATATTTCAATTTAAAATATTATTCACACGTTTTCTTATCTATCTGCATGCAATTTTGAATAAAATATTTGAAAAAACTATGTGCGTTGATGTCTTTTGTATGAACACTATTGCTTTCCGTTTCGGAAAGAACTTTATACAGAGCTGGTAATCAAAGTTTATTAAAAGTGTATTCAAAGTAAATTCACAATGTTGGAAGACAGTGTAATAATAACGGTTCCCATACTCACGGAGCTAGTGCGGTGATGGATGCAGAAGGTGGTCTCAAGGAACTAAGCTCCTTGAGAACGATGTTACCAGTGTTATGTCGGTATTCAGTATATTTAAAAATAATATACTGAATATTTGATAATTAAAAATATTTGATAGTTTTTTATAACTTATCTATTGCAGATTTGTAAAAATCCTTAAGGGACTCCGAAGCGGTTATCATCCCGTAGGGACAATGATGAAGATCTGTTGCCTGTACTCTACGTTTTTTTGTAGCGTAGTAGAAAATGATTTATACAGTTAAAAACGTAGCTTATGTTATTTTTTTTACGAATAATTATGTTTGCTTTCATAATAAAATATGTGGATGTTTTAGAGAAATCTATATACTCTGGTTATTTTAGTTTGATCTGTATACACTGAATTTTGGATAGAGAAGTGATCTTCTAATGGGAAGTTAGAGTTGAACAATGACCTAACGTAGCTGTGTAGCTGTGGTATTCCCTCGCAGTTTGTATCCACCGAGAATAAAATCGATAATAACTTTATTAAAGCCGCCCTCTTCATTATTACCTTCGACACTTACAATATTCAAATGACATCGGTATGCTACGTTGTTGCACTTGCGTCATAAAAACTGTACCTAACGACTTTCGCTGTCCAGCCGAGTGCGAGCTGCAGGCGCGGAGCTGCAAGAATAAAAATTGTATTAAAATATTCCGTTTAGATGTTTTTTCCTTACGGCCACCTGGACCGACATTAGCATTGTATTGTTATGCTCCTGAGTGTCCACAAAAAACTGATTCGCTGATAAGGGAGGCAAATTAATGAATTATTTAGCGATCGACGGCTCGCACACGCGCACGCGCCACTACACCGTTGTTGTGGGTACAGATCGTTGCGTTTTGACAGTATGCAGATTGTGGTTTTTGACGGCATCTGAAGAAGCTAAGTCTATTCATTTCTTTGCTAAAGTTGTAGTCTACGCTCCTACGACCAACAACATCGAAATATGTCATAAAATCTTAATAATAAGACCGGTGTTGGTCGATAGAGCCGCTAAACAATTTTACATGTGAATTGCTGTGTCGAGGGCTTTATTTTAATGTGGGCGAATATATATTCATTTATTATAATGCCGTATTTCCGAGTGTAAACACGAGTTTATTTAGCGGCAATTGTAATAAATTTTAATAAATACATGTCGATTCTCGTCACTGCCTCATTACTATGGGCCTAATAAATATTATCTCCGTCAGTTTCTGAAACGTAGCAGAAGGAAAAAGCTTGGAAAATTTGGTGATATTTGAATTATGTTTATTTTATCGAGTAGTTTTTTGAAGCTGTGATCGACGGCTATCGTTTAGATAATTTAAATAACGCGAGTAAGTTTTTCATAACTGAATATTGAATGATGTTTGCTGTTTTTTACCACATTTATACCTACCTATAGTATATTGTAGGAAGTTAGGAGCGTTTTTGTTGATATATTTCTATCTTAGTTAGCGACAAAGTGCCTAGAATAACAATTAAGTTTGCATTCCCTTGTCACTTAACCTAATAAAAGAAATGATTGCCAAGAATTTCAAAGTATCCCATCGAGTCACGGTGTGACAGTTGAGAGCATAGACTTAGAATTTTTATAGCTATGGTTGAGGGTATTACTACTAAAGATTTCAGACGCGCGTCGCCCGTCGCCTAGCGAAGCGATCGTATTTTGTTCCTCTGAGATGTAGTGTTTTTTTTTGTGTTACTCGTTGCAAACAACTGAAAGAGGTTATCATTATGATTTTGTGAAGTAGAAGAGCATCTTCTTAACTCTTTTCAGATTTTACCAACTATATGTGATTGGATAACTATGTCAGGTGGAATCATTGAGCCAAGACAGAAGCCAACTGCTAGATTAGATTACTTTAGCTATTTTCGGGGGATGTGGGGCCGAGCGGCTGATCTATCAAATTCGCAGTCGAGACTCACTAAGAGAACTGTTTAAGGAGATAGATATATTGTCGGTTCCATGCCAATAAATTTTTGCTAATAAGTATTATGTTTATTAGGAAAAAAACATTCATGAGTTTAGTAAATATTCTGACAATCACGGCCGTAATACTAGAAATAAGAATAAACTAGTTAATCATCACTGTAGACTTGCTAAAGTTAGCACTTCATGCATCTTAGTTTTACCAGAAAGATTTAAGAATTGTGTAAAATAGACGCTTTGTAATAAAGCTTACTATAAGTTAGATGATTATTTAAATGGAAAAGAGGCTTGGTGTTCGGATGGTCTGGACACGGCATAGGAAAAATTAACTATTGACTATTGTTAACAACGTTTTATAAAAAAAAAGTACAAAAGATACGGGTCCTGTGGAGTTTCTTTTGGTCGTTCTTCTCCACAGAAGGCGTACACTTGTAGTGAACGAGTCAACCAGGGACAAACTTCTTTTGTCCTTTAAACTAGCTTTGACGTCAAAAATGGATGGTTGAATCTTACTTTAAATAAAGACATATTTATCTTTTTTTAGCTTTTAACCAAACAAGAAGTTTTTAAGACGAACGAATTGCACAAAACAGAAACAGCAGGATAAATCAGGATCTAAGTTTGTTTAAGCTCTACGTAAATAATAATCGTACTATTTTCTAACTAAGCTCAGATGTCCGGCCTTCGCTATCAAGGTTTCCAACGACAAAGCCAGCCAACAGCGACTTGCGCAGTGGCAGCTACTTGGCGATTCCCGGTGCTGTCCGCGCGACGAGTTATTACCGCCAGCAGCATTGTGATTCCGGCGCACGCGCACCCCGCCCCGCATAGCAAGCAGTTCGACCACCACTCCTAAATGACTTTCGATGACTGCCTCGCATGGGAAATCATCAACGTACACACAAAAGTCACGGCTGCTGGTTCACTGGTCCTACTGTCGGGTTAGAAACTTGTGGCAGTACGTGTCGGTGGAGGACGTGCATGCTGCTCGCTTGGCAACAGTTGTATATTTGGAAACTACTTCAAACTGAACCTAAAAGTTCAAATGCTTTGATAAACATTTCGTTGTAGGTACTCATTTACTGACTGGGCACTTGTTATGCAATAAACTCTGCAAGGTATTTTTTATGTCTAAAGGTTTGCGTTTTGTCTTATCCTTAACCTGATCCTGATGACCTCATTTGTGGTTATGGTAGTTGCGAGTCGCTCGGCGCCGCAACTTGTTATTTCGGCTTCGTCTAGCAGAGTGCGTGATCCTGCGGCGGCGTCACGTCTGGGTTATCGCTGCACATCGCTCCCACAACGCGTCCCTCCCCCCGGCCTCCTCGACTCTGCCCTCCCCCCGCGCTGGCGCCGCTTCATGCAAATCCTCCATCCAGCTATCACGTAGCGCATGCGTTGAGGTTTCCGCGTCTGCTCCCAGCACACTACCACCTCG
This sequence comes from Carpatolechia fugitivella, assembly GCA_951230895.1. Lineage (NCBI taxonomy): Eukaryota > Metazoa > Arthropoda > Insecta > Lepidoptera > Gelechiidae > Carpatolechia > Carpatolechia fugitivella. The sequence continues at coordinate 269,821 of OX579651.1, forward strand.
TTAGTACGCACCCATCATCCTGCAAGTGTAAAACGTCACGTCTCGATTCAAGTATCTATGGTGTGAAAATTATTCGCTGATTCCAAGACAAGTTTTGCATACGTTCACAAGGTCTTTCAAGGCAAGGCTTTACAAGTACGTCTGTTGTGTTTTAGATCAAGAATTTAATATGTGAGTTGTGTTATCAGCACTAAAATTAATCTATGAGATTTGAAACAATTTCATAAACAACAAAGTGAGGCTCGATGGTCCTGCCGGTGATCTGCGCAGATTAACGGTGCGCGGAATTAAATTACCACGGTTCTTGTGCAAACGTCGTAAGCGCCTGCGCACACGAGTGGCAAGGATGCGTTTTGTATGCGCGGCTCCAAAACGCCGGTAGCGAGGCTCGATATGTATCGCGTATAATATTGCTGCTCGGCTTTTGTTTTGCTCCTTGAATCGCCGTTCGATCTTTCTTTGTGTGCTAAGTTTTTGACGTTGCTCATAATAGGCAACTTTTCGGGACGTCTTTGTTCTTGTTATTTCAAATCGACTTGTTGGTTTGCTTCTTGCTTGGTACTCGTATTAGATTGTTTTACACTTGAAACCACATTTAAGTGTCAGATACAATATGGCTATGACACTCACTAACATTTACAGTTTGTTTCACTTATCTTCTTTTCATACTTAAAGATAAAGATACAAATTTAACAAACTCATTTACTTGGGAGCAGATACTGGCTTGTCCATAAAATTATTGCGACGTTTTTTCTTTCTTTCTTTCGTTTCTTGGGCTACTTTTGTATCGTAATTGTGAACATCAAACTGCTTCATCAGTAAGGATCTTTGTCTGTACTTGGAGCACTCGCTGGTAGTTTGCAGTTCATCAATAAGGTACGGCATCGAACAGCCGCCGCGCAGTGAACCGCCAATTAAAATCATAAATTACAAATGAAATACGGTTTGGCCAGCAGCGTGTGCGCAAAACGACCACTAGGTTATAAGTTATTTTTTTTAATAACGTAATTACCGTTCGAAGTGGCCAGCAGCCGCCGTAGAAGCCGCGGGCGTGCTATGCGCTCCGTTACATCATCGAAGTTTTAGGATGCAGCAGGAATTTCGCGATTAGATTTTTGCATAGAATAGGTATATATTTTTCAATAGTATCAGTAATGAAAGCGGTTTCTTTAGAAGTAATATTGCTGATACTAAGCCCGCGCTCGCTATATAACATTTTGGAAGAAATAGCGATTTGGTCCGTTAAAAAAACAACTTTTGCTGGCCACATCCAACGTCGTCCTCAACAGTTTCTCGTTATTATGATAGTTGACATTTATTTTATTTTCAGGGTATGTGTGTGTCAGCATTTGTTTATTTTATTATTAGGTTTAAGTAAGTAAATTATGTAAATGAACAATAATATAATTAAAAACGTAAATTTTAAAAAAACGTAATGGTGCGAAAACAGCACGTGCAGTAGTAATAATAATATAATGTGGTAGTGCACGTGCTGTTTACGCCTTCCCCACTCCAGGCGCTTGTTTTCGCCACTGTATAAATACGGCGCCCTCTAGTCGGCGCGTCATTCCAAATCCGACCACCGCCCAGTCCTCTTGGGTCTCGACTCGCGTACCCCTGTACCCGGCCCTGACAGTCACGGACCGACTAAAACGGTGGTGGATTGGGACAGAGTCCAGTCTTCGCTGGCCTCTTCCCGGTCTGTTCACCTGGATAGCATCCCCCCCGTTCTCTCCTCCCCAGACGACATTAACCTCGCCATTGACTGCCTCACCAAGCACATACAGGGCGTTGTGAGCAGCTGCTCTCGGCAAGTTACAGTACGACCTGACGGTCGCTTTGACTTGCCGCCCGAAATACGTGCTCTGAGGACTGAGCGAAACGCCGCTATTCGCGCTTACGATGCTGCTCCCACCGAACAGAACCGAAGGGTTATGCGTGCCTTGCACAGGGAGGTGCAAGCACAGGTAGCTCTTTTACGGGACGGTAGGTGGGAGAAGTTTCTCGGTAAACTTGTCCCTTCTCACTTGGCCTTCTGGCGCCTATCTCGTTCGCTCAAAGCGGACGCAGTCGCTCCCATGCCCCCTCTCAAACGTCCCAACCAGCCCCCCGCTTTTGACGACGACGAAAAAGCGGAATGTCTGGCAGACAGCCTCGCAGCACAGTGCACTCCCAGCACAGTCCCTGCAGACCCTGACTTTCTCATAGAGGTCTCTACGGAACTCAACCGCAGAGCCTCTCTCCCGCCGACTGACCCACCCCTGCGCTGCGTCACAGAACAGGAGGTGAAAGACCTCATAAAGGCATTAGCTCCCCGTAAATCCCCAGGCATGGACGGCATCACCAACCGTGTCCTGAAACTTCTTCCCGACCACCTCATCTCAGTTCTGACCAAGATCTTTGACTCGGCCATGAAGGCATGCATCTTTCCACAAGCTTGGAAGGAAGCTGTCGTCATCGGCATTCACAAACCTGGCAAACCCGCCGACGACCCTACTTCTTACCGCTCGATCAGTTTACTCATTAACATGGGTAAAATGTATGAGGGGGTAATCCGATCTCGACTCTCTGACTTTGCTTTCTCCCACAACCTTGTCCCCAACGAGCAGTTTGGTTTTCGTCCCAAACACTCGTGCGTCCAACAAGTCCACCGCATAGTGGAGGACGCCTACTCTGTTCTCCTCAAGAACAAGCCCAGACCTACAGGAGCCGTCTTCTTAGATGTAGCGAAAGCGTTCGACAAAGTCTGGCACGAAGGCTTGCTTTTCAAGCTTTACAAACTCGAGGTGCCTGACCGTCTCGTACACATCATACGAGACTTTTTAACCGATCGCTCTTTTCGCTGCAGATACGAAGGCGTGCTCTCGACTCGCAGACCGATTCGCGCCGGAGTCCCTCAGGGCTCCGTGCTCTCTCCCATCCTTTTCTCTCTTTACACTAGCGACATGCCTAGACCTAGGAACGTGCAACTCGCCCTCTATGCGGACGACACTGCCGTTTATTCCAATCACCCCCGTCTCTCTCAGATAGTTTCGAATCTCCAGACTGCGGCAGATGCCCTCGGGCAATGGTTCCGCAAATGGAGAATAGAAGTGAACCCCGACAAAAGTTCCGCCATTATTTTCACTCGTGGCCCTGAGCCCGCGCTCCCCCAGATCAAACTTCTCGATCACCCGGTACCCTGGGTGCGTGAGGTGAAATATCTAGGTGTCACTCTCGATGCTAGGCTCACGTTCGGTAAGCACATCCAGAAAGTTCGCAATCACGCCGCGTTCGTTTTAGGCCGTCTTCACCCCATGATAGGCAAGCGGAGTAAAGTCTCTCTTAGGAATAAGGTGAGGCTTTACACCGCTTGTATTCGTCCTATCATGACATATGCTAGTGTAGTTTTCGCTCACACCGGTGTCACTCACATTCGTAAGCTTCAACTCATTCAAAATCGCTTCTTACGTCGGGCAACCGGTTGCCCGTGGTTCGTTCGCAACGTTGACCTTCATGTAGATCTCGAGCTACCGTCCATTAAAGGTTTTATGATAGACGCTTCACGTCGCTATTTCGATGCCGCGCCTCACCACCCGAATCCTCTGGTCGTGAAAACCGCCGGTTACTACCCTTTCCCCGCTACGCGTACAAAACGTCGGCCTAAGCATGTTCTGTCCGATCCTGTTGATCCCATCCAGTCTTTTGTTGAGAGAGCCATTGCCAATAGAGTACACTCCACAGAATGCCCTTCTGGTAGCAACCGCACCCGCCGGCGGGGACGCGGTAGACCCAATCAAGTTCTGCATAATCCTGGAAGACCCCGTCAGGGTCATTCCTCTCCCACGCGCTTCTCGCCATGGCAACGTCCTAGGCCGAGGTCCGTGCCCCCAAGTGGGCGCCCTTAGGCTGTTGCTATAATACTAGGGGTAAGAGCCTTCCGCTCCCCCAAAAGTCCGGTTACGCTTGATACGTCGATTTTGCGACACAAGCATTAGGTCCTTGTCAAAAAAAAAAAAAAAAAAAAAAAAAAAAAAAAAAAAAAAAAAAAAAAAAAGGCGCGTCATTCTTATTCCGATAGTCGAGTGCTGGCAGTCTGGATGTGCAGACCTCATAAAGCAGGTGATATTATTCTGTTTACTTTATATTATTATTTTTAATGTAATTGAAATACTATTTATATCATATATTAAAGTTGCTTTATTTAACTATTGCTGTAAATATTTGTTTGGAATATTAATAATAATCTCCTAAATATAATATTACTCTCATTTATAAGATATTTTTCTTTATCTTCCTGCTCGTTTAATCGCGAGCTAACATGTGGAAGAAAATGGTTGACTTGGTGGTCGACTATAATGATATTTTCTATCGTTTATAAGTAGAATTCTACCATAGGATTACTACGTTAAAAAAACTCCAGGTTTTCAATTGAAAAATCTTCACTTACTCATCTTCTCCGATTTACTTCAGTATTTAATAAAATCTCAGTTAAAATTTCAATCTTACCTGAAGTAGATAATAACAGTAATAAAGTACAGTAATTATTACTTTTTTTTCCAACCAAAATAAACTTCATGATAATGTTGGTGTGATGTCAAATAAATAAATATAATCGTAATCGATGAAAGTATGCGACATACATCTGCTCTGCATTTAAGGTAAATGAGACTAAATTCCGAAAACACCGCATTCGGACTAAAAGCCGTTAACTTAAGTGTATTTCTTAATTTGTACCCTTACATGGGTACAGCGGGTACAACTGATGGGCGGTTAGGCGCGTTCAACTAAAGAAACTTATCAGGTTCACTTGTACATTGACTTTTAAGTGAAGATATGCAATGAGAAACTTGAAAAGAACTAGAAAATAAAGTAAATTGGAACTGATTAAAACATTCCAATAAATAGATCTACTTATTCTAAGACCAATCCAAAAATAAGTCTCACGTGTGTAGAATTTGTATTTGAAACTCGTCGTGCTTGTTGAGCGCTATGCGATCAATCTTGCAAAATTAAACATGGTAATGTTGCGTTCGCGCAGCATTGTTAGACGTTAATGACAATGATCGGTGGCGATCTAAACAATTTCCAGTAATCTGTGGCGCGGGGCAATTACCGGCGAGGCTCGGGGGGGGGGCGTGCCGGTTAATATTCCTAAATCATAGTGCGGGTAAGACGGGAGCCGGGCAATTTCGCGCGACATGCGCCTGGGCAGCCCGGCCCCCTCCCCCGCGACCAGGTCTCCCCCGCACCGCCTTGCGTAATAAACCGGCGATTACGCCCGTCGCGTCTGCTGCAGCGTCAGCACGAGCAACATGTGGCGTATAGACTGTTGTGTTGTGATATGGTTAATCAAATTGCTTAGTTCAGTTCATTTGGATGACGTAGTTCATAGTTTGACCTAAAATTTTGCTGATTTAGGCCTATTTTTGTAACCGCGTCGTACAAAAAGGAAATTTAATAATGAATATTCCAAAGAGATCTTTTCCATATTGTTTCGAAAATTCCATGCTTATTAAATGACCAGGGTCCAGTCCAATCTAAATAAATCAGTCTCATTGACAGAAATTACAATAAAAGTCGTTGTAAAATTTCGCCAGTCATTTATGAATGAACAAAGGCATTAGAGCGGAGATGAAACTGAAATAAGAAGAGTATGCGCGGGCGCATCCGAATTCCGAGCGAGTCGATTTATTTCGCGGCGGCCGGGAGCTACACCGTCTATTTGATTGAACTCCACCCACTAATTATATTCTTATGAAATAAACTCTGCGTTTAACTTCACAGCCCTCCATATCAATAACGACGTAACTCTTTATCATCACCACTAGAGTTTTAATCTCAAAGCCGGTGATAAAATGCTCAATTTGCATTACAATGTGACAGGAATTTGGCAGCGTCTGTTCTTGGCAGATGATACAGTAGCAGCGAGAGGTCCCGGAGGAATGTGAGGGATAATAGGCACCCACCATCATTCTACTCTACATTGTATCTTTCTAAAATATTGAAAATTGCTCCTATTTATCATCATCATCACTGTAACCTTGTACACTTCAGGTAATTTTTAACTTTATCTTGAATATTTTAATTAAGTCGTTTAATTTAATCTAGAATATTTTAATTAAGTCGCATGTTTGCCTATTAATAAGTGCATGACCGGCGCGACTCGCCGGCGGCGGCGGCCCGCGTCCCGACGGTTGCTCCTGCGCATTCGCATTTCGACTGTACGGAATGGCTGTCATTAATCGTCGCCAGCCGATATTAATGCTCCAATATGTATTGCATTAGCGCCTTCATCTGATAACGCTGTTTTTTTCCAACCGACACACACTGTCACACTGCGCCGTGTCCGTATAGTAAAACTGCAACGAGGTCCTGACTGTGTGGAAACGAAACAAGTCCAGGAGCGTTCTGTCAAACGAGCAGGCACGCCTCCTCGCGCGATGACAATTATCAAGATGGATACATGAAATAATCGGCTTTCTTAACCGAATGTATTGAAGCAATCGTTATGGCTGTCACGGCGGCGATGGAGACACCAAATAAGTAACGAGTTTCAATTTATCCAACTGAACTCGCTCTGGAAATTAACATTATATGAATGGGTCGGATATAGCTCCAAGAAATGTAAGCTATCGTCAGTTTTTTACCAAATTGCTCGTAAACTGTTATGCCTGTTTACTTAGTAAATTCAAATATAATTATTTTTAGTAACTTGAGTGTCTTTCTTCCTGTTTCTTTCTTCAGACTTCCATATCACTACCACTTTTATAACTTTAATTTTCTTTTGAACCGATAGTCTTACTTGTAAAGAGGGCTTTGTCAAATTGAGATATAATAATGACCATTATATTTATTATGATTAAAAACGGGATACTTTACCGTGGTTTATATCCCGTTTTTAATCATAGTAATGTTGACAACCGAGAAAGTTTAAAAAAGTATACCATTATATTTGTTCTCAAGTTCTCAGAATCAGAAACATTTATTTGTAGGACATCACAACACAAAACACATACATAAAGAATAGTACATAATGCAACAGAAATGAAATGATAATACAAAAACAACATACTTACAAAATTGCCCCTGTGTTGCGACACCCAGACAAAAAGGGCCTCACTCAGCAAAAACCGTAGCTTAGCAAGGTAGACTACGGCGCTGATGAAGATCTTTCGCAGACGCAGAGATCACGGAAGCGTGAGCCCTGTAGAAACGCTGCACGGACGAACTACATATACCTACTTATATTATTGTTGTACATATACGGGCCGTTGATTTGATTCGATAGAATATTGAAATAAATAAATAAAGCATAATAAATGGCGATATCAACTGTTTTATAATAACATAAATAAATAAACACACACCGTACACCTATGCACGTCACCAAGCCATCGCCACGCAAGTTCTATAACGCGGACGGTGGACTCTACCCAATAGAAAATTTAAATAATCTTTGCATCTTTCCACGCAAAAGATAACTTTAAGTTTTCTTCATCATACAAAGACCCATTGGTTGGAGTACATTGGATGATCTGTTTGGCAAGCTCACTCGCCGCAGCCGTCTGACACGTTTCGACCGCTGCGGGTGCCAAAGGTGCCAAGTTGCGAGTGACGAGTGAAACGACATTGTGCACGAGGACGCAGATGACACGAATCACAAATCAAGCCAAGGATGTCGTAAATTAGCGACCGATTCATCAAAGGAATCTGAAATGTCGTATCATATCCTGTGATGTAGAGAAAGATATATAAATAAGAGACTATTTTGAAAATTCTATCTTCATGTCTCGTTAAATGACGGTGTCGTAGCCAAAAATAACTGTCATTAGATTTATTAAAGCTATTTTCATGGTACAGTGATGTTTTTAGGTGTATGCTCGCAGTTGCCATACTTTTTTTGACTCCTACTTAAAAGAAAACAGGTCATTGCACAAATATGCAAAAAATATTTTTTTTTTAGAGACTACGTGAATAATTTTTCTTGCAGTTTTTCCTGCGTGTCTAGTTCATAAATATAAAAATTGTTATAATGGTCATGTACTATGTAATGGCGGGTGAAGTATGCGGTATGTGAGTGGGCCCGAGGACCGGTTGACTCGGTGCAGTGGGGCGGTGCTGCGCGTGCGTCGCCATATCTGTCACTCATTCACTCGTTTACTGCAATATGCTGCTTGCTTTGCTGCTTGTATCTAGAAAATTATTGTCGTTATGAAACCAATGGTGCCCGTGGTATTGCTAAGCTGACGGCCACTCTAAAATCGTAATATTCCAAAAATACCTGTTTTAAAACGTGGGTATTTTACTTCGAAGGTACTTTAGTGTTTTTTGCATTAAGAATCAACGTTGTCTTTTTAAACTAGAAAAGACCAATATTTGTTATAGTGTAAAACATAAGTAACGGCAAACCCTAAATACGAAAAGATTGATACAATTTATGACGTATGTTGACAGTAGAATAATTAACAATTAATAAAAAATAATATAACTTCGCCTTACTTACCTACATAGTGTTTTTAGGGTTCCGTAGCCAAATGGCAAAAAACGGAACCCTTAAGAATTCGTCATGTCTGTCTGTCTGTCTGTCTGTCCGTCCGTATGTCACAGCCACTTTTTTCGGAAACTATAAGAACTATACTGTTGAAACATGGCAAGTAGATGTATTATGTGAACCGCATTAGGATTTTCATACAAAAATAGAAAAAAAACAATAAATTTTGGGTGTTCCCCATACATAGAACTGAAACTCAATTTTTTTTTTCATCAAACCCATACGTGTGGATGGATAGGTCTTCAAAAATGATATTGAGGTTTCTAATACCATTTTTTTCTAAACTCAATAGTTTGCGCGAGAGACACTTCCAAAGAGATAAAATGTGTGTCCCCCCCCCCCTGTAACTTCTAAAATAAGAGAATGATAAAACTAAAAAAAATATATGATGTACATTACCATGGAAACTTCCAACGAAAATTGGTTTGAACGAGATCCAGTAAGTAGTTTTTTTTAATACGTCATAAATCGTAAACCGCGGCTACTATCTAGTCGTTACACGAGCCAAGTCCGAACTATTATTCAAAGATCGATCAAAGTTACAACGAACTACAAGAACTTTTATGTTACTTGCTGCTACGGAACCCTTCATGGGCGAGTCCGACTCGCACTTGGCCGCTTTTAAAAAAAAATGCCGACGTGCGTGTTGTGAGTATTTTAATGAATTACGGTCTATTTGAAATAGACCGTAATTCGGACTAGACGCACATTTAATTTTGTACATAGCTAAGTTTAGGCCTCGTATCAATATTTCGTGATGGATCAGTTCGTGTGGGGTCAGCTGCGCCGGCGCCGCGAGCGCATCGATTCGTCGCAAACCACCCACGACCGATACAACTACAAGACCTTCACTAATCGAGACATATCTGACTAACGACACCATATTTATTTTATTTTTGTACATTAAAGTTGCAAACAAAATTATTATCAAAAATAATAATTGTTGTTGTTATTATCTGTTCATCTAATGTCCCGAGAGGTTCAAGCCTACTTATGATGATCAGATCAGTTTGAAAATATATGAACGAATACAATTTTCAGCAATCACTAGAATGAAAAGAAGTGTTTCAACAATTTCTCTACATAATTATGAATTCAAGTAAAAGGAAACTTGGAGAAAATATTATAATCTAAGTATTTGTATATTAACACTTATTGTGCACGTCTAATCCGCTTCTCTGTACTCATTCTCGCTTCCTAGGTCTGCTGTAAGACATTTCTTTGGAAATAAGCAGTACCTGTTGTGTCGTTTTACTTTATGTTTGTATTTAATGTAATATTTCTGTGTACAATAAATAATAAATAAAAGAAATAAAAAATAATAATAAAAATGTAATAACTGTGAAAAAGAAATTCAACTCTATTAGATTGCTGGTTTCGACGGATTCTACGAGAAAATGTGACAAAGTACACGAACAAAAGGTCTGAGATTAATAAAAATATTTAATTGTTTTTGGCGTTGCCCATTTCCATGACACCAGGGTTTGTGAGGTCGGTTATCGACCGATGATACACGGTGAAGAAGAATAGTATTAAAAAAAAAAGAAATACTAATAATTGTACTACATCGAAGGACGAAGTGAGAATTTATCTGGAAGCGATTAGTTTTGCTGTTAATCGATTAAATAAAAAAGAATCTCAATTCGATTGTATGTTTTGTAATTCATTATTTGTTTCACGCCACGAGAAATAATTGGTTTTACTCCTGAAGTAGAGTTATCAGAGTTTTCTAACAAGTATTTATCTGGTTTCCAATAAGTGGTTAAAGGTTATATTATTCGACGCTAACTGAGAATCGAGCTCGCTATGAGTATTGTTATGGCGGTGCGTTATTAGTATAATGTATGTAAATGTCGGGACGCGTCCGGACGTCGTCGTCGGCGCGGGCGGCGGCGACCAGCTGGCTCCGACAGCGAAATGCGGCGCCCGCGCACCGCAACACTATCTCCAGTTTAACCATGTTCAAAAGGAAGGCATGTAACTATCTAACAGACTCAACTAGTACAACTGCAATACTTACAGCAAAATGAAGAAGCTATAGATGCTGAATCTCTACATTCCAGTTGGAATCTGAAAGCAATATTATCTTGATTAATAAAAAGACGCGGTAACTGTCTTGTTATGAAGCAAATAAAAAAAATTGTATAGATAATACAGGTGCCCTCTTTTTCTCTTTAATCTCACTGATTTGGGAGATCTTTTGCTGAATTTTATAATATTTAGCATCTATGTTTTGGCAGTTACTTGATTCTACATTTCTATCTTAACTTGCCGTTTCGTTTTAACTCCTTTTACTTTCTTAATGTACTTCTGTAATACTTATCTAAATTGCAATTTTTTTGCTTTTCTGAAACATAAGTTGTACGTATTTTATACCTAAAATGGTGTATTTCTTAGTTCGCGTAAAATTTGATTACGCTGAGGTCTCGATGCTATCGCGCGCAGAACGGATTGATCGGTTGCGCCCGCGTCGTCGTCGGCGCGCAAATTGAAAACAGCCGAGTCGCCTGCAGACGCGGGAGCGGTGATACTCATGAAATATTGCGAAAAATAACAAAGAAACTTGCAACATCACCTCATTGAAACATTCGAGGGGTGAAAGGCTAATGGCGTTAAGCGACATTTTTGGAACTTTACACTAGAGCGTTTTAAAGTTTTGAAAATTAGAAAAAAAATCGTAGAAGTTCAGTTTTTCATTTAATTTAAATTCTAAGTATACAGTTCTTTTTGAAATAATAATCCTCATCAAATTTTGTAGTTTTTAAACAAATAGAATAAACGGTTACAGTAATAAATGTTGCTTGAGTCAAAAATACTTGTTTGTTTATTTTTTCAGAGTAAGGAAAAAACACTTAAGCGACGGTTCCACTTGTTTTTGGAGTAAAACCAAATGATTTAAGATACAATGGCTATCAAAATTTGTGGAAAGCTAAATGACTCAAAGAGGTCGTAATAGTGTTTTTCGTGTAAAGCCAATAGATTGTACTACCCGGCTATGGGCGAAATAGATTACGTCTAATATGCTGAAAGACCAATTCCATTCTTATTTAAGTGCAGGAAAAGTGACTCAAGCAATGATCAATATTCTAATCTCATGGACCTAAATCCTCATTTATTTAAATTTAATTTGACATTGGTCGTTAAGACTATAATAAAATCTTTATCCATATCAAAATTGCAGAACACTGAACAAGAGTTTCCGTTGATGTTAGGAGAAAATAAAATAAAAAGTATATTGAAAAAGAGTGTTTATTAGAATCTTATTTTTATAAGATACAACTTTTAAACGTAAGCAACAAAAACACTTAAAAAGAAAAACTTGTCTTTTAATTATCCATACTTTTACTAAGTTTTAATAGAATCTACTAATACTGTAACAATCAGTCAATCAGTTACGTTCAGCAATTTACCAGGCCTCCCTGACGACGGTGCGGCGTTGACTCAAGCGCCCCGCGCAAGCGCACGCCTACTATTCACGAGAAGTTTTTGAGTAACGCAAAGATTATAAGTAGGTCTTAAATGACATTGATCTACTGGTATCATAGAAAAATGTATTTGCTGAACATACATTTCTTACTGAGAGTAGAAAAGGAAAACTGATTTAAGTACAAAAACTTTTTATAATTTTTGAAACAAGCGACCGCTTTTTGTAAAAAGTACACGTCAAATTATCACAAATAACCTACTTTCTTAAATTTTCGAAAAGGCTAATTACTTTAAGTCACTGCTCTAAACATAAATAGAGTAAAGCCAAATAATTCAAATGACATAATTTGTTTGTTTTTGCTGCAGGCTATTTAATTCAAGCGACATATGCCTAATATTTTTGTGGAAAGCTAATTGCGTCAAGCGACAAGCTTTTATTTTTTTAGTGGCAGGCTAATTGCTTTAAGTGACAGCGGTTTGTGAATTTTGGGGCAAGCCAAATGATTTAACCTACCAGCTGCCATACAAATAGAAACAGGAAAAAAGCTTTAACAACCATTAGAGTTTAAAAGTGAAAAAGGCTAAACGATTCAAGTAACTAGGCTTAGTATTTTAATATAGCTTAAGTCAACCATGCCATAAAAAAGGCAGTTTTTTGTGTCGCTTGAGTCAGTAGCGCAATAGAAAACAGAGTCCAAATCTATTTGCATTAAGCGACAAAAAAATGCTCAGATCGGCATGAAACCCGGCTCAAAAGATGCAAAAAAATTCGCTGATTCCAAATATATATATAACTCAATATCGCCCTTGGTGTCGCTTAACGCCATTAGCCTTTCACCCCTCGATATTATAAATTAATATAAAGATAAAAAATGAGCTTAAGTTTTCGAAAAATTTGGGATGATTGTGTGTAATGACATAATATTAATACAATCGACAAATCGTATTACAAGCTAATAATAATATAAGACCCCACTCATAGACTTGAGCCTAATCTTAATGAAGGCGAACAGGCCTCAGTAGCCGGGTGCGGGTTGACCAACTTCACACACAACCACTTTTCACCACAACGTCGACATAATAATGAATTCGAAATTAGAAAGCACATAAGTAGAGTACATGGGGTGAGGTGCGGTTCAAACCAGCGGCACCTTCAGGACGAGAAGAATTGACCCTAGCCATAGCAAACACCGACGCGACGCCCGGTGATCACACAACATAAAGTAAAGGAGTATTACTTATTTAGTACGGTTGTATTGTATTCAGATTGTATTATTGATTAATAGATTATTGGTTAGCCTTGTTTTCACGCAGCAATGGACTACGGAGCAAAGGATCGACCAACATGATTTTTATATAGAAAGGGTTAGTCTATATATAGACTAAAATAAAAATTATGACAACTAAGCAGCCGTATAGCTCAAATAATAATGTCAATGTGATTTAAATGATTCAGCAAACGACTACAAAAGATAACAAATATTTGTGTTTGAATCACTAGAAATATTATCAGCACCTTTTTTTTAATGCAGTGTTTAGTAGGTAATCACGAACGTGCATCTAATAAGGAAAGTAAATCCGTTTTATTTTCGGCTACGAGAATTCTCTAGATAGCGGCTAGTGGCAATCTGCTAAGTGGTCGCTATTGGACGGTCACTTGTTTAGTGTACTAGATACAGTATTTTTCCTACAAGACGTTTCAAATGAAAATAAATTATAAGTTGTGTTTTCTTGTTTACGAAATCCATAAAAAGGAAAAAGGAAAGATTATTTATAGGGAACTGAAAAAAAAACTCATCACATATTTTTGATTTTATAAAAAATAAGAAAAACATTTATTTTGCTACAATTTAACCTAACCCAGATTTAACACAGTTTAGTAAAAACAATCATCTCTAATAGTTTGCTAGACTGGCCAAGTGAGGCAGCAAGGTGAGAAAAATTACCTTTTCAATGTGCATGTTTATTTTCCTGCTTCAATATAAACTGCGAGAGGGACCACTGTCCCCTGTTTGCTAACAAACTTACTCTCTATTTAAATAACGACGTCCTTTCAAGATTATTGCAACATAGTCAATTGTGTGGAAGAGTAGCGAACACCGTAACATCTATTCGAACATTTGTAGCATACAATTAATTATAGTGACGTTTTATTTTATTTTACTTTCTACGGAAAACAAAGAGGTAATTTATTTACAAAATACTATAAAAAATACTAAATTGGATTAAATAAAAAGTTTTCGCCTGTAGAAACAATAAAGAGTAAATAGGCCTTAGCAATTCTATAAGAAAGTCAAAGAGTAATTAAGAGGATTACAATATAACAAGCCAATATGGTCTTAAAGTATAAAATATAAGAAGAAGAAGAAATAAGTGAGTGTCACTCGGCAAAGAAGCCTTCACTCCACAAACACCTTATGTTAGTGTCACTCGGCAAAGAAGCCTTCACTCCACAAACACCTTATGTTAGTGTCACTCGGCAAAGAAGCCTTTACTCCACAAACACCTTATGTTAGTGTCACTCGTCAAAGAAGCCTTTACTCCACAAACACCTTATGTTAGTGTCACTCGTCAAAGAAGCCTTTACTCCACAAACACCTTATGTTAGTGTCACTCGGCAAAGAAGCCTTCACTCCACAAACACCTTATGTTAGTGTCACTCGTCAAAGAAGCCTTTACTCCACAAACACCTTATGTTAGTGTCACTCGTCAAAGAAGCCTTTACTCCACAAACACCTTATGTTAGTGTCACTCGGCAAAGAAGCCTTCACTCCACAAACACCTTATGTTAGTGTCACTCGTCAAAGAAGCCTTTACTCCACAAACACCTTATGTTAGTGTCACTCTTCAAAGAAGCCTTTACTCCACAAACACCTTATGTTAGTGTCACTCTTCAAAGAAGCCTTTACTCCACAAACACCTTATGTTAGTGTCACTCGTCAAAGAAGCCTTTACTCCACAAACACCTTATGTTAGTGTCACTCTTCAAAGAAGCCTTTACTCCACAAACACCTTATGTTAGTGTCACTCTTCAAAGAAGCCTTTACTCCACAAACACCTTATGTTAGTGTCACTCGTCAAAGAAGCCTTTACTCCACAAACACCTTATGTTAGTGTCACTCTTCAAAGAAGCCTTTACTCCACAAACACCTTATGTTAGTGTCACTCGGCAAAGAAGCCTTCACTCCACAAACACCTTATGTTAGTGTCACTCTTCAAAGAAGCCTTTACTCCACAAACACCTTATGTTAGTGTCACTCGGCAAAGAAGCCTTCACTCCACAAACACCTTATGTTAGTGTCACTCTTCAAAGAAGCCTTTACTCCACAAACACCTTATGTTAGTGTCACTCGGCAAAGAAGCCTTCACTCCACAAACACCTTATGTTAGTGTCACTCGGCAAAGAAGCCTTCACTCCACAAACACCTTATGTTAGTGTCACTCGTCAAAGAAGCCTTTACTCCACAAACACCTTATGTTAGTGTCACTCTTCAAAGAAGCCTTTACTCCACAAACACCTTATGTTAGTGTCACTCTTCAAAGAAGCCTTTACTCCACAAACACCTTATGTTAGTGTCACTCGTCAAAGAAGCCTTTACTCCACAAACACCTTATGTTAGTGTCACTCTTCAAAGAAGCCTTTACTCCACAAACACCTTATGTTAGTGTCACTCTTCAAAGAAGCCTTTACTCCACAAACACCTTATGTTAGTGTCACTCGTCAAAGAAGCCTTTACTCCACAAACACCTTATGTTAGTGTCACTCTTCAAAGAAGCCTTTACTCCACAAACACCTTATGTTAGTGTCACTCGGCAAAGAAGCCTTCACTCCACAAACACCTTATGTTAGTGTCACTCTTCAAAGAAGCCTTTACTCCACAAACACCTTATGTTAGTGTCACTCGGCAAAGAAGCCTTCACTCCACAAACACCTTATGTTAGTGTCACTCTTCAAAGAAGCCTTTACTCCACAAACACCTTATGTTAGTGTCACTCGGCAAAGAAGCCTTCACTCCACAAACACCTTATGTTAGTGTCACTCGGCAAAGAAGACTTCACTCCACAAACACCTTATGTTATCTCTTTTAGTGAAAAATAAGTCCAGTGATTTAGTATAAATAAAATAAAATATAAATAAAATAGCCTTTATTACCCAAATTAATAATAACAATAAATATAAAATCAACATGAAATACTTATATCATCAAATCATTACATCGTATCATTATCACAATTTACTTATCATCGTAAATTAGGCTGAAATATTATCAATTCACGATGCAATTACTTAGTTAAAACAATCAAATTAAAATACAATTAGTTAAAACAACATTAATTAAAACAAAATATATTAAGATGAAACATTACAATATAATACATTAATCAATCATACCTATATATATATTTAGGTACCCATTTCTGGGTGAAGGCCTCCTCCATCTTTGTCCACAGTCGTTAGTTATGTGCGAGTCTAGTCCAGGTAATGCCGGCCACAGCTGTGATGTCATCGGTCCAGCGGCGCACAGTGGTGGACGTTGTATGGCGCGGCGGAAATAATTGTTTTATAGAAAGGGAATGTTATAAATGTTGGATATTAGTTCATAAAATAATAAGAAAGCATATTTTTCATAATGTTTTAGTTATATTATAGTATCGTAAAAATCAGAAAAGCAGTAAATGAAAGAAAACTAAAAAATAAATAACAAAATAAATGAAATCATTAATTTTTGTGCATTTTTTAAGACATATACAATAATGAATATATATATACAAAGAAAGCATACAAATACATACACAGTAATGAACAGGAATAAAAATCATTAAATTAAGTTTGAGGATCATTCTTCATTTCCTCCATGCAGCAAAGCTTTTACATCTTCATGCAAGGGCAAATGCTTTGGGCTACGCATAGCCCTTAAACTATTTGTGTACGGATCTGAAGAAGCCAAAAGCATGTGAAAAACATCTTCGTTCGTCAATTCACGTGAGCATTTTCGAGAATGGTTTAATCTGTATCGACGGTAGTCCTTGTTGCGCGCCTCTTGGGCTTCCTCAGATAACATTCCCACTGGCAATGCAGCAGCTGAAATTATATGACTGCCGTGCATTAGAACCTTATGCACTGTATTTGGCATATAGTACCAGTCATATAACCCAACATACAGTCTTGTAGTCTCTTCACAATACTTCCCGAACTTTTCTGAGTCAACTGAAGCCCCGGAGTTGATTGTCTGCAATATTATAGAAAATCGATGAATCAACCTTTCATCGACTCCTGTAATTTCCGCCACTATATCCACATTATCAAAAAACCTCCTTGACGTGTTTCCATCATTCGACGAGCCCATTCCTTGCTTAACGAAGTCCACCTTAATTCCCAATCTTTTGAAAAGCTCGTCTTGTATTTTTTTCTTCTCCTCTTCTTTAAGTGGCAGCGTGTTGGCATTGGTTCTCCAGCTTTTAAACGATTTATTATAGGCAATATGCAAAATACATTCCATAAATTTCAGTCTTGCATGTAACGGACTAAGGCCTACTTTAAAAGCGTCCGTATTTACTTCTTTTGTTTTTAAATGTTCCAGCTTATTCATTTCAGTCGGCTTCGCCTTGCATATATAGCACACTGCATTAGAAGAAGTATCTGTGATTGTTTGTGCAATTTTACCATCGATCATGGTTAAATGAAGTTCATGAGTCACTCTAAAAATCCTGTTGTTCATGGAAATCGTTGTTTGATTTAGATTAGCTATTTCACTTTCCATTCTTGAGATCTCGTTTTTACTGACATCCGTTGTTTCTTTCATGAACTGAAACTGTACTGGTCTGCAATACCTGGTTGAAGAAGGAGTTTCATTTTTCCAATACACCAAAGAATTATTTATTTTGTTGTTAAGACGGAGCGGAACTAATGTTGTTAGAAATATGTTGGTATCTGTAGCACCATCTTCGACAAATGACTGTTTGTATTCAGTGTGGCCCGATGAGCCATCGCAACCCCATTTTGATAAAAGTGTTACTTCCTCACTCATACTTGCCAATTCATCGTCAGTTTTTGTTTTATATATCCTCTTTACAGTATGATCTAATAATTCTTGAAGACCTACGTAAGCGTAGCTTTCTGTTGCATCTATATGAGGAGGATAGCAATCTTTCTTTGCATTTAAGACATTATGATAAGCTGGAAAAATATCACATCCAATTTCCTTTGCAGCTTTTCTAAGAATTTCATATTGATGCCTTGTTAATGATGCATCTAACATTAATGCCCACGCTTTCTCCGCACTAAATGCTTCACATCTTGTTGATTGATCGCTTATTCTCTTAGCTGCTGCAGCAATTAATTCAGGTTGGACAGTTTCGCATAGCTTTTTAACTCTATACCTTTTGGCTCGGTCACAACATTCATCGATAGGTTTTTCTGGTCTTCCACTGTGAGATCGTTTTGATGATCCTGCTGCAATATCTTCATTAAGAACCGTAAACTTTACTGACAGCCATTTTTCATTTTTAGCAAAAAAGAACTTCTTATTCCGAGCTGCTTCATTCCACTTTTTTGTAAATTTGGGAAAAAAGGTTTTGATCAAATGTTCACTTATTTTCACTAACATGATCTCCGATAAATCAGTATGATTGCTTTTAATAACTTCAACGCACTTATTGACATCGCGACCGCTTGCGATAGCAATTTCGGCTAATTTGTCGTTAGAAATAGTAAAATTCGCCATTTTAGTGTAAAATTTGTTATCACTGTACCGGTTATGAACAAGTAATGAAAAATAAAACAAAAGTTTATCCCTTTTATAGCCATTACTATTTTTTTTAGGTAATTTACCCTCATTAAAAAAAAAAATTCTTAATGTAGGCAATATGAAGCTCATTTACTAATAGGACTACAAAAACAAGGTTAGCAGATATTAGCAGCTGGAAGTGATTTGTTAATTATCTATAGGAATGTACCTATCACGTAAACTACATAAGACACCGCCGGAAAGCGCCGCAAGCTAGATATGGTCGATTGAAATAAGAAATTATGTAAAAAAAAAATGCTTTGTTCTCTAACGATACTACATTAATACTAAGTACTTTCCTCAAATTATAAATTTAGTTTTAGATGCTCTAATGTATGTAGTATTACCAGTAATTTTTATATTTTTTTTAAATACACTGGTTATCTAGTGTAACTAAGCAAAAAAAGTCATATTTTTCAAGAAATAAATAACGTTTCTTTAAAGTCTGACTTTAGCCTTTAATTTAACCAATAACACAATAATAAAAATAAAAAAAAATTATATAGCATTGTTTGTTGAAGACTGTAGTATTTATTAATGATACAAAATCTGCCTAAAGTTGAACTCTGAAAAAAGGACTTTTTTCCGCCGATCCATCTCTGTGCGGCGTCGGGGTGTGGTAGTGCCGCGAGGGACCAGTGCAGCTCTTTCACTCCATTGATTTATCTCTATACCTGGCCTGACCTGGCGACGTGTCCAGCCCATCTCCACTTCAGTTTACAAGCCAAAGTAGCGGCGTCGATGACTGTGGTGATCTGTCTTATTCCAGTATTTCTTCTTCTACCTTTGAGTTTCAGACCCGACATACTTCTCTCCATAGCTGTTTGGGTGACTTGTAATTTATTTATAATATCTTTTGTTAAAGCCCAGCTTTGGCATCCATAAAGAAGAGATGGTAGAACAATGGTGACCATAGCTTTCTTTGATTTGATTGAACTGGTATATTTGATTTGAATATCTCTTTTAAAAACCAATATTTCTGCCAGGTTTTTTTGACGCGGCGCGATCTACTTCAGTTGCTGAAAGATTCGTAAAGCAGATATTCTGTCCTAGATAATATATACTTACCTATATATATTGTGATTTAGTAAACACGTCGTTAAGCTTTTTACCAACTCGCCAAAGAAAAGAGTCTTGTCTTTGCTTAGTGCGGCTAAAAGGGACTAAAGGGAGGTAAAGATTAAAATTATTGAATCGTCTGCTTCTAGTACATGGCATAACAAATTGTATCGAAAATTATAAGTCAGGTTCATCCATTTTGCCGGAATTATCATTTATAATCATTCAATTTTTTTATAAGTCTCAGTTCACAATGTCAATAATAGACAGACTTATCTCTTTAAAGTAATCTCTTCCAGCCGATATTATGATGTAGAAGAGGGATACTTACTTTTCAAGTGGACGGTATATTATAGCAAGGATACTTAGCTACTGCTACTGTTATAAAACATTATTTATTTGATTACCAGGAGTTTACTATTGTCGTGGTTTGTAATAATTAAATTTTATATAAGTATTAAATAGGTATCAATTCTAAATCTAATAAGAAGAAACTCAAAATTTAGAAGGTTATTGTGTAATTCAAAGCATAGTTATAGTATGAGAATAGTAAAACTTTCCTTTTCAGTCATATGTTTTTGTTGTTAGGACTGACTATTCATCTTGGTAGGTAGGTATTTTATAACGAGTGTCGTATCACCGTTGTCGTATCGCGTTCTAAGCCTAAAATATCGCCGTACTGTCCAATTTGTGCTACTTTGCAACTTACAACCCTTTCACTTTCCACCCCTAACGCTAGTTACAGTACCGCTACTCATCGATAGATAGCGCATTTAGCTACCCCTTAATATTACTGAATAATAATTTATAATTTTCATAGTGTTGTATACGATATAGGCTATGACAAGCAATTTCTTATTTACAAGATAAGAATTTACATATTATTACACACATCACGGTATTTCAACATAAATAAAAAATAAAAATCTGCGTACCTACTACCTAATAATACTGTTAAAATTATAATAAATGAATCATAATGTTAATTATTATTACTACTCATGACAACATAATTTACAAACTAAATTTACTTTATATCATAATTATTTGAAATCACGTTTCCAAAAACTTTAACAAGTAGAGTTCGACTATTCGATACTAGATGGCGCTAGTAGTACTCAATATTGTCCGTTGTCGCGAAATCCGTCGGTCGCCTGTGAGCTCGTATCGTAACGTTTATGGCCTGAGTTTCAAATACATAGTTTGTATAAAGTTGAAAGTGTGTGAATTAATGTTTTAAAGAATTTAATCTGTTTTGAATAAACTATGCCGCAGTGCGTAAATAATTAACTGTGTTTGTTTTATTTATCGGCTTAACAATGTTTTATTTATTTATTGCAGCACGCATGCAGTAATAGGTGATAAAAATACAATGATTTGTTTAATTCTGTTGTTTTATACTTAGATTTAAAAAACAAATTAAACTATTATCAGAATTTGGATTCCCCAGTTTTGTTTGGTCACCATAGGAAGATTATTCAGAATTCTTAAGGCGCGGCCCCATTTGAAAAATCGTTCTTGGGCCCCTTTTTTAACTCGCGCATCTCACGTCTCGGAATATGTACCAAATCAAGAAAAATACAACCAACAGAAGAGTTTATCACTTAGCGACGACGTAACCAAGTAGATTTTACATATAATTGAGGAATAAAGCAAAAATAAATAATTAAAATCACCGAAAATCACCCCACATTCAAAATTTGCAAATCTGTTTTCTCAATATTTTCAGCGACAACAATATATTTTTTTGTATTTTTTGGGTGGCTATATTAATACCTAAACGGCGAAACCAGCTAGTTCTTTAATTGGTTTTATATTTTTCATAAAAAAGAGAAAAGAGTTCAAGAAAACAGAGTTTTTCGCACGACTCCTGCGAAGTGTCGGACGTAACCTCCGTGAAGCTTCGTACGCTAATATGAACGCTATTTCAGTAGTGCGTCGGTTGAACTTTCAATTAAAGCCGTTGAGTTGCTAATTTCGGATAGGGCTTCGTCTTATTTATTTATTTATTTACAAATAAAAATGTATTTTTAGTTTTTATAATAACTACTGTGTAAATATAACAATTCTAACAAAAAAAAAAAAAACGAATCGAATCGATCGATCGTATTCTATTCTTATTCTTTATAAATCTTTAACGTTAACTATCTATCAAGGATTAGTTAGTACTTTTGAATATGGTTACTTTAATAAGATTCTTGTGCGTAAATTCGTTTGTTCTTGTTACAAAAGTTTTAATACTTTGCGCGCCTGCCCGTTTTATTTATGGTAACATAAAAAAAAGATGACAAAGATGACATGAAAAAAAAACTATTATTTTATTAGACAGTATAAATGCATTAGTGAATGTAATTGTAACGTTGAGCATAATTTAATAGTAATGTTTAACAATACCACCCTATGTACAGCTATTTTTTGTAATAAGTAAAAATATTGTAGTCTAAATAACATAAAATGCAATTATTTATTAATTCCTACCGAAAAATAAAATAGTAATAATAATGGTGATTTGCTTTATTAATAATATTATTAACAAGATAAAAAATATTAACTAATATTGACAAGATAAAAATCTAAAAAAACTTTAATTGTTTTTCATAAACTGCAGAAAAGTGGCAAGTTGTCAAATGTAGTAGAGTGGAGCGACGGCCGTCGGGCGCTCGGCGGTCGTCGGAGCTCGGTCGGCGCGGGGGCTGGGGTGCGGGGGGGCGGGGTGGGGCGGGGCCTGGCCGCGCCCCCGGGCGGCGCGGGCCGCGGCGCCGCGCGCAGCCGACCGCCGCCTCAGTCCGCTCCGTGCTGCCGTCGAGCACGCACGCGCATGTCGCTCGCATTTGAGTCCGGTGATGTGAGGTGGCCCCCGCCGCTGCCGCAGCGTTGCGCGATACACGCGCTAGTTTCGCGAAGTAATAAGCCAGTTGAAGGCTCAACGGCCTTCGAGCCGGCAAGACGCCGTCCACCGTGGATCTAAGGTACGGCGCCATGGCGGCGACCACGTATATGCCCGGGGGTGAGCTGGACCTCGGGAACCTCGGCGGCTATCATGCCGCGTCGCCGAGGAGTGCCGAGCCGGCCGACATGAAGTACCAGCACCACTTGCAGGCGGGTGGCTCACCATCGCCCGGTGCGCCCGTGATGAACCCGTGGGCGTCGCTGCCGCCGGCGGACCCGTGGGCCATGCACCAGCACCACGCGCACGCGCACCAGCCTGACGTCAAGCCGCCACCCGCGCCGCACGAGCACCGCCACCTGCAGCACGGCCACTGGCACGCGCCCGTGGTGTCACCGCACTACGGCGCCGGCTCGCCCGTGGCTTTGCACGGTGGCTACCCCATGCCCATGCACCACCAGCACCTCATGCGCGACATGCAGCCCTCACCGCACCCGCTGCATCACCACCATGCGCTCGAGCGCGACCAGCCCGAGGAGGATACGCCCACCAGCGACGACCTAGAGGCCTTTGCCAAGCAGTTCAAACAGCGGAGGATCAAACTAGGCTTCACGCAGGCCGATGTCGGCCTCGCTCTCGGCACCCTCTATGGAAATGTCTTTTCACAAACGACAATCTGCCGATTTGAGGCGCTACAGCTCAGCTTTAAAAATATGTGCAAGTTGAAACCTTTGCTGCAGAAATGGCTCGAAGAAGCTGATTCGACGACAGGTAGCCCGACGAGTATCGATAAAATTGCTGCCCAAGGCAGAAAAAGAAAAAAACGCACGTCAATAGAGGTCTCAGTGAAAGGCGCTCTCGAACAGCATTTCCACAAGCAGCCAAAGCCGTCAGCGCAGGAGATCACCTCCTTGGCGGATAGCCTCCAGTTAGAGAAGGAGGTGGTTCGGGTTTGGTTCTGCAATAGGAGGCAGAAGGAGAAGCGCATGACGCCGCCGAACACGATGGGCGAGCAGATGATGGAGGGCATGGCGCACGCGCACTACGGTCACGGTGACGTGCACGGCTCGCCACTGCAGCACTCGCATTCTCCACCGGGGCTGTCCCCGCAGCACGGGCTCGCGCCCGGCGCCCACACGCTGGCGGCGCACTAACAGTTCGCCCCGTGGGCGCCGCCGCGGCCCTACTACGCGGAGCCGCGCTAGCCCCCGCCCGCGGGACCCTGTACATAGTGTGTACATAGCGTGCACAAGCGCCACGGCCGGGACGTGCCGCGGCGCAAGTGACGATAATGACGGTATTGACGATGGCGGCCGGGCGGCGCCCTGTACATACGAACGCGCCCGCCCGGCCCGTGGACCTCCCGATTAAGTTTAAGTTGTTTTTTATAATTTCGTCGCGCGACCGCCAGGTCTCAGTGAAGTCATTTAATTATGTGAGTAATGTTAAGATCGAAGCCAGTAATCGTTTATACTTTATCGAAGCGCCGAGGTTCAAAGTGATCACCGGAATAACGTTTAGCTAGATAGTCTAATTGATAAATAAGAGCTTAACTCGGAGGAAGAGCCCGGCGCGGGCGCCCTACGCACCCTCGCCGGCGGCCGCAGCGCTTCGTCGGTGGTGAGTACGGTACACATACACCAGCCCAGTGCCCACTGCCCACTGCCCACCAGTGCTCAATCCCTGCTCACACCCAGTCCAGTACCGCACCCACAGTCACCCTCCCCAATTGCTGCTGCGCCAAGCGGCCGCTCTTGGCGAGGAGTGCGTAGCGCTATTAATTTTTGTAAAGGACGATTTCATCGAATTTATTTATAGATATTATAAATTAACGATGTTCATACATGCCTACCTGTCAGTAGGGAGTCATTGTGGTGTGGATTAAATTTAAATTGTTGCTATTACTGTAAATTTATGATTAGTAAAGATGACGATGAGAGTAAAAAATATGAATCGGGTCGAAGCTTTGTTTTGTAAGGGAATACGAGTGAGTCAATAGGTGCAATTTCTTTTATTTTAAGCGTTTGAGTATGTTAGAGCGAGGGTGAATTGCCGGCGCGGGCGGCGGTGGCTGCGGTCGCAGTGTTGGTGTTGTCTGCAACCGCCGCCGCCGCCGACCCCGGTCCGCCGATGCGCCGATCGTCGACGCCATGCGCCACTCGCATTCACTTGACAGTGACACAGACCTAGGTCCCACGCATAATTTATTAAAAAATATTATTAAAAAGAATGCAGACACGATGCCAAAATGGTTTTATTCCTGTTTTTTACTTGTTTTGTTGTTTTTTTCGTTTGTATGTATTTGTGGCCAACCTCGGTACTTAATACTTGTAAAAATAGGTATTTTTTCTATATAAAATAATGTACCTACGACGTATATGATGATATATATTAAAAAAGTTCTTTATAGAAATTGAAATATGGAAATGACTTTTATTCAAAATATCCTAATATTAATTGCCTACAATAGTCAAATATATGAAACGTGTAGTTAGTAGATTTTCTCTGTTAGGTTTTTAATTATTATGAATGCATTGATCGCTCAAAATTGAATTTAAATTTAACATTTCTAACACACCACAATTTTAATTTTATCTAGCGTGTTTTTGAATTATTTGTGTTCGTCAAATCGAATGTTTGTGAATAGAGGAAATGTTTTAGTTACAAAAATTTATGATGGTGTAGGTTGAGCCCAGGCTCTTATGGAAGCAACTATTGATAAGTCATTAAAGTAATTAAGTATGGAATTAAATTGAGCTAAATATTTTTAAATTTAGTATTTTTTCACCATTCCCAATATATTTCTTTACGCGTAAGCATTACAACAAGAATGTTGCAGCTTACTTGATATTATTTTTATTTATGAAGACAGCGGCAGGTAGGGACCCCGAACTCTCTCACACAAAACGTTTTGAACCCAAAGTTTTGAACTACACAAAAAAATGTTGATTTGATAAACTATAAACTGACACATTTGTTGTTTCGCGTGCGCGCGCGCCGGCGCTGGGAACAGGTTTTTAGGATTACAAAAAGTTGACATGATTTTAATTTTGTCTGAGTTCAAATTTTAAATTGTAGTTTATGTTGTAGATCTCAAAAACTTACTTAAATAATGGTATAAAATCTTAATTAATTGGGAAGTGATCTGATCAAAGATTTATATTATGTAAATAAAAAAAAACCTATCGATTTATGGTATAATGTGTCAAGTAATATTTTTTTTAACTGATAACTGATATGCCAATAGTTTACTAAGATTATTCTGTTCATATTTATTGTGGTTTATTTTATCTCCAGTATTATTTTTATGCGTCTTTTCTTACTTTGCCATATCTAATTGGTTTTCAATAATGCAACATTATTTTCGATGTTATTAGTAAAATATAGCATTTTCATAAATCACATAATGGCATCAAAAAATTTCACTCCCTAAAAAACAAGAGTTGTTTTGCGGCACAAAACTTTTATAGAAACTGTTGTATTAATTTAACTGATGTTAATATTAGACAACTTACTTGAATTTCTATAACTTAGCAAGCATTCATCATTTATTTTATTTAATGATATTAAACTAGTATGTTTGTGTAATTATATACAAAAATAATTATGTATACTAAAATTACTTAGTTAGGTTTTAACATGTCTAAAAACTCCAAACTTGTTAGACTTCATAATATAACAGCGGTTTTCGATCTAATAGGTACGTTTATCAACTTTCTCTTGTCAGTATTGAAAGTAAAAAAATAAAGGAGCTGTTTGAAACATTTAGCACGTCAATTCAACGTTTTATGTGCGTCATACGTAATGTAATGTAGTCGAGCGAAGTCGCCGCAAAAAGTTTACGTGCAGCGGCTGCGTCGCCGTCGGCCAGTAAACAACGCGATGGACAAAATGACATTCCTACCGACCAATGAGGCGTGCGTGTAGAGATATATAGAGAAACGGCGTCAATCACGTAAACACCAGTCTCATATGATATTTCAAGGAATAGTAATTGTGGCCAAATCAATAGTCAAACTAAAACAGCCGTGGTTATGCACATGCTAATATTAGGTACTTGTTAAGTTTATATCTAAAAAAACGTAATTTTTGTTTAGCTCGCAAACATAAATCGCTTGTACGTTCTGATATTCAATTGCAGTTACTAGATTGCGTGCTCATTGATATTTCATAAAAAATACACAACATAAAACAGAATCCACGTGAAACACAATGTTTATTCGTACCAACGAATATTTCTGTCGAGCTATTTGCATAACAGTCCCGGCATGCAAATTACTAAACAATATCGGAACATCGCTTTTTGCTTGTACCAGCGTTTTAGGACTGTTATTTAGATGGAGCTGGCAATCATAGATCGGTTGTATTTTCATTTGTCAGTGTGTTTATTAATTCTGCATTGTATCTGCATTAAATTGTTGTAATACTAGAAATAAAGACAGTTGGTTGCTTATGTCAGCCGACTACATAAAATTAGTAATTCTTTTAAAGGCAATTGTATACGCTAATACAATAAGGTCCCTACTGATATTAAAAACTTGCCTTTAGACAAGTTTAAAATAATTATAAAACAGAAATTGTATAAAAAAAGTTACTATAGGATATCTGATTACTTAGAGGACAGATGTCCATGGGAATAGATTGCTTGAGTGGCAGGCCTTTTCGATATTTAATTAGCATTAATTTTGTAATATTTTAATTTTTTATTTAAAAAAGGAAACGCAAAAGATGCGACGACTGTGGAGTTTCTTCGATGAGCTCTTCTCCACAGATTCCGCCATTGTGTTAGTGAAGTCACCCAAAAAAAAATGTAATGACGGATCTAAGTGATGTAATAACATCCTATGGAAATAAATTATAAAAAAAATAAAATAAAAAAAAAATAAAGTACAATTCAGATATCTAGCTTACAAATTTTCGAAATAATCTTATTTCAATATCTTATACGATTTGCAGTTTATTTACTTTTCTTGTAGGCTTTACTTTCTTGTACGTTTCAATATTACTTATATTTTGTTAGAATAAGTAACCGTGTTATTTAATGTTTAGTTGTAGTAAAAATATAAATAAAATGTTTACTTTACAAGCTAAGTAAACATTAAAAAATTACTTTGTCCGCCTCGATTAAATAGACTACAACAATATTTAAAAGTACTAAGTCTATTACCTACAAAGTTTATCTAGTCACATAACAATAAAAAATATACAGTAAAGATACGGGATACATTCGCGCAAACAACCGAGTAGGTAAGTTAGCCGTCAGTTTTTCTGCGTTTTGCCGTAAAATATGTTTTAAAACCGGCGGGTTGCGGCAGGTGCGGCGAGGCCACCTTTATCAGCGGCCATGTAGCATTCAATTTATAGGCCCCACGGTTTTGGTAGCGCCGCGAGCGGTCCCGCGGCTACAAAACCACTATCTTGCCCTTCGCTATGTTTTTCTGTGACATTCCTTTTTTATTTTATACGTGTAGGTGAGCGGCGGAGGTGTTGATAAACTAGATCGATCGGTGTTGACTTTGAATTTTTGTGTTTCGGTATTCGAACGTTGTTGATACGGGCTCAACAAATATAAAACTATGCTGTCGAGAGTTGGAATAATAAAAAGAACATAATTGAATAACAAGTACTCTTCTAAAAAAAATAAATTCATGAACTTTTTTAAATTCATTAAAAGTCTTTTATAAGAATCTGTACACAAATCATTACTTTAGAAAAATAAATAAATATTTTTTTATCGTATTTGATTGGTTTTATTTAAGTAATTCAATGATGTGGAATTACAAACACCAAATAATTCAGTAAACAAGACTTTAAAAAAATATATAAAAATTCACGATAAAATTTTTAAACATAGTATTTACAAATAATTATTATTACTCACAATTTAGCATTACCAACAATTCTACCTAGTTAATTTCACAATAAAAGTATTAGTATATATTTCAGTACATATAAGAATTCAAGGAGCCAGCTTGCTGTACGTTACATAGTAAAGTTAATTGCATGTACATTAGAGTACAGAAACAAGGGGGATGGGAGGGTGAGGGTTGTGCGGGGGCGCGGGGGAGGCGTGTCGTAATGATGGTGTGCGTGCGGCGGCGCGGTGTGTGTCGCGGTCGCATCGCCGCCGCCGCGCGCCGTTCCGCTGGTGTTACGCCGCCGCGACGCAACCTGGCAGTTAAAGAGTTAACTTTGTTTTATTATGTAGCCTAGGGAATGTAACGGGAAGTTAATATGTTCTTAAACAGTATAGTAATACTGTTTAAGAACATATTAACTTATAGTAATAACATTATACCTATTGTTATAAAGTTGCGATTAAAATGCTAAGAAAATACTTTCGTTACTAAGGTGTTTAAAACAATAAATATCGAAACTTAATTGTCGAACAAATAATTAAATGGTGGATATACTCGTATCAAAATTATATATACATATTATGAAGTAATGTGGTGCTATTTTAATCTACTCACCTACCCAATACTTTGCAAAGAAAGTAGAAACTTTGCTTTAATATAAATAAACATAAAACCAATTACTTAAATATGAGGACAAATGTCCAATAAATTCTATATCACGTTTCATGTATTTATTGTTGGACAAAACAACAATCTCTCATCAAATCACTTAAACTATAAAATTACATTGATTGCATTATGCTAGATACAATAGACCGCACATAACGAGCGGGATGACCGCCAGCATCACACTCGCGGTCAGTGGCGCAGCGCGGCGACGCACCAACCACACTCTGCGCATCATCATCGTCGAGCACCGACGACCCGGTCCATTCTGTACTTATAAAGTGCGGATTTATATTGTACTTATCTGTATTTATTTTGTGAGGGTGTTAACAAGTATGTTAAAGGATGATCAGAGTGACAGGGTGCTGATTCTCATGTGAACTACCTGTCTTCAATGCAAATACTTACACATATTTTATTAAGGTGTTTGTTCAATCATAATTTACCAATTTTTATTTTCAAGTTTTATTTTTTGTGTACGAGTATATTTCAAATACACACCTCAAAATCACAAAATAAAAAACATTATCAAAGCTATTTTTTTTGTCTACTCTGCTTTTATTTAAATAGGCACAGTCAGTTATGTTGTGTGTTTCATGGCGCAATAGATAATATTGATGAGAATTAATATCTGTATTATAGCGTACAAAGAAAAAAAAAACCGCCGTAAACAGCCCAAGCCACAAATTATAGACCATAACATTCTTATACTGAAATAGAAATTATCACAGCTGTTTTTGTTTTGAAGAGATAAATGTAAAAGATACTTACTAATAATTTACTTGACGAGTAAGTAATAGGTAATAATCATTTGAACCAAAATATATAAACAGTACCTACACAAGCAAAAATGACTATGGTTTAAAAATATTATCATCAAGGTGCAGACTAAAGAGTAACATTGACGTCCCAAACTATTTGAGAACCTGTATCTTAGGGGCCAAAAAAAGTTAGTTGCTTTACACAAACGATCAACACATAATTTTAAATGATGACACCTGCTTTAATTCAAAGAATCGAAATCCATAAAGAGTTACATTTTAAAACGAAACAACACTAACCGTGTATTATTTTGTTTCTAGAGTACCTAACTAATTAATATAATTTAAATTTAAATAAAAACCTGCCGTGATCCTTGATGCGCAGTGACAATGATAGCGTTCGGGGTCCCGCTGCAACAATTGGCGCGCAATTGCCGGGGCCAGAGGGCACTGGGACTCGACCCGATCTTGGGACCAGTGATTCAGGGGCCATACCAACACACGGATAAGCTAATATCACGCTATTCAAACTTACTCAAATTAATAAGTAATACTTAAGTTGAAATCTGATATCTTTGTATATACTTTGTGTGTTTGACAAACAGAGTATTATGTTGTTGACTGTATTCGCAATAAATTACAATTATTTTGTATTTATGAAAAGATTCATTCTCGGAGGCGCAATGTTTCATGTTGAGATACTCATACAATACAATAAATTAAAACATCAAGTGTTATAAATGTCCCTTGATGTTTTATACAGTGACATTTTACTATAATAATATTAATAAAAAGGAAGATCTATATTAAAAGTATAATTTATTGAAGAGATGACTTTTATCAAATATAGCCCGTGATCGTGATGGCAGCATAACACTAATAAAATTATCCTATTGAAAATGCACAGAAGGAAACCTAATGAACTAATTAGGATCCCTATTCATTTATATGGGAGTGGGTTAAATTCATATTATACCTGAACCAACTTTGTTTTGATAGAGCTTTGAAATTTATATCGGTTTTGAAATTAAACACCTATGTAATTTTACGTACTTCGAAACTAAAACAGCCCTCTCATAGCCCCAAACTAATAAACTTCCTGTTTGCCGCCGTATATAGCCTGATTAACAAAAACACATGAACATATTGAAATGAAAATATTTTTTTATTTATATTACGTATCAAAATAACGATTAATTCAATTACTTAAATTAAGCTTTTTATACTAAAGAACAGCTAGTTTTCTAAAAAATTTATTAAAAAGAGACCTAAATTAAAACGTATATTATATATTCATATATCAGCTTCAGAAAACTATAAGACAGTATTAGCGTCAGCCATGCTTTTTATTGAAAACACTGCAAATGAAATAACAAGATATTCAATACTCAATTAATTCAATAGGTAACAGTTCGTATTACAGTTATTATTGTTGATTACATAGTAAGTTTGTAACAACTAAAATTGTGGTTTTATATTTAAAAATGCTGCTCCGTTGTTACTTGATTGATATAACAAATATTTTAATATTATGAACTATTCACAAGCTATTGAAGCTGGGCATTTAAGAAACCGGTTGTAAATATTTAATTTAATGATAAAGTTAAAATACGTTAAGTACGTTACGTTACGTAAGTACGCTATACAAAACTTTGCATTTACCTAAGTTTTTACTTTTTTGTTATCGACATAAAATAATCATTGTCCTTTACAAAATGTTCACTCACACTTATTTGTTTTGACATGTCTAGTTAAATACTTGTAGTGTGACTAGTAGTAGTGTGAATGAATGGAAAGGCAAAACCAACTGTTTTTATTGATTTCCCATCAAGAGGCACTGTTAGGACACAAAAATACTTCAAATACAAATAAATCGATTTGACTAACAATCGACTTGACTGTGCTTAACATTATCCACTTTAAAACGCTACAAGCATCTATGGCATCAGTTTTTCCTGCGGTGGCCGCATCACATGTTTGCCTGCGTGGAACTGGCGGCAGGCACGCAATGCACCCGCTGCAGTCGCCTTGACCACCGTGGGAGTGCATGGTGCATTCGCGCATGCGCGTCCCATACAAGGCGCATTATGAGTAATACCAACATAAGCAAAAAAGTGTTGATCTTGAACAAGACTCAAATCCGCGTCTGGATCAATTAGAGGAAATAAAGTGAATTTATTAACCATAGGATGTTACATCTCTCTCTCTCACACACACATAACTATTTAAGTTCAATTTAATCTGTTCTTTGTTGTATGTAAGAAGAGCGGTGCCTCCTCACCCCCAAGTGGGCGCCCTTAGGCTGTTGCTATAATACTAGGGGTAAGAGCCTTCCGCTCCCCCAAAAGTCCGGTTACGCTTGATACGTCGATTTTGCGACACAAGCATTAGGTCATCGTCAAAAAAAAAAAAAAAAAAAAAAAGGTGCCTCCTCACACAGGCAATAAGCTTACTAGGAGACACCTGCCCCTGCAGTAAATGCGGAAACTTTTTTTTTTCTCTTAATGGGGGATTTTCTGACAGTCAAAAGTAATTTTTTTTTATTCGAATTAAGATTTTAACAAATCATTTTTCGACGTCAAAGCTATCAGCTCTTTAAAAATAAAAATAATTGTTCTGACGCCAGTACTTCGTGGATTCTTTTTCTTAATCCTTTTATGGCCCTGGGTGATTCGCCGGATCTCTTCAGATCCACGAATCGTCAACGCTATCGAAGATTTGTGAACAATTTTTTTTAATTGGCTGTCGGAAAATCCACCTTTTCATATTTTTGTACCCGAGTTCACTACATAATGTGCGGACTCTGTGGAGACAACCTCACCGAGAAACTCCACATAAGTCGCATCCTTAGCGTTTCTTTTTTTATAACATGCTCAAACAATTTATTTCCACGGATATCTGTCCATCAAGTAGCAAACTATCTCCTTAAAAAACAACTTTTTCAACAATAATCATTGTAATTTGAGGATAACTGAAGCGAATGGAATGTACTGTACTGCACACTACAAATACACAGAATTGAAAAACAGCCAAGAAATATGTTGTACAGATAGACGACCTTATTGCTAAGGTAATATGTTGTACAGATAGACGACCTTATTGCTAAGGTAATATGTTGTACAGATAGACGACCTTATTGCTAAGGTAATATTTTCTTCTAGTACTTGAACCTGAATACGAAAGTATAAAATAAACAAGATCAAAGAAGTGATACACTTTTTTTTCAATTTTGTCAACCTTTGACAATGTCTTCGTTGTTATAGCTGGAAATGCGCCTTGTGGCTTTATTTTCGCTTCGATATAATAGTAAAAAAAAACTTACCGTACATGATTTGTTTTAAAAGTCGCAGTCGCAAAGTAGCAGTATGAAAAATATTTACTTTTCCTTATGTAATACCTATTCTCATTAGGGTATTTATTTATATTAGGGAATAGCTTGTATTGGTATCTTTGTGGTAAAAGATATAAAGTTCAATATCAAACTGAAGCCTGTGTTTAATTACTTCGTAAAAAAAACCATGCGCCGGTCCTGGCCAGTCATTTCAGTAATTTGTCCAGTCTCCAGAGTAGGAGTAGTCTCCGAGTACCACCGCTAGATGTCGCACGGCGTATCGAGATGGCGGGGCGGGCGGTCAATCCACCAATCACACGACGACATTACACACTAACTACACCTGTTAAAATACTAATATTATATAACTACAGCGATGTAGGCTTTGTATTTCAGTTTAGTATTGCTAGAAGAAAGAGCACCAGTCGTGTAGTAGTAAATATCGATTCCAACTCTTTAAAGCGAATAAGAAAAAAATACTCATTTGTTTATAGGTGTACTGCAAAGTTAATAAAAAATATACTAAATTTGATAGCATAACAAAGTTGAAAAATCAAAATGTTGCATTGTGCAATGAGCAGCCTTATTGCTAACACAACAAGTAATTTGTTCTATGCAACCATGTGCAATTGAATACTCGTATAAGATTGGACCTTCTCGTATAGCAATTATGACCAATTCTATTCTTGCGTACCTGCATGAGCCCTCAAGATTAAAGTTGTTTTGTTTAATTAGATTTTAAACAAAATTAATTTTCACGGTTTTTCAATAATCACTTCAATCAGACGAAATTATAAAACGAAATACTGTTTTGTACTTTATACTCGAATAGTAAAATGCCGTCCATAAACTGTCATTTTATTCGAAGCGCACAGCTCCAGAATTTCTTTGAGATCCAAGTCTCGATCAAATTGAATCAAGAGAAAATGCAAAATTGAAGTCTAGTGTGTATTATGAGTGACAGACAGACGGACAGACGGACGGGCGGACGGCGGGACAGACTAACGACTTCCTGCGATTTCCGTCTAGACGACCCCGCTCCGCGCCTCGTCCCACCACCACCCCCGGCCTGGACCTATCAATCTTGGATACGACTCAAGAAGTTTGTTGAGGCTCATTTAATTTATTTTATTTTCCTTTTTAAATATATCTCATATTATTTTTCTGTGATTTCGCCCGCATGTTTTTTCAATTGTCTTTCGGGAATAAGACGTGTTTTATAACTAGTGAAAAGTTGCGACGTCTCAAAAAAAAGACATCCATTTTCAGTATTTGTAGGATCATTGTATACATACCATTCGATAAAAAAAATCACACTAACTATAAATGTAAAAATACATTTCGATGTTTGTTCCGCCTTTACGCTTATGGATGGGTTCGTGGTTTTGAATGGAGATAGTTTGTAAGCTGGATACATAATGATAATTTTTACAAGGTAAAGTTTTATTCCCACGGGAAAATCTTACACAACGTGAGCGTAGCCGCGGAGCGGACACTGCTAGTAAACAATAAAAGTTACTGAGAATGTAACGACTCCTTGTGTGAGATCTTCAATGAATACAAATTATATTGATCTTGTTCTTTCTTAGATGTTTGATATAAAATAAATTTTACAGCCACGCCCTTGGTCTGAAAGAGCTTTACCATTTCTCTGCTTGTAGTTAAACGTGAGACAAATTTTAGTTTAGCGTTTATTTATTTAAAAATGTAAACAAAGTGAAGATTTCTGGTAAAAATTTCAAGGTCGCTTATTAATAATGATATAACCCAATTTTTATAACTGTGCATCTGTCAACGTCATAATATTTGCATGTTGGTAGGTTTGGTATCCGTTTTGATAGGCGTCGGAGGAGGTGAGGAAGTAAGCGGGCGGGTGAATTCAATGCCACCAACATGACGATTTTGACAGCTCGAAGTGCACAGTTAAAATAATTGAGTTATACACTTTAAATATTATATTGACTTTATAATATAAAAAAAGATTTTTTTCTCGTCAATTAATTTTATTTTCATAAACTTTTTCTTCCCGTACAAAAACGTTGTCATTGTCGTTGTCAGTACACTGAGGCTATCGTCGGTACCTGTAGGCTACGGCTGGGCTGCGCAGGAGTCAATTAAGACGAGAACACACGGTCGAGGGTCTTCCACGTACGCAATCAACGAACCTGTACCGTACACACACATATATGGTACATACTTTATAATATACCTATATACATATGCGGAAATTTGTGAATATTGTGACTTTTTATTTTAATGTATAACGACTAATTTACATTAATGTAATACAGATAACGAAAAAAATATAAGAAACGGTGCAAAAACGATGGTACCCTATGCACAAGTTGAAAAACCTCATTAAAATAACTGATTGTTTATAAAATTTGATGAATTTAATAGTTTTTCACTAAGTAATACTTACTTGCTGATGACAGAATAACTCAAGTTCTAGTTTAAAACTGCCTGACAAATTTTATTATATTTACATTTTGTTATTTGAATTATGTACTTCCTTTTTCCTCCACGTGCTCGGATATACCATTCATGGTGCATACACATTCACACCCAACCTTACACCCAACCCACACCCAATCACAATCAGACATCATACAACAACATCAACGAATGTTACTAATTAACAACCAATCATTTCAATTAATCACTGCGCATAAATTAACCTAATATCGAATTATATATTGAAGTTAAATGCTGACATCGGCTAACTGTAGTGGTACAAGTAGATTATAAAGTAACAAATAATATTTGAATTATAAAAAATAAAAAACCTATAAAATATGGACTATCTCTCGATCTAATTTCAAGGGTTATCATCAAGATTTCTTGTGTATAGTAATAATTTTATGTACCATATCGATTTGCGGTGGTATTGTTAAAAACAATAAATTATTAAATTTATTTTTGCATAAATTACTTTTTGTTGGCAACACGATTACACTTTAATGTAGAAAGTATGAAACTTCAGACGATGAATTATTAAAACTTATTAAAACCAAAATAACAAAAGAGTTACACTGAATCTGCAATCCATTGATTAGAATATGTAAGTGGACGTAGCTATAAAAACTGCGCTACGTAGATCGTCATTCATCAGTTATCGATTCATGATTAAATCGATTTATCTTGATTGTTTTAGGATCGATTTGAAAACCCAATTAGAGTGTCACCGTTACATTGTCTGAGGATGAAGTTGCCAGATCCACCGTACAATTAGGAGATTGCGGATTAAAAAAGTTAGAAACAAGACAAAAAAATAATTAGATTTGCTGAAATGATGAAGAATTATATTAGCGTATGTATCAAACTGATATTTAGAGACCGCAAAGTTTCATTTAGAGTGTAAGCATTTTGTTCTCTTTTACGTTTAGGATAATTTATTTTGATCATACGGACTATTCAAGCAGTTTATTAGCTTACTCTACTCAACTCTACTCAGTCTATATCTATATCTATACCTACTGCTGAGAATAGGCCTCTTCCTTTGTGCACGATGAAAATTAATTTATAAACTAAATGAATTCCATAGTAAACGCATGTATTGATTGCCAATTATAATTTGTAATTCTAAATATGAATTTTCTTGGCATTGTATTTATAAGGACGAAAATTTGGGGCTTGGTGAAATCTTCAGTTTATCTGGCAACTGTAGTTGTATCAGACAGTCTCAAGTTCGAGTCGCGAGCAGAGTGGTGGCGACTCGTTTATTTGCATTCACTAACAATGTCATTATGTAAATCATACCGGCGACCGATCCGCGGAGATCGAGAGTGAATCGAGATCGACTTTGATCGGTTAATTACTACGATTCTGTATTCGAAAGACGGACTTCTCTAAATGGATTGTTTCTCGGCAACAAGAAGAAAAATTAATATATTTATCAGTAAGGTAAACATATAGTACCTACCAGGACCTATACTTAACTATATAAAAATCCAGTCTGTGGATAAAAAAAGCATACAGGGTGCATTTAATACTAAGCTGACGGTCAGAGCCGATTTTGGTGACAACAAAGAAATAGCCACGGGAACTTTTAGTTTCCATACGATTTTTCAATCAATCAATCAGCCTATTGCAGTCCACTGCTGGACTGCTGCCTCCCCAAGGGCACGCTAAAGCGCACGATCACCCGCTTTCCTCCAGCCACCACCAGCGACCTTCCTCAGGTCATAAGTCCACCAGATTTAGGATTCCATACGATTAGTACGCTGTCATCAACGTCAGTGACCACCAGCGAAGCACAAAATGAGGCCTGACTACAAAGGACTTTAACATTTTTTGGTACGATTATAGAGAACCACTGGTTACTCCTGAAACACCGACGATAATAAATATTAATAAAAAGAGGAGGCTATTTTTAATAGGTTTATCAGTTTACGTCGTTATTATATGAGCCACGTCATGATTGGATGTGTACAGTAGCTGCGCACGAGTTTAATAATTACACGTTATACTTGATTGTTTGTTTGGGAGAGCGCGTACCGGAGATGCATTATAATTAATCTGATAATAAGATAAGGATCATATTCATGAGAGTAATTTGATCATTATATCAGTTATATCATATTATCCGTTCTTATTTTGTTATTATTTTTTATTTAATTATTTAAATTATTTTTAACTTATTTAAATATCTGATTTTTAAAAGTTTATGAAATAGTAAACAAAATGTAAGCTATATTTTTAGTGAAAAATATCTGCGATTAAACGAAATAATCACGAAACAAAGCGATTACACAACGTTAAAGTTGTAGAAAAAAACTCCGACAAATGTAATACTGCAGTTGTATACTGGATTAGGGCCGCTAAGAAAAAAAAATGCCTTTGAGGGGTTTCAGTTTACCTTCTACCAAGACTATCTGGCAATCCCGAAAGCTATCAAAATAATAATTAAACAAAAAATGTTAACTAGGTTATGTATAGCTAGCTATTAGTAAAATAGTAAAAGAGAATCCCTCTTATTACTAAAAGAAAAACTGCCGCTGTCTTCTTACCTGTGTCATGTTGTAGCTAGTTACGTTAAGGTCGACAATATGAGACTTAACTTGTCTACCTACATCAAGGCTGAGTAAAAACCTAACATCCTGTTTATTTATAGACAAACAAAGACAAAGGATTTGAGGTTTGTGTGTGGAGAGACGGGTCACATTAGTACGCCTATGTATAAGAAAATTGAGAATTAAGGATAGGTAATGTAAGTACAAACTACAATTTAAATTCAACGTTTTAATTTAATGAACCGAAACCTATCGGTTCAGTAGCATTTTTATAAATCTAAATGTTTATTAAATCTTATACAAAATGGCTTGGTTCACATGAAAAATTAATAAAATGAAAAAGTTGTAGATAAAAAGATGTTCAGTTAACAACAACAACCACTACTAGTACAGAAGTAGTATTTACACTACTACGATTCAGAAGTGGGAACTGTTCAAAACTTATAGTTTTGTTTTAACTTGAGTTTACCTCCCACAAAACTAAATAAAGAGTTTAAAATAATGAAATCTCGATGAACTTATATCATACTAAAATATTATTT
This sequence comes from Carpatolechia fugitivella, assembly GCA_951230895.1. Classification (NCBI taxonomy): domain Eukaryota; kingdom Metazoa; phylum Arthropoda; class Insecta; order Lepidoptera; family Gelechiidae; genus Carpatolechia; species Carpatolechia fugitivella. Next base: position 308,684 of record OX579651.1, read on the forward strand.
CTAAAGACTTAACCCAGTTAATCCAGAAACACAAAACAAACAACATACAAATTTAAAGAATATTTGTATTGTATTGTAAAAATTGAACTATAATTACTTTTCAACAACAACGACTTTTCTTTTCCGAAAAGAAGTAATAAATGGGTCACATTATGGTCGCCGTAAGTACTGAGTACAACGCGACACGTGAAATTAGCGGGCGGCGCTGTATGGAGTGACGTAGAATAATTACTGTATGGCGTTTTGCTAATCCGCGCGATTATGACTGCTACGGGATACGGGCTACGAGGCGGCTACGAGGCGCTACGACGGCTACGAGACGGCGACGGGACGTGATGGCGTAGCGATCTCTGCAATGAGGATAGTGTAAGTATGAAATAAGGTAAAATTATGCGCATAATGAAATGAGTATAACTTTGTCGGCTCTGCAGTCTAGTTGGTAGTACACCGTCTTGGTAGAAACTTGGGGTCGCGGGTTCGATTCTCGCTAAGGGCAATAAATTTTTTGTCATGAATGTTAATGTTTATGTTGTCTATGTATAGGTAGTATGTTTATCAACAGTCTGCTGCCTATAATGCAGGCTCAGCATAATTTGGGATCATATAGTTTTTGACTTGTATACGAGTACCTACACGAAGATAAAATAAAACTAATACCTCTGAATACATAAGTACATATTGTTGTACTTTTCATTAGGTTGGCATCATTAATAATTCTTATTTTGAACCTACTTCAATAAAATAAAGATAGATATTTTCCGTAAAATACAATAAAATTTTCAATCCTCAGATAAATGATCTAATAACTATCTAACCAACAAAGTTATATGACTGTTTATCGGACGTATAATTGTTCTCCCATTTTTCAATCGTTATTTATTCCATTGATAACTATCTGACGCAATCTTCAGAGAGGTGAAACAAATATATTGCTTAGACTAACGTTAGAGCAAGACAGACTTTTCTGCCCATTTTCTGTCAACAGTGTCATGTCAATTCTATTATTTACTTCTTCTTTTTTTGTTATGGCACTAGTTGAACTTTGTGCCAGTTTCAAGATTTTTAACAAAATTGTTTGTCTTAACGTCATGCCTCAAACTATCAGTCGAATAGTACAGTTATCTGGCAAATGAAGCGGTAGATAGATTTATTTTTCAGATATTGGAGTTTTTCATTAAATAAGTCTTATCCGACTGTTGAAAAATTCAATATCTTGCTATCTGTCGAATAAACACTATTTGTTAGTTTATCTAGCGATTGAAAAACCGGGCCTAATTCGATTTGTAAGGCGATATGTATCTAAAATAAAAAAATAAATTGCTTTTGACCACCTTGCGGTATAAGTTATTCATTCAGTCATCCATGTAACATCACGTCATCAAAAATCCATTAGCTTTATGATCAAAATCACAAAACACGTACATAATTAATTATATTGAGAACTGTATGAAGATGGAGTTGTCTTCATCTTTTAACTCTAGTTAGAGTTATTATTTGGAAGTGATTTCCATTTATTCTGTAACGTAAAAATGAGAAAGAACCAGGTCTACAGAACCATTTCTTTAAAGTCAAAGGTAGCTAATAATAATAATAATAATAAACAAGAACAAAATAAGTTGGTCACTACAAGTGTACACTCACTGCGGAGAAGAGCAGCTTGAAGAAACTTCACAGAAGTCGCATTTTCTGCACTTTTATTTAAATTAAAAAATTAAATGTAGGAAACAAAATAAAACTGCCAGTACCCTCATAGACCCATTAGTGTTTATAGAACTCTTTGTAGACTACAACACAAGCCTTGAAGTTAGGTACCTAGAACAACTAGAGCCAGGCAGGACCTCCATTGGTGATTTACGAGCATGTGCCCGCCTCCTGCCTCCTCGACACTGCCTACTGGCTACATTGTGTGTTGTACTTACCGAACACATTAGACGGTACATGTTAGCGGCAGTAATTAAGGTTATGGCGAAAACACTACGACTGACCCACTTCTTTCCTTGACTACTACTGTTTTGTGGGCTTGGGTCATTGTGCAGGATATTATTACCACTTCACAACGAGACTTTTGTCTGTTGCTTAAATTCTAAAGAAACTACAATAAGTTCCTTTAGAATTCTTTACAAGTTGTTTACTTTTTTAAAGGGAAAGAATCTTATATACCATTGTCGAACAAGCAAGAAGAAGCAAAGTTTACCAAAACAAATGAAACTAGTGGAAAAAATTAAGATTTTTTATTCAAATAATAGCAACTTTCGGTTCTAAGGCATGTCAAGCCATAGTTGAGCCAAAGACCATTCAGTGGCTTTGAAATTCCGATATCAAGCCTGAATGTCACATGCTATGCATAATTTATCTTTTGTGTATAGTTCTAGTGAAGTCGTAAAGTAAAGGCGATGGTAATTTGATCAACTACAATCACTGATCAGATGTGTCCTCTGCTTCTTTAATTTACAAAAAGGATCTAAAACAACAGAGTAATATGAAACTAAATCAAAGAGGGGTCACAACAGGTGCCTCTGGTTGAGTCGGACAGGTGAGTCGTGTTGGTTTAAGACTTGGTGTGGTGTATCGCAGGGCACGCACCTCAGCTCGGCGCTCTAATTGCTCGATACCAGTGCCTTGGGCTGGCAGGTGCAAACTTCACGCTGCAGTCACGCTGACGTCACGCAATACTGTTGCTGGTTTCATGCCCACCGTGTCATTGTCACGATCGCCGTCGACCTGACCTTATCTTTACAAGATCTTTGTTATCTTATGGGCACAGTTTTTTTTATTATTTTAGGGTAAGTAATAGGTACAGGTAATAACGTTACTTTTTTCTTAATAAGCAGGTGTTTTTCTATGAAATTGAAATGAGTGTCTATAGACAGTTATGTTAATTAATAGTAATAGTATTAGTAGTAGAATAGAATACGAGGTAATGTATACTATTCAACTTCAGGGGTTTCAAACTACCGAATAGTTTCTAACTTGGTTTATTAAATGACTAATCTTACTAGTATTATAAATACGACAGCATTGTTTTATCCATCTTTCGCGCAAAATTGGAGCTAGGCCGGGGAATCAAAGACAAAATATTTTTTCTACAGGAAAAGTCTAAAATAATTGAAAGAATAAGTCTAGCACTATATTATAGGCAGGAACTTAAAGCAGCCTGCACACAATAAGGAAGGCACGTTTGTCGCCGTTAGCTCAGTGACACGGCACCAGGCTGCAACTGTCGCGCGACTGTCGCTCCCGGTGCGCGCCATGATTTACGCGCTGCGCAGGCGTCGCCACCGGAAACACAGGGGTTCAATGTGACACTCGATATTTATTAGTTTTATTAACTAATCAAATGCTTTTCAATACTAAATATTTACTTTTGTTGAACTTTGATAGGGGCTCGAACGACTTGTGGATTAAGACTAAAAAGGTCCAAAAACCTTTTTCCTCGCGATCTTCTTTGTTCTGTCAATGAGCAGACAAATCACCTCAAATATTCTCAGTCCCGTACTCAGTCACGGCTACGGCGTTATGTGACATTACATAAAGATCCTCTTTAGTGCAGGTGGAGGGGCACAATAGAAAAGAGAGATGTAACTTAAAAACTATGTTGATTTTGAAAATGTATATGTCTAGAATAGGAAAGTACCTATCTAGGAAGATAGGGCTCCTATGGGTTCGAATTCCGATTGAAACACTGTCAAGCAAAAATAACTATGTGAAATTTTCCCCAGTTTGATTAGGACGTTGCAGGCTGAATCATGTGCATTGTCACATCACCACCAACCATCTCACCATAGTCACCGCCGATGGATAATGGATGGAACTGTTGCTGTTCATGTGTCCATAATAACGTAAGTATCGGTAAGTAAATGATCTTTAATCTGCTTACAACATAAACTTCTCTTTTTTCGTTCTTAGAAATTTAATGCCTTCGTTGTTAAAACTTTAATTTATAACGCTAACAAATTGCGTGGCCAGAATCTACTGAATATTTCTAAAAAATAATAATATTTGAATAAGAGAAAACAAAGATGATGAGACAGTATTACACTTCCATTTTCTTAGATTCTTAGATGCAATGAAGAAAATATTACTAAAACCCATATTTGTTCTACCGTAGTTGCGGTTCTCTGTCACCGCAGATTGTACAAACCGCAAAACAAACAGCTTTGACCGCGGCGCTGCGCCTGCGTCGTCGTCGCCTCGAGCCACTCCGCGGGTGCGCGCGCGCTGTCATTTGGTAATGGGCGGTAATGGTCCGGACGAGGCCAAATAATCGCCCCAAATGCCTCATGCGCCCACCGGAACCGAGATGAAGACTTAAATACTAAATGAGTGGTTTACATGAACTCTTCATTAAGCTATCATCAGATGGCGACGCAGAATTTACATGATGCAGAAAAATGCACATTTCATGTTGCCATTCCGGTATATTTTTTACTGAGATTTATTTCTTTTTTGCTTTGGAATTAAACATGAAAATATGATGTGAAGAAGACTGTGTAGTCTTGTTGGAATTATTTTTGTGATATTTGATATGTGATATTTTCCGTTATCGTATTAAAAAACTCATAAAAGCTTGTTATTCTTCGGATAGTCATCAAAAAGCTAACATACTCTTTCTCAGCGAGAATTGACATCTGAAGTATTGGGATAAGGTCAGACGACTTAAATGGCGCAGTCGGGGGGCCGCCGTTCGGTAGGCGCTAGACGCGGCAGTGGTCGTATGGGGCACTTAAAAGACTAGCGGTGCCCAGCTTTTGGGCGTAAAGAGAACTTACATAATACTTCACCTTCTGATTATGAAGTCAGGTTTATACTGATTAGTCGGCAGTCAAGCTAGTGCCCGAGACTGCCATCGTTAACAGATTTTAAGTACTAACTTGAATGGCAGAAGCTGATGTCGCCAGCGATTGACTCGAATAACCAGCCTCAAGAGTTGTAAAGACGACGAGGTAATACATGAAGTGATGATCAGAGCTAGAAATGTTTGACTTTTTGTTTTAAACTGAAGATTTATGGAAATTACATGAGCTATGCCAGAGGCCTTCGGCGGTTCCATAAGTTTACACCAGGGTAAGTGAGATCGGTTGTCGATCTTACAATCCAGACTATGAGAAGAAAAAGTCCAGTCTTTCCAAGTAGCAAGTACCAGTGGGTTTCTAACTAATACTTGTAAGTACTTAAAATCGGTCTGAATAATTTCTACAAATAATTGAATACATTCCTAAGGTACGACTGATGGGTGCAATGTGTCAGAAGTTACAAGCTCAATCACGAAGGTAAACAAAAACGACAAGTTCAAAAGTATTTTAATGACATCCCCACGAGCCCGATCAAACAAAGCCCGAGCGCGTCAAGAGCTAACAAACTATAACCAAACCGATCTCGGTATTAATTTGACAGATACCGCTCATCCATACTAACAGCAGGTGTTCCTAAATTGTCTATGATAAATATACGCCATCAATATCGGAGCGGGACGGCCACCCTTTCAAGGTTTATAATATAAAAGGTAATTGTGGTCACGATGTGTTCCGGGCCCTTAAAGTGGTTCGATTACACGGTGCGAGGTGCGTCTGCATAGGTTAGGCTCACTCCGCATCTGGGTGAACTCGGTAGAACCACAGACTATACATACTTAACAGTAGAACAGCGCACAGATTAAAACAATCTTCATGTAAGTATTCGTTACTAGTGTGTCAGAGTTTGGCTCATAATTTTGTGTCTAGGTTCAAATCCCGGTGAGGACAATGTCAAGCAAAATTATCTTTATTTGTTCAAAAAGTAAGATGTTTCTGCACTTTTTTGGTTTTGTGTGATGTATGACGGTCGCAAGTGCAAAAGCTTCAGTTTCACTTTGATTGTAATAATGTTACAGTAAATTATCACATCACACTTAATAACACACACATATCACATTTAATATATGAAACTATATTTGGATGTTTGTTCCGCTTACACGCCTTAACTACTAAGCGGATTTGGATGAAATTTAGAATGGAGATAGTTTGTACCCTCGATTAACACATAGGATACTTTTTACGGGAAAAAGTCTAATTCCCACGGGAAAATCTTACATAACGGGAACGTAGCCGTGGGCGGAAACCTAGCATAAAAAAAAACTAAAAGCTCATCCTTAAGAGTTATCTAGTTTTTTGCGTTATGATTTATTATTATTACTTATTCTGTAGAACTGCGCGTACGACTTACGCCACGCCACTACTGCGCGGACGCAACCGCAGCGTTGACGGAAACAAATGACACCGCGATTCCTAGGGGAGATACAGAACAGGAATTCATAAATTAATAGTGAAACCTTAAGAGTTGAAACTACATAATTTCAGAGGTATTATTAGCACCAAGCAAAATTGATCGACTAATAAAATACTATTATAAAGATTTTTTACTTCTATTTTAATATCCAGATAAAATAGGTAGCTCATTAAGAGGAAGGTTGTGAAAAATGTTGAATAGCCGATAAACCCAACTTAGTGGACAGTCATCGCCGCGATCCGGAATTAAGTTGTAGATACGGCAGCCGCATAAAACCTCCAATATACGATTATTCCGCATGGCCGGCACCGCGGATACCAAATTAATTTTTCCAAACTCGTTCTGGGAACGACGAGTCCTTAATTGATTTTAGAAAGGCAATTAGCGTGAGGGATATAGATATAACAGGTGGCTACCGGTGCGCGGTGATTGATAAAGTTCCCTGGAATGATCCGCGGCTCAGCGGCCAGATAACTAATGGACATGTTCATTAACGCAGGCGAATATATGCCACGTGTAGTGTAAGTCCGACTCAATCCAGCTTATCTAAGGTTAGAACGTCTGGATTGTAAAATGCTTACTGATATAAACGATTCAAACGCTCATAACAAATTGAATACGGTACTTCGACGTACATTAGTTTTTCGTCAAGTTTCGCCATAAGTCACCGGCTTAGAACCGGTGTCTAATGTTTCAGTGTCGGAACATATTTTAGGTGCTATACACATAATAATTTATGTCAACGAGATTCTTAATCCGCTGCTATAAAATGACAGTTGGAATAAATTTACGAGATAAGGCGGAAGGTCGTAAGCGGCAGTCCGGGCGCCGCGAGCTTAGCCTCTACAAAACGGCCCATTACAACCCACAGTTTGAGTTGTATATAATTTTCTATTTGATATTTGTTCTAGCACTAACGACATCTAAGGTTGGCCTGTATTAGAATTAAGAAACAATAATTTAGAGTCCAGAAACATTTGATAACAGAGAAAGTAAATTTTTAATACAGAATACAGCTAAATATTAAGTCAATCCAAGTGCCCGAGCGGTCCGTTGTGTCGCTGCGCAGCGCAGTGCGCAGGCGCGGGATCCCACGCGCGCGCAGCCCGCGCCAAACTGGCACGTCCACTCTTGCGCAATACCGCACTACAGTTGGTTTCCAATTTTATGTTGACCGGTTCCAAACTTGTCTTAGCCTTCTAATTTCGGCTCGTTTAGATTGGAAAATACGTCGCCGAAGATATCGGAATGAAACTGCGCCTGGTGAGATCGACCACCAGTTTCTCTGGCACTACATCGACATCTCTACACATACAAAACATAAACATTTGTTTTTGAGACTCCGTCTGTTCATCATTTTATACAAATGGCCAGCGTCATGATGGTATTAAAAGTCAATTTTTAAAATTGGAACTTTGACTTTATAATTATTGTCGTGAGGTCAAGCACATAGCGGCACAAGCTGGAGAAATGGTACCCAATTTGTCTTAATTTCACTACAGCATCAACAGTCCAGTCAGTACCAAACGGCCGACAGATGTTATCAGCTTCGTGACAATGAAGATATAATCGATGTAAGCATAAAGTACAAATGATTCCCATTACATTTGTCATGTTTCGATATCAGCGATTGTATGTCTGTTAATAATACCTATACTCGTATGCATCACTTCCTTTTCCTTCGTCTTCTAACTTTTGTAATTTGTTGGCAAATATTTTTTGATGTAACTAACTTCCACATCGATATAACTATCATCCGGATTAAAAAAAAACATAAGAAACACGTTCATGTCAATCTTACGTAACGTGAGACAAAGCTAGGAGGAATAGTTCCAATAAAATTTCCATTTAAACTAAAGAATCTTGCAACCTTTTGATTGCTGCACTTGTTACAAGCGGCAGGTTGACGACGTGTTGCGTCGGCGCAAGTCGGCGTGGCGTGGCTGTGTCGCACCCACGCGCACGCTCATCGCGCTCCGTGTACAAATACAGCCGGCGGGAGACCGCGCACAAATCAACGCGCCGGACGCGACGGACCCCCGGAGACAGGGTTGGCTGCAGGGTTGCAGCGTTCCTTAGCAAAACGCCCCATAACTAACAACAAAGGTATGTTAAGTTTGTACTCTAGATATATAGGTAGATATAGACACTAAGCACCTATCGTATCACCTATCTAAAGTCACTCTCGAGTACAATAGAAAATATTTTTAAATTGTCAAACATAATATAACGTAGTGGCTCTGTGAGCTGTAGACCTCGCGAGTCTGTCTGTCTGTCTGTCTATCTGTCTTCAATTTTTTTTTTCTCTACAAACATCCCCAACCCCTTGTTTTTTTTTTTATTTTTAAAGTTTATTTTATTTTATTTTAATTTATTTTAAGAAATGTGACCTGTAGAGGAAAACAGCCTCAGCTGACCTTGTAAGCTGGCAACCCCCGTAACTCCGTCATTTTTTTCAATTTCCAAAAACTGACTCGACAACGATACGATTAATTTATCAAACCTGCTCACAAAATTTCACTAGAATCGGTTAAGAAACGCGACCTGTAGAGTGAAACAAACAAACAAATCCACAAACAAACAGATGGACATACAAAAGCAAATTTGGCCAAGCTGAAACAGAGACGCTTCACTCGCTCGGTCAATAAAAATTTATTTCAAAGGGGCAGTTTTTTACCCATTCCTTGAAATTAGAACGGAAAAAAGATTACTTTAGATTACCAACGAGGCAAATGATTGGCCAGTTTATAAGCATAGCTCATAGGTATCCCAAAGCACGCCAGATTGTATGTACAAAGTTTTAAACTATTTAAAGGGCATGTAAGATTGCATTTCGAATAAGATATTCCTTTAACTAGTGGATCCCTGGAATGTTGAGAGACTAGAGCAACGCAGCCCTGGCGTCCTGTGGCGACCGCAGTGCTGACATCTCTCACCTCGGCCGTAATGAACAATATAAATGTGCCATTTGCTGAGTGCCCTCTGCGCCCGCGCCGCCGACGTGCTGTGCGCCCTCTACCGTCTGCTGCAACGTCGCGTCGTCCTCTTCTGCTTGGGTATCACTGTCTAGTGTAATTAGGGGCCGCGTGGTTCCAGCTTTGGAACAGCGAATAGGGCCGCCACATCTTCCTGTGAGTTGTATACTGTAGCAGCTGTAGCCACTTTAGCTACAGCTCGCTACTTAGTAAAAACGCACTGTTTATAAATAATATTTTATTTATAACTTAAACGCACTGTTTATAACTTTAGCGCTGGAAATAATACTATGGTCCGCACTCGACGGCGGACGGCAGATGAGCACGTCAAACTTCCACGGCCCCAGCCCGTCTGAAGTTTCTATCGTTCTCTTTCTAAACTGAATAGTTAAAAAGAGAACGAATATATTGCAAAAAGAATACTATCGCCAGTATCAAACTACATAGTACTCGGACCAACGAGGCCCGATGCTACAATACACTAAAGTACTTAGGCTTAGTTCCCGCGCTGCCGTGCTAAGCACCATCTACCGTCTGCTGCAGCGTCATCATCCTCTCCTGTTTTAGTATCAATGTAGACCGTGTTGATCTCAGCTTTAGAACGATGAATAGGGCCACGAAATCTTCCTTAAGTCGTAGAAACATGAGATTAGGACCTAGTCACACCTAGTCCCAACTTGTCACTAGGTGCATTAAGGATCGCAATGATTTAGAGCGGTACATATGTACCGAAAGATTTGAGACATACGGTTTTAGTATGAGCTCGAGCTCGAGCCCAGCAAAGCTCTGATCAGCCCTTTGTGTGGAAAGAGAAAAACAAAAAATCTGAGAATAAATCCAAAATGTGTAAGTAACATAGTATATAACAATTATTTATTATGCAAGGGTTGTACTCCACTTAAAGCACGAGCAGTTAACCTTCAACGAAAACAATTTATTTTCGGGACCACTTACAAAATTAAAGATTCCTAAACTATAGAGGAAGTTCCGCCATTAACTCCAACTACAAAAACTTTATTCAAATTAAACGACCAGCAATCAAGCAATAAATGTTGGGGAACGACAAAAATAAATAAACTTAAAATTTTTCTAAACGACTGCTAAATTTCGTTGCCGATTAGAGGCCGTTTCGAAATTGTCCTTTAGAACTTTTTCCAAAGGGCTGTGACAGGACTATTATATTATTAGGATCGTTTTAGTAATGATAGGGCCGAGGTACGCGACCTCACATCGCCGGAGGGACTAATCGTGCGCGGCACAAAAAACTTTGGGCACTTCATTATAGCTGCATTATTAAGAGTCCGATGAAGCCGGCCTGCGCCCGCGCGCGACCGGCCCGATTCGCATTCCTACCCGGTGAGCGAGCAGTGCACAGCTCAAACCCCTATCAGCAAGATGACCAGCACCAATTAACTAACTTGACATAAAATATACAATCATATGAATATTACAAACGAAGGCGAAACCAAGACAAAAGAAACAGCGTCAACACCGACAAAGAATCGAAAAAATACAGAAACACAAATCTAAAGATACACAGACAATAGTCGCTGCAAAAAACGAAACCGAAAGTCAGACGCAAGAATTTGGAAACGAAATTCGCGGATCGCATTTTGCGAATACTCTCGCGTGTTACTGCATTATTATTTAAGTCGAGGCTTTTAAAAAATGGTTCGGATGGCCTGTGGTGATTTTTTTGGAGGCGCGTGCGCGCAGCATAATTGGCGAGCCGAGCGCGCAGGAGCGCGAGCTTTTTGCGAGCACAAAAGTTGCCGTTTGATAACCTTCGTATAACGGACTCGACGCAAATCATACATTGTTTTCCTCAAACTGTTTAAAAACAACGATTAAAAATTCTGCGATATAGCTAACAGCTGCTCATAATAAACCAAATTAAAAACGAAAACTTCTCAGTTCAAAACCAAAGTTACCTCAAGTTTAGCAACCATGCAATCATTAGCGCTTTGATTTTTGTAGCGTAAGATACGATGTAACATGAAATATCGTAAAGTTGAACAACTTTCAAAATACTAAACCAGCAGCAAATAACAATGACAGTCGAAGACGAAGATGAAGAGCATGTAATGGGTGCAGGTAAGAAAAAGGGGTACGAAGCTTTGAGCCCTTCGGCTGAGGATGATGACGGCGGCGCGGTCGTCGGGCGCTCGCGGCGACGGGTGACCGCCACAGCCCGCTCAAAAACCCATTTAGCCACAACGCTACCCATATGATAACAGGAATCCCGTTGCGTAGCCTCGGGTGCCCGCTTTGTGCCAAACTTTATACCCATAACCTTGAAAATGAATTCACTATATTATAGTTTTTTTCTGTCATCCCTAACGATTGTGTAGTCTCTTAAAACGTCAGACCTGAAGCGTTGCGCCGGGGGCAGACGACGGGCGACATTCGACAGGCGCTCGTCCGTCAAATGTCATTTCAGCAGTATACAATGGAATAGACTTTGCAAAAATGGTACGCGTGTCGCAGTCGCGGAGACCCAACAATGGCTCGAAAAAACAAACAATTGGATAGAAATCGAAAACAGAACTTCTTTCGAATGCAACCAAACAGGATTTTGGAAATCCGGTTTGACGTTTGGACGGGAGCCGCGCTCGCGCATTGTCGCCGCGTCCCGTCACCCACCGCTGATAATACTAGCCCTCACTAAGCAAAAAATCGATTCAATAAACCCACATACAAATACAATTAAATGACTCAATTCTGCAGACTTAATTCTAGAAAATGACTATTTTAAATCTGCTGTTTAACTCTGAATTTACGAAGAACGAGGTCTATTAATTGAAAACAGTTTTTGACCGTGGTATATTCAACTCGTTGATCTACTACCTATACATGCTGCAGGGTATCAATAAAGTAACAGTCCGGCCAATCGACGTTAAATTAAAATACTACACTAAACTACACAGAAATTCCAAATTTTGATATTAACAAATTAAATATCTTAGATTGCGGATTTACATTAATTAAATCGCTGAATAAGTGGTAAATTTTTGATTGAATTTTATTGTGAATCGTGTATTTGCAAGTAAAATGAGGTAGGAGGTAGGTACGCGTGCAGTACAGGTGCCGTAGACAATACAATGGACAGTCAGAGGTGGAGGTCGAGCGGTCGCGCGTCCGGACGATGCTGGCGATGACGTCGACGCGACGTGACGTTGAAAAATACTACCACATAAATCCAGAAAGAAAATAACAGAGTTGAAGCAACTCTTGTCGAAAGAACGATGCATTTGAAAAAACTGCAGAAAAAACTAAACTAACAAAAGTTACTACCGGTCGACAAAAAACTATCCTGGAAGGTGAGAAAATCCGCTAATTAACAGGTCGCCGTCTCTGCGTCGATCGACACCATTGTCGGCGCTATGAAAGCATAATTAGCTTTTGTTCAGAATGTATTATTTTTTGAGCAAAATCCACAAGCCCTATTCAATTGCAAAGCAGGGAAGCTTGTGTTTACGTCCCGATGAACAGTAATTATAGGAATAACGCTCTGCGGTAACGTATTGTCACCTTCGAAAGTCCCAGTCACCATTTGTAATTGCCATATTTCGGTGGGAACTTTGAACTTCCGTCATAATTGTGAAGAGAGCGAATAAATCGTTAACAACGATTCGTGAAGATGTTTGTGAAGATGCAAAAAATGCAAGGATTGTCGTCGCTTTTGTGCGAGCGCGTGCTGGCACAGAAGCTCGTATAATTAATTCGTGAAGTGACAACAAACAAGATACCTGCGCTCTATTGCCGTTGCCCGGCACCGGCGCTCCGGCCGCCGCATGCGCCCGCGCCACTCAGGTGCATAATCTTTATTTACATTTTTTGCTTCCTCTTCCCCTTTGCATAAATTATCAATTTCGCAATTGTTGCCGAAAGGATAGTCCGCAGTTGATTTATTTCTATTCTTATCTTTTTTATCAGTTTAACGTTGACGTGATCAACAACAAGGCGTGATCGAAAGATCACGCCTTGTTGTTGTCTTTAGTCAAAATATGCGAATAAAGATAAGTTTTAAACGCAATCACTGCAAATTTCGTTGCTTTTCGCGCTAAAATTGTAGGGCTGTTGGACCTAAGGACTATTATTTTTTGTTTGTCGAACTAGTTACAGATCAGTGAGCACATTGTTATCTGTCTTGATCATCTTAACAAGTTTCGTAGTACATGCCAAATCTGATCGTACCTCTTTATGTTTGGGTCTAAATTTGTCTTGTTCAAAATTGTCTTGTCTATCTTCGTCCTTGATTTGTGCTAATGTAAAATCTTCTTTTCTATCGTGTTCTTTAAGACTATATTTCTTTGCATGTTTGAAAATGGCATCACCTGGTCCCAGGGCAGCTGGGGTCGTATTGTCTGGCGCATCACTTGACTCGCGAAAGGGATGCGCGCATGTGAACAACTAACGGAATCCTGGGAATAGATGCTCCCGCGCAGGTTAATAGAGCAGTACAGGACAATGGTGAGCACTGATCGAACTTCTTGTAAGAACATTGATTTTTTTCGACAACTTTTGTGGTCAGTTTGTTATTTTTTTTAATAATTGACCCGTTTTTTCCTTCTATAGTACTTGTAGTACTTGCAGTTATTTCGATCTTAGAATTTCTAGTTCAAAAGAATACTTAACTATATTATTTGCTACTACTTTATTTGATATTGTAAAAATATATATTTGTTTAAACTTTAATGCTAACAGCAAATTTTATATTGATGTTCATCGTATTTCATCGTCAACTGTATTTTAGTGGTCGAAAATTTAATAGGTAAAGATATAAGAATAAAAAAGATTAAATACCTACAACAAGAAACACGGGTATGGTTTGGTATCTTGCCGATTTTCTAATAGATCACCGACATTAATATGCTCAGAACTGGTTCCGAGATCCGTTAGTGGTTTTATGTAAATGATTCGGTTTATGGCGACTTCTAGTTTACATTCGATTCGGGCGCTTCTCCCAAACACCGCGTGAAACTGCCGTACATTATAAAATATTGATTTCAACTCGTAGAAAGTATAATTTATCACGGATTATAAAAAAAAAACATTTACAGGTTCACATAAATATACTTATATTGCTGTTGAGGATTGAGATATATTTATGTCCATGCAAAATAGTGTAAGGTTATAGATAAATAACACTTGTGCGTCATGGTTTCCGCGTTTATGATTTTATGGAGTTTGAGTTTAAAAGATCCGGCAGATGTCACAAAATCGAGACGTTTTTGGGAATCAAACTCTTAAAAGTGAGATATTGGTCAATAGAACAGATCATAGAAAAGGGAATGCAGTCGGCATCGGTGCATGTGGCTCCGCGGGGAAACTAGTTTGTCCAAACGGCCGATCACATAAAAACACATTGTCGAGATTCATGCACAAAACCGGATGCTGGCTCTCCCGGCCATCGATAAAACGGTCACAAACACTATAAAACCAGCCCTGAGACATCTTTTTGTGATCTCTAGCGCTGACCGCCCTTTAAAATCCCTGCGCTGTCATTCATCACGCGAGATGAAAGGAGTCGGGATCAGCTGATAGCTGGTCCGGTCGCGGCGAGCGTTAGATGAGTAACGGTTCATTTTTGATCAATTATCCGATCGGCAGTCACCCCGCGCCCGCAGCTCCCTCATCTAACGCATTTTAGACCCGCTCTTATAGAAATGGAAAGCTAACCTGTTTTATTTCAATAATAACGTATGCATGCTTAGAATTACGTAGGCTACAACCGTGTTTAGAATATCCGTTGAAACCAGAGACACAATAGATGTTCATCTGTAGAAATCGAAGGATACTGCGATTCAGAGGGCACCGATAATATCGTGTTTCGTGAACTCAGCGTCGATGTTTAATTTTCAATACAATGGGCGCGGTAAAAAACTGGCCTAAAATAAATGTGTCACAGTGCCACCCTCCACCGGTCGGGGCGCAGCAGACAATGGACAAAGGAGTCGTCGACGCGAGCGCATTTAGCGCACCACAATGCGCTGCGCCCACGCACGCCGAACAATCGGCAGGAAGATCGAGCGATCGCATCGTCTCCTAGCGCACGTGTGCAGAGCGTCACCCAAAAACATGTAAATCACCTTATTCTCGAGGTGAAAGTTGAAGAAGATACGAAAAGTAAAAGTCGGCAGCGCGGGTGTCGCAGCTGGCCAACGATATCATATTATGTTAATTCGTTTGTCGATATGTGCGTGGCGGGGGCGGGGGCGGGGGCGGGGGCAGGCCGACGCGGGGTCGGAAGGGTTCTGCCGATTGTTGCCTTTATCGTGTCCTGTACACAATGCACGACACGGATTGTGCTTTTTACAAAGAGTCAAGAGGTAAAAAGTGAGTCCTCTTCGGCTGCATTCATTTGGCTCCATTATGCCCGACAATGATCTAGTACAAATCGGCCAATCTCCCGGCAACAATCACAGTCACAGCTTGTTGTGGGACGCTCTTTATTTGTTTGACAACACTTTGTGTGATTCTTGAATGAATATGATTTATGTTTCTCTTTCTATATTAGAATAGTTTTGATCTAAGATTAAAGTCATTCAAGATGAAAGAAAAAAAACGCAGGAATGTTTTTTGTTATATCCACGTCTCACCAAAACACTTTAGGTTATGATTATGATTATTCAAACAAATTTTCCGTTTTTAATAGAACAATTTCTAATAGTAACACGGAAGCTATGGGTCGATGAAATTGCCGATGATTCGGAAGCTGAGCTAACGAGCAGCGAAAGCGTGAACGATGTTGAAAGAACCCTGTCGTGCTTTCCTTGGTTTTTGTAGATCAGCCATACCAAATCACACTTAATATTATAAATGTGAAAATATATTTGGATGTTTAGAGGTTTGGATGTTTAGATGTTTGGATGTTTATTCCGCTTTCACGCCTAAACTACTGAACGGATTTGGACGAAATTTGGAATGAAGATAGTTTGTAACCTGGATTACATACATAAAGTAAATAAAGAAGTCTTCTTCCCACGGGAAAATCTTACATATCGCGAGCGTAGCCGCGGGCGGAGCGCTATAAATAGATAAAAAACAAGGGTAGGTATTGTAGGTATAGGGTAGGTATAGGATAGGTGTAGGGTAGGTGTTGGGTAGGTTAGGTTAGGTTAGGTTGGGTAGGTATAGGGTAGGTGTAGGGTAGGTGAAGGATAGGTGTAGGATAGGTGTAGGGTAGGTGTAGGGTAGGTGAAGGATAGGTGTAGGATAGGTGTAGGGTAGGTGTTGGGTAGGTGTAGGGTAGGTATAGGGTAGGTGTAGGATAGGTGTAGGATAGGTGTAGGGTAGGTGTAGGGTAGGTGTAGGGTAGGTGTAGGGTAGGTGTAGGGTATGTCGCTAAGTATGTAATAAGCCTGAGGTTTTTCTATGTATGTGTTAATGGTGTGTACAATTTCTACAATACAACCTGTTATATCATTTAGTATCATCACAAGATGATCTTTTAGATTAGGGACCTTGTCACCCCGAGTGGCCTCTCTTTGCCTCCCCAACTAGCCACCCCTTCCCACCAGACCTTCACATTTACAGTCTCTCATTTTATCGTATCTGTTTATGATATACAAAGTAACTTACCAAGTCTCCAGATCATCTCACCACATAACACATGTATATTCCATATTCTCAGAAGCATTTTTCCCGAGAATTGCTTACAGGTTTTCTTCAGTGTCGTCCCGTCACCTCCGAGCTCCCGCTCCAACCCTCACTCCCCTCTCCCCCCTCATACATACCAACCAACATGACCATTTTTTGGCTGCGTTCTGTTTAACGCAGAACCTTTTCGCATTCCGCGACAGGGTAGGTGTAGGATAGGTGTAGGATAGGTGTAGGGTAGGTGTTGGGTAGGTGTAGGGCAGATGTAGGGTAGGTGTAGGGTAGGTGTAGGGTAGGTGAAGGGTGTAGGGTGGAGAAGAGGTGAAAAATGGCAGGCCAATGTCTGCCGGGTCAGCTCAGCTAGTAGTTTAATATTTCAGTATCTTTAATCTTCCTCCGCTGACAAAATGGTTTGAATGGTTTTGTGTTTAAAATATTACTTCTTAAAAAAGATATATTACTGAAAATAATAATGTGATCTATCAAGCCAAGTGATAGTTTCTTTAATTTCCAGTATGGCTGTAAAAAAAAGTGTTGTGTAAAATTGTTTTATTTGAAAATATATAAAAATACAAAAAACCCGACTGCTTGAAAATTTTAAACTTTCAAATGAATTAATAAATGAACTGAAAAGATGCAAACAAGTTTTTTTGTTTTGTTTTGAATGATCGTGGTTGATAGTGTTCACAATAGCAGTCGGAGGCATAATAAATAGTTGGGACGTCTTTCAGCTGAGTTAGGAATATAAAGCTGCTGCTGAAAAAGTCGATATTGACAAGTATAGCAATGGCGCCGGGTGCGGTGCACTGCGCTGAGGCTGAGCAGAGCTGTCATATTACGAAAGCTGGACGCAGCGGCGTCTGCGCACTAAATCGTCTGCAATCACGTTTCTGATTGAATCGCGCGATTATGATCTTCGATTAGTGCGAGCGATCGTAACTCAGCAGCTCCCGTGCATTTTTCTATATTGCACTGCACTTGCAATGACTGGGGATCATAAGTGAAGAAAATTTTAAGTTCGCTTAATATGGCTAACAATAACAATGTTTTTTAAAGAGAATGGAAGATGGACAACAGGATAATAATATGTCAATTTCGTATTTTGTGCTTTGTGAGAACAAAAACCGAAATATTAGGGTTGAAAATTATATTCAAGCAGTAAAATACCGCTTTGTATAAAACTGTTAGCAGGAAAAACAAAATGTAAGTACGGTAAAATTCACTATAAATCAACTTCAAAATTATTTTACTAAAAATTGACTTTTTTCCAAAGAAATAGCTCGATTAGTGATTTTAGAAATCGAGATTTACTTTGTCGAGCACTTTAATATAATTTAGGGTCCTTTACTATCTGGTACTTTAACGTAGTTGACTCCAATAAGATTTCCATACGCCGCCGCCGCCGCCCGGGAGCGCGCACCTCGCGGCTCCCTTGCGGCTCTAAATAACGCCATTTGTCAGTAATGGATTGGACAGTTTGTACGTCTCGTATTGATGGCAATCTCTTAAACACTAATTTGTCAGTCGGCAGTAACGCGCCGGCCATATGTCGCGAGTCGCAGCGACGCGCGGTGCTCCAAAGAACGACGCGCATTTTAATTGTTTAATTTCGGATGTTTGGGGTGCTTGGGGTCAGATAATGGGACTCCCGTGAGAGCATTTCGGTGGTGAACGGTTCTAAGTGCTAATTTGTTATCCTTTGGGATAGTCATTTTCGTTTGTAATGCATTAGGGTTTTGGTCATTTCCTTCCACAGATTAAGACTAGATAAAGACAAAATTGATGACAGATATTTTGATTCTTGTAATAGTAGAGGCAGTTGGTTCAAAAACACGAATTGGAAAACAGCAATTTTGCAAAATCTGCGAAGAAATCCAGCCAAATGCAAGCCAAGGTCATTTAGTAGTTCTTCAATAAAAAGCGTCGTCGGGGCGGTGGGCGCTCGGCGCTCGGGGCAGCCTTCCATTGTAAACTGTCCGATTCGCCGCGCCTATTGTGCCGCAGTTTGGAGCCAAAACGTAAATAAAGGCAGATGTTACCGCACTCTAAACTGTAACCACACATCGTACTCGCGAGCTCGACTTTCAACCACAAGCAAATTTCGACCTACCACCGCCGTCACACGATACAAAGCAACAAACCAGATTCGCAACATGCGCCCCTCTTACAAAACTTCTCGCTACACATCTAAGCGGCCCAAGGTCCGCGGCGCGGCTGTGTGGGTAGTTTTACAAAACCGAAATATTGTAGTGGCAGAATTTAATAAAACTCATATTAAACGCAAGGATGCTATTGACAGGCGACGCCGACGACGGGACGCACGCAGCAGGACCCAATCTCTTGCTGTATTTGTTTGGAAAATAATATCTTTTAGCTTCATACAGATCTTGATATCAAATCACAGTAGTATGGTGGTAAAGTTGATAAGCATAATCAGCGGTATTTTTTAATTTGTTTGAAACATTAAAAGGGTGTCATGAGCAGTGTTGCGTTGTCCTCCACAGCCGCAGCGTGTTTGTTCAGTTGGTGTCGTTGGAGGATATTAGCTGCTGCGGTGACCGGCGCGGGCGGCGCCTCTGTTGTGTCACACGCGTTAACTAGGAATCTTCTTTGTTTTCGTTTCATTACTATTACTATTCTGAAGACGTATCTTGCAAAGCTATTGCAGCATTTTGCTGAAAGTGAACTATCTATTTACAACAGGCATATCATTGTGTACCATTTGTCAGTCTGCGGCTCCACTCAGTGTTAATTCATCTCTACCATGCATTGCACTTAATACTGGTCAGTATTCTCTCCCCTATTCCTGATATTAAAATACGGTTTGTTCTCAATTCGACTGAACAACTTCATGTACCAAAAAGAGTGGACATATTATTATGTCAGTTAAAAAAGAAAGTGTTCAACTTTTCCCAAGAAATATATGCTATCAGATGAAGAAAAAATGTCGCATCTCTCTCAATAAATTGGTTAGCGACAGCGCGGTTTTGTATCCAACTAAATTTTTCGTCTGTCGACCTATGTTCCTTGGGGAAAAGTATTCAGTTTCATGGAAAGTACCTACTCCCCCTTTTTCTACAAATATAATATAAGACAAACAAAGCTTGGTTTAAAAGGGAATATTGCAATACGGGAAATGATTTGGCAACAAAATATTAATGACAAGCACCCACAATAAGAGAGTTCAGAGCAGTAGCCAACTGGCGAGTCATCCACGCGGAACACTCATGCACCCACCCTGCTTCGCTCGCGGGTTTTATCGAGCAGAAGTCATAAACACTACATATTAATAAATATTACGATCATTGATAATGCAATTAGACTGAGATGAAATAATAAAAAGATTTGTATTGCCAAATTGGATTAGATACGTTGATAAAGTCAGTGGTGAAGAGCCATTAGGTCCAGACAATGCGTTTATATCGTCACACAGGATTAGAAATCGTATACTGAAACATTATTTAAAAGATGCTATGAGTATATCAAATTATTTGAACAAATATCTGTTTTACAATGTTGTAAAAGTAGTATTTCTGTGAGTATATTTAATATTATTAAAATCTTTGAAGGCATCTATAATAATTTGGCTCAAAAATTAAACGATTTCTTTTAAAAACGATCACAACCATTATTTGAATTACTACCTTCATTTAGTTATGTTTTAACGTCATTTGACTTAAGAAATACTTAGAGTGCCCGCTCCGTTTTACACCTTTTCCACCACCTTGTAGGTTGGCTGGAAGAGATCTCTTATAGAGATAAGCTCGCCTTTATAATTTTAATAATTATCTTGTAAATTTAAGTGTGCAATAAAGAATAAAGAAACGTGTGCAGACACTGCTACAAGTGCGAAAACACACAAAAAGCGTGCAGAAATGTCCATAATTAATAATGGTGTTAGCGGCTACTGACAGCCGCACAAATCAAAGCAAATGCAACGAAACAAAACAGAGAGTGGCCGCAAAAAAACCTCCCCTCCTCCCCTGCCGCCCCTTGCTTCGGAGAACACGCGCAAATCGAGTTAGTGTGTAATCACATTAGGGCCCTCTGAATTTGCGCCTCGAAATCCGTCACTTGTAACCGCTGATGAGCTATTCTTTAAAGAGGGTCCAAAAAATACCGTCGTGTGTAGGTGGGCCTGCTGTAACGTCGTTAGCCGAGACTGTAGCAGCTCTTATTAATGTAGTTATAACTCCTGTAGAATAAATAGTCTACAGAACTAATCGCGTTGATTTCATTTTATTTATATATATATAAAGAATCTTTGTTGTCAGCTCAGATTCGTCCCCACCGAGGGGTTTAAACCTACTCTAAATAAGGTGATTAGGCTGTAGTCTGGGACCATGCTGGTCGACTTGACATACAACCTTTGAATTTTTTCACAAATATGCGCAGATTTCCTTGGTTTTTTTCCCCCACTGTAACAACGTTAAATAAATACTTATGTCTTGGAAATCCGAAAACATATTGCTACGTAGTAGTGTTTGAACCGGTGCGGTGTCTTCCAGACGAATGTTTACTTGGAACTTGGAAGTATCTATTATGTTAGCAACCTAGGTGACTAATTGGTGTCCCTCTCTAAGGGCAGGTGGTTGGCAAAATAACTTTCAAATATGCATGCAGATTAGAAGAAACACGAAATTAGTTTAATGTGACTACTGTATCATCAAGGTTTGACTATTTGTTTCTTCTCTTAATTGCTTCTTTCACAAAAAAATATTTTTGCGTTGTAAAATAGCTACTGCATGTTTGTTTTAGTGGAAATAATAGTACAGTTGTGTAAATGTCAAGCTGTCATTCGCCCGTCAGCCAGCTGTCTCACCACACCAGTGCAGTGCTAATTAAGAGGTCACAATCCAGTTTACCTACTGCAATGAATATAAAGGCACCTTTCCTTTGAAAGACTGCAATTGACTTCATTATGAGAACAACGTATCACCACAATTTGATATTTTCTATTTAGTCGTACATGATTGAGAGGTTTTGCTCAGATAGACGTGCGGCGCGGCGGGATGGCTTCTGTCGCAGATTGTCGTCGGCAGTTGTTGCTTCATCGTGTCGCTATTCTTTAAGAGTACTTATTCTCGTATTTTTCCTAATAAATTATTTCAGTAATCATAATCATACATCTTTGGATTCAGAATATAAACAATGAATAACAAATAATCGATTCACTAAACTCTGAGCGAAACCGCATGTTTATGGTATCACAATGAGGTGACAAATCCCACAAGAGTGCCAACAAATGCGAACGAAACAATAAAAATACTGAATTATAAATTCAAATGTCGAGCACAGTAGCGCCACCTATAAAAACTGCGGTCAGCGACTCGAGCGACAATGCGCTATAAAAATTATAATGCCATTATTTGTTTATCAATAAACGATTTGCATGTGTTAAGTGCAGCCGAGAGGTATTTAGTGTGCAGAATGTCATAATGCTGGATTAGCATTTGAATGCGCGCGCGCCGTGGGCGGGGAAAGATGGCCGACGCGCCGACACGCCGACTGGTCTTGTTTTACAGGTACCATTTTGATTGATTGGTTACTTACTCCATTTCGTAGTTTGATAGTGTTGCCGCGTGTCACTGTCTGATGGGCGGTGATGGGGACCGTTAGGATTCCAGCGCTTGCGACCAACCGTTCTGCTTCAAGAGCGTTTAAAGTTTATTACCTACTCAAAGTCCGACTGGGAAAGTTAAACAATGTCAATTTTAGCCTAGACTTAATTAATAAATTCCTCTCAGGCCTGACTTGTTTCAAGAATGGTGGGACCAAAAATGGCTTGCAAAATGGATTCTAAAAAATGGAAACAAACTTGAAAATGTTAAAAACGAGAAGCAATCAGTTTAGCCACGAAACTGATAGAAATGAAAGATTGTTCCACTGATTTTCCAGTGGGGTTTCAACTAAACAACACAATTAATAGCGTTCAGTGATTGTCGGCTATCGATGGGCGGTTAAATACGAGAGGTTTGCGTATCGGCGCGGAACCGGCGCGGGCGCAGAATGGAGCTATATCGTGCACTTACTAGAGCGGCGATGACACTGATTACTCCTGGAACACTTTAATTTTCTATACTTTGTTTCAGTCGATACGTAAACTGTAATTATCGGTTATCCACAATCTGTTTCTAATATCGCAACCTACTCGCAAAAAGATGACATCTAGACAGAAATTAAGTGCTTCATTATAACGAGATCGTTAGAAAGCTTGGAGTTTTCTTGATGATTATTGGATTTTTTATTATGCCTATTGGCGATGACTTGAAAATTCAAGAATAGATGTATGAATTGTTATTTTATATTTGTTAGGTCAGAGGTAGAATCTTTACAAATTTTCTTGGTGCTTCCTTCCAATACAAAACAATATGGTAAACTTCGATCACAGAAAGGGACGATCGAAGATGGTAAAGCAGCTCCGACTATCGAGTTCTACAATGACAGCTGATGGTTGCTTTTTTGTAATGAGGTAGCAATCATAGAAAATGCACTTAGCGAGCTTTAAATCTTACACATATCAATTAATTAAATAATATGAATACTTTAAGATAATGTTGGTGTCATCAACATCGCCGATTGTCCGCAGCAATCAATTCCAGCGCACCTGCGGGCGGCGCGTGCGCAGCTTTGCATACTCTTTAATTTAATAAGTCGCGCGTCATTTCCGCTCGCTCGCTTTGTAAAAACAATTTGAATAGTCGCACCGAAAGTGAACCGTCTCGCTGAATTCATTTAAATTAATTACGCTCCGTTAATACGGCGACCGACCAAGGACGAATTTTGCATACGTGTGTAACGGAATATTTAAGGTGAAGGAGCATCATTCTTTATTACCATTTTTTTTACTCTTGACGTTTCAATATTTTGGCTGCCAGCAATTTGAATACTAGTAAAGTTAGTTTGTTTTCGGTTTTTATGACAAAATTAATTATGCAGTTAACGATGGATAAAATATAGAGAAGAAATCCTTGACATGGAGTTATCTTTATTTTTTCCTAATAGTTTTTGAATAAATACTATTTGGCTGTTTTTAGATAAGATAATAATCGCTCGTGCGTCGCGGAAGCTGCGCAGGAGTGGGTCGCGAGTGGCCGAGGGTTGCACCCCTTCACACCATCACAGAAACAGGTTTGCGCAAGTACACTAATTTACATAATTCCCATACTGTTACAGCAAGTGGACCTCACACTAGCGCACTACAATTACAACCACATTCATCTCATGGTGTCGAAAAAATACCGTTAACTATTTGACTTGGTTTCCCTATGAGTAGGGGAAATATGATTAGCATTTCTATTAAAGAGGTTTGTGAGGGCATTCCAACTGGCCAGGTATACCACAGCATGATGTAAGTTAAAGAAAGTATTTTATGTGACATCTGCTTTTTAGACAGTTTCATTTAAATAGTGTCAAGAAGTTTCTCCTTTACATAATGCCACAGTCGTCGGCGCAACTACGAACCACAAGTTTTTGCGTGGCCGACTGTACCGCGCCCCGTGTCCGAGGGGATATTTTTTCAAATCACTGCACAATAGGATACAACATTTATATTGTTCAGTTTCGTCATTGATCAAATGGACAAATCAGTAATAATAATAGTATGTTACGAAGCATTATTAATAATGTTTGGATACAACTTGAAGTAGTTTTGAAATTGGTAATTTCGAGGTTGGTCCCAGATGCCGGAAGAAAAATAAATAAATTAAATGGATCCGGCAACTGGGACCGCGGTCCCAGTTTCTTGTGGTCCCAGTTGACGGAAGCCTCATGTTAGAGTAGAAGTGGTTATTTTTTTGTCTGATATGATGATGACAATCCTACTAATATTATAAATGCGAAAGTTAGGATGTTTGGATGTTTGTTGCCGAATCACGCTTGAACCACTGGACGGATCGGGATGAAACTTGGCACACATATAGGTTAGGTCCTGGAATAGGACATAGGCTACTTTTTACCGCGGGAAAACTCTTAAATCCTACGGGAAAACTCATTAAACGTGGTTGAAACCGCGGGCGGAAAGCTAGTCGAAAATAAATATTTCATGCTTTGTTTTAAAATTTCACGATTTTCTGTAAAATCAACACTTTTTACAGTGCAAGTAGCAAATTGGTTTTGCCATTTTTTTAAACATTCGTAACTCTAGGTTCCAGGTTCCAAACTAGATAGAGACACACTAATCTCTTCGTGAGACTCTCTCTCTTGCTTTCTCTAGATTCGTTTTGACATTGCAGGCTAAATCACAAGACTGTCCGAAAAGAAAGATGGTTCCGTGCTGCGAAAGGCACGTTTAACCGTGCGTCCCGGCTTATTTATGGAAATAGTCATCATACAAACCATCAGCTAACTTTGGCAGCTCTTTAACACTGAAAGCGTGTTGTGAGGTCAGTTGTTACAGCCCATACGATGTTGAAGAAGAAGAAATTTGAAACGTTCGAGTAAAAACGTAATGTAAAGTTCCAAGTCAGCATCTAGACGCGTGCGCGCCGCTGTCACTGAGACTGAGACAGTCATTATTAATCAGAAACATTGTTGCGGTTGCGCGCTCCTGCATTTGTTTTGGTTTTTAATGGAGTTTTGATTTTTTGATACGTATGATGTAAACGCTGCCTTAGAGAGTTCTGTATAAAGTAAGCAGTTTATGTTGAAGTATGTGCTACGCTGCTACGACAGAGAGTGATGAGGACTGGTTGAAACATATTTTTAATTGCAAAGTTTTTTGACATCTAATCTTTTGACCGGTTGCGTTTGACTAAAAAAGGTTTCTAAACTTCACTTAACCGTTTAATACTAACCCTTTTATTTATTTTTCTTCAAGTGTCTCTCGGACCTTGGTGGTTTGGTCACGCGACCTCGTAAACCGTTGTCGAGGGATTGCCCGCAGTGAGGCGGTCTGCACGCCACGTCTGCAAAAACAGAGCTGTGACCTCACAGCGGTGCCTGCCAGCCTTCGTGACGGGCAAGCTGCAGAGAAAGAAAAGTAGGTGAAATTAAGTTAAACTTTCGGCCTAAATTGATAATGAGAGATTTTATTATTGCAGTATTTAGGAGAAGATAAAAAATCAGAGTATCGCTTTAGGAATATAATAAAAAAAAACAAGATTATGAATAGGTTGAAGTAGCCTACTTTTCAACAATGCACGACTTTTCGAAAACTCAAATGGAATCTAAATTAGTACAATAATAATAACAGTATCAAACTAAAATTGAACATTCGCAAATAAAAAATTACTTTGAAATTTGCAACAAACAAATGAAAACCAAATACTAATGGCGTCTGAATGGTGCATGAACGGCGTAAAATTACGAGTCGACTGTGGCGCGGGTGCGGGTCGGGCGGCGGCGCGGCGGCGGCGGCATGAAAAATGATTATAAACCGAAATCGCTCAAAATCCACAGAGACACGGCGCGTTACCCGGCTTTGTCCGCTTTTTGTGCGCTTGTCGAGCGTGATTTATCGCCCATCGGCCGAGCCGCGCATGCAAAATGTTGCGTCACGGCCGCCGCCCGCTGCGACTCTCGACTCCGCAAACATCACAGCCCAACCAAACCCCTACATTAACCTTTCCATACTACGAATTCTTATCTCTTTACCCTTACAAATATTTTAGACTGTGGTCCCCAATATTTTGATATTGGTTATAATATGTACGAGTAATAAATCGGACGAGAGAGACGTCATTCCGATTCGATACGTATCGGCGGCGTGGGGGACTTAATGCTTAGATCCTCCATTGATTAAGTATACCTATTTAGCTTGCTATGGCTCCGTTACGGTGTAGTTTTGTATGTTGACTGTGACGGTTGAGCCATATTTTTATTATTCTTGAGCAATATTCTTTAAGAGTTATTTTAGTAGTAAGTTAAGAGATCCTTAGTATAGCACTTTAAATGGTTTCTTAAAATTAGCTTTTAAAGTGATATTCTGTGTGTGTGTACTGTGTGGAGATAGTCAATACTTTATCAATCAACAAAAAATAAAATAAAATGATTCTCGTATACATTCTCCTTATGCGTACGTAGTAAGTTTAGTATAAAACTTCTAATGGATTTATTTTACAAATTAGCGGTTTAAACCTTTCCTTTTACTAACTTTCTTTAATTCTAGGAGAAAGAAAAAAAAAGAAGTATAATTTGTGTTATATTCATTTTAGATTACACCACGGATTAGTTTGGTGTAGGTAGTCGAGGTGGCAGGGTAAGTGACCGCGTGGACAATGTGTCGGAGGCGTGTCTAATGTGGACTAATGCGACTCGGCCCGCCTGTTCCGAGACGTATAGCACAATACGTAGCAGACAAAACTCTACACACAGAGAGAGCAAGGTTCCGTTATCTCACGATACGATATTTTGATTGGTAAAACCTGTAAAACTATTAGGAGATCCAATTACAAAAAAGTAATAATTATGCCCTAAATATTATATCAGCTTACCTTTGTTCCTCGTATTACGAATTTTAACCTAAAAAAGCAAATCGTAGTTTTAGTGCAAGCTTCCTTAAGCACTTCTCACTCCTAGATAAGAGCCTGACTTTATAATAAGGAGAGATTAGAACCTCACTTACCCTAAGTAGTATACAACTAGTTATTGGAACTGTATTTTAGCTTCTTCAGCCGCACTGACAATGGATCCGAGCCGTGCGCGGGCGCAGGCAGTGCGCAGTGCCTCGACTATTCGGCTCACACGTCGCGTCGCCATAATGAATACAAATACGCGGCTATTTAACTCCTCCCGAAGATGAAGTGAATATTAATACCTCCGCTGCGGACCTTCCCGCCGGTCACCACTCTGTACCTCCACGATTTCTATTTAGAAGTGTATCTGCATTTCACTCGAAACTTTACAGAATAATAAGGACGGTTATAGTTATCGAATACGCTGCAGAGGGCAGACAACTTTGGCCGCGGCTTAACCGCCGTTTGCATGCCGCTCGTCTTCATGAAGCTAAGAAAACATTCAATTTAAGTTTGTGGACGAATAAAATTACTAACACATTAAACTCCATTTTAGGCGCTACAAAGAATTTTAAATCTCTACATTTTCTGTTAAAAAGAAAACAATTTTAGGCATAGTGGAAACTAAATGTTTACCACTTTGCAAGAGTTCATGGCAGACTTTCCTTAATTATGGTCATTTGCAACTATGGAGGTTAGTCGGTATTTGGGTTTCGCGAAACCAGTTAACGCTGAACTTATTTCTAAAGCACTAAAAATCCTACATAATCCAGAAATATGCTCTTATTAAAACTGATTGTAACCAGTTTTCACAATTCAGGAAAAGGATCGGTATCCGATGACAGGGTAATCTGTACGACCGTCCTCAACTAGGTAACGCAACGCTGTTAGAAGTGAAATACAGGATCCGGAGCGGACATGATGCAACCAATGCAATTGGTTGCAAAGGGCACTCGTATGCGACCAATAAGTCTTATACTGGCTATACATACATACATACCCGATGCGATAAAACGATATGAAAATTAGTCGTATGCAATCTTTTAGTAAAATGGTGCAGTCTGTTGGACTGACCGACCGCTATTAGACAAACAATGCAATTCACCGGATTATACACCTAGTCTATACGACATTTATTCAACTTAGTAGGTATTAGTAAAGTCGGATTCTACACCACAATGCGCCCGTATTGGTCCATATACAAACATAGAGGAAAGTAACTAATCGAAATAGGTCTGATTGTTACATAGATCAGAAAGCATTGATGAAAACATAGGTTTGTACAGCATGCGACAAATTGTCGTGTTGGTTTACCATGTAGTGTGCAGTTTGCCTTATCAAGTACTATACTGCTAGATGCATTTATAAACATGAAACTGCCCGACCGGTTTGATCAATGGACAGATATGACGCAGTTTAGAGAAGGAATTCTCATAAACGTCATCGAATTCATTAATTGTCCAAGACTGCTTTTGAAAAATGTCTCCGAGTCTATTTAGGTCACTCCGTTAGGTCGTAAAATGATCTGTGGAAATGTACTCGACTCGATCTTAAAAAGAAGTTGTGATATCTTCCACCTAGTATGTTATTTACTATCAAGATTTATCATTACAATATCACATAACACTATTATAACACGAACATTACTTCTGCTGAGCAGCAATAAAGTGGATTTTACACACATTCCTAGAAATTTTCGCAGGTTTGTTTACGTTTCCTCATGACGCAATGTTTTATTTCGTTTTCAAAATTCAAGACAAATATTTGATTCTCGAACATAAGCTATCAATTTTTTTGTCACATGTGACGACAAAACAGTGTGTAAAAGTTAGGCCTCACTCGCTCTAGTAGCCGCAGTCGCTACGCGGTAGGGCGGCGCGGCGGCGCGGCGGCGGCAGGGCGCGTGACCGGCATATCTCACCGGCGCGCTCTCGCCGATATTGTTAGTTCTGTTGTCCGTCTGTAACTGTGACAATGTGAGTAACTGGAGCGGTGCCGGCGGACAGGAATGTCCGCTCCGACTGTTGTTCTGCTTCGAGAGGACAGTGCGGAGAGCAAGGAGTTGTCACGTATTCACTTTTAAAGTAGTCCCTGTGCTGCATTTGAGTAGTTTCTGTTGAATAGGCAGCAGTTCATAAAGATACCTAAGTTTCAGATTCCTTACCTCCTAAGAAAATGTATTCTTTTTTAAATATTTATAAATAAAATAAATAAATAAATTCTTTATTCGTTTGAAACATGGTAATTTAACATAAAAGGTGGTATATCACATAGAGGGCGTATCACATATTTCGCCTGACTGAGGCATACGAATATAAACATAAACAATGCATGCATAATTTTAAAATCTGTCTATCTATCTATGTATCTATGTCTATCTATGTCATTACATTAAATATTAAATATAACTTAAAAAACATTTAAAAACATATTAAATCATCAATTTCAATAATAATAACAATGCATTACAATTAAATAATTACAAACAAATGAATTTAATGTCAGAGTATCTATTAATATTATTCTATTATTACGTCATTCATGTCAATAAACTCCTTGACAGAATAAGTAAAGGAACTAAGTAAAACAGGCCGTAACAGAAATGTAACAAATTGTCTCTTACGTAATTCTTAGGTTTTTTCCCCCGAATATTGAATATACCACAAAAATACGGAAACAAAGTC
Source organism: Carpatolechia fugitivella (assembly GCA_951230895.1). NCBI lineage: Eukaryota > Metazoa > Arthropoda > Insecta > Lepidoptera > Gelechiidae > Carpatolechia > Carpatolechia fugitivella. The sequence goes on from OX579651.1 coordinate 338,663, forward strand.
TCAGCTGATCCAATAGTAAAACACCGCGTGTTGTCGTCGTGTCTGACGCAACACGAGTATCAATCAAATAGCGCGAATACTTACGAGTACATATTGTTTTGCTGTCGACGTAAAGTACTTACTTTACTTAGTGTTACTTGAAATACTTTAACGGGTGTTTTCGTTAATTGCCCAAAATCAATCTTGCTGGTTTAGCGCGGCAAAAGCTAAATTGCGGATCGCAAAGAATTAGCGCATTTTAGATTCATGTCCCAAAGTAATACATAAGAAATTGTCTTGGACTACCAAACTATTGACAAACGAATATACACTAGAAATGTATTAATCACTAGTGAAGGTTGGTTATCTTCCATTTTTTTATAAGTTTATGAAACCATAATTAAATGAACGTTCCAAAAATACCAACTCAGTTATACTGCTAATAAATATAAGAGCATAATAATCTTTGCTATTAACTAATCTTTGCTATTAACTAATCGGTGTCAGCCTCTCACATGAAACAATGACGAACACCGCTGTTAAACTTTTAATAGGCGCAATTACAGCTCTTAACACGTATTGTGTCGAGATTATCCTGGGCGAGCTGAGACTAACTCCAGCAGCTCAGTCATTAATAGCTGATAAGTAGGGGCGTGTCGTGACCTGATACAGCTACTGTCTGAGAAGCCAGCCTGCGCCTGCGTGGGCTCTCACGACGCAACCTTCGGATGATCACGCAAATACTAGGTTATCAGACAATTAGGTTTCATTATTAGTAATACTGACCTACGCCACTATTTTTATGATTTCTACTGATCGTTTTTATAACGAGTCGTTATCATTTTCTACGGTTGCAATTTTAATATCTATTGTTATGACAGTTTTTACTTTTGTATAATACAAGAAAAATTACATAACCTAGGCTAACATTTTTTTAATTATTCAAATCAAATATTTTTGTTCAAATGAGGTGTGAGTAATAAGCATAAAATTTGTTCTAAAAAACTACAAAAAACTCGTTTTTAGATAAACAAAACCCAAGTACCTACAACCTAATTTATGATTCATACAATGAAAAGCTTGCTTGCAGTCCCGGAAAACTAAAATATCTAATCTGATAAGCGGCAGTTTCTGGTCTATGCAGTTTTCAGCCATACTCGCGATTGCTCGCGTACATCCAAAAACAGAGGTACACAAAGAAAGTGCATTTTCCTCAACAACTGTAATCGTATATTATTTGGAGCGCCATACATTATTCATAAGAGTATGATACGTGGAGTAAGGTTCACCCCGCGCTTCGCAGCGTCGTCAGCAGAAACAATACATTTCAGTTGAAAATATATTTGTTTGCGTACAAAAGAAAGATTAAAGTTTTGTCAAATGCATGACAATTATATAACCTAATATAACGCCATGTTTGAGATTAATGCTTTTCAATTGCTTGTTCTTTATTTTATCTGTGTGCAATAGAGTATAAATATATTGTATTTTTTGCTACGATTAAAATCAGACTCACATAGAAAATAAGTTGCCTATCTTAACATTATATAAAAGTAAAAAATGTGTGCGGTCATATCACACACGGCCATCCGATATTAAAAGAACAGAGCCTATACCGTATATCTAAATCTAAGATATCATGCTTACCCATAATTTGGTATAATAAATAATAATAAATAAATAAATATGTGGGGTGTGTATCAAATAGAAGATTCTATAGAAGAAGTCTCCACGAGGCATTATATATAATGCCTCGTGGAGACTACTCTACTAAGTAGGCAGAAACAATCTGAACTTGAAAGCCCTTGTTGACTATTACAGCTAGCATTCATTACCGAGGTCGGGGGTGTACCAGCGCTTGCGCATCAACCGCAGCCAATTTTATGAAAAATAAAATATAATCCGAGAGGAATCCGCGCCAAACGGCCGTTCTTAGGAAGTAAACGTACCGTGGCGCAGCGGCACTGAATGATACTTATTTAGCTAATTAAACAGGTATCCGTAATGAATAGACAACCACCGCAGTATGAGTTACAAGACACGGATCGTTACAGAGCGGCATCTTGCTTTTTTGCCTCGAAAAATGTTATAAATTAGAGCAAAGCTCACGGCACGTAGAACTAATTACACTAAAAACATTACTTTTAAAACTGTATTTAACTACTTTAATAGGACCGAATGCCTCCGTCCAAATTGAATTCTCGGTACGGATACCAGCCGGCCCGGCGTCACGCTCTGCCTACCCCCTAACGATCAAACTTACTGACTTTCTTCTTTATATGTCTTCAGACCCACAATAATCCCTTATTCAGGGCATTAGGCGCAAAGCGTTGACGTGTGAATGATTAAGACATGACTGTTTCACTCGATTCGACTTTAATTTTCAAGTCAGACTTTGCTCGCGAATATTGTCCTTGAACTGTCTTAACACTCTTGAACTGTCTGCTTGAATAAGGCATTTACTGTAGATGTAATCTATACAAAGCTCTTTCGGAATCTAAGAGCTCTACAGCCCAAGTTTTAGGCTTCAAATACCTGGTTAACTATTGAAAGACTACGTACCTGTGGCTGAAAGTAAGTCAGTCAAATTTTGAGACGGTAAGTCCAAGAATAAAATGTTATTTAAAATACAATTAATCTTGATTTTGATTAGTTTAGTAAAATATTTGTAAAACAAAATATATACGTTCTAAAAATTAACAAAGACGTGTGTGCAGACCGTACCGCAGTATCTAAATGTTGAGGTTTGCGGCGGCACTTATCGCAGTTATTGTTGCTAAGTGTTTATTTAAATATCGGGCGCGGGTCGCCGCCGACTGCGCAGCCCGCGCGGCCCGCCCGCCCGTCTATCTGCCCATCTCCGCCCGTGTGCACCGCTGCCGCAATTATTCGTGCACCATACTGTATGTTCGCTAAGCCCGAGCTTGCTTTGATTCTAATTTGTATAATTTGCAAACACATTTCCTGAAACACTTATCGCTGCAGTCACATGGCTGACATTTCGAGCATCGCCCTGCTGTAATGTGACCTTTATGGTATCAATGTTGCCGTTACGTTTTTGCTGGGAATGTGCAGTAAAATGTTAGTTGGATGCTGTCTCAGTTGTTATGAATTAATTCAAAAAACGATAACCTATCTGCGCTAGTTGTTTGTTAGTATGCTTTAAATCAGTGCAAAATATGTCTTCTTTTTGTATACAAAATATGTATGTTATACCAAATAACAACATATCTATCTGTGATGTTGGTTCCAAGAGAGATGTATTTTTACTAGTAACAACAAAGATAAATAAACTAATTATTTTCTCAAATATTTTTGCCCATTATTGCAGTGTTGACTCAAAGCCAACAGGCAAGATCACGTAGATATAAATAAATTAGCGCGGTCGGGCGGTCGGGCGTCGGGCGTCGGGCGTCGTCGGGCGGGCTCAGCTGGCCTCGGCCGCCTGGTCTGGACACTCCCTCTACGTTTATTAAAATAATTTCCCCAAAAGAAAATTTAATTAAGAGAGTTTTTTCTTTTTATTTCACACCCCAGATTTCATTATTGGCGCGGACCGCGCGAAAGGGTTTAGTTTGTAGAGACAGCAGATGCGCAGAGGCGGCATCGACTTCCAAGTATAAATGCACCTAAGGATATATAGTGAAGAAAATGTTTTATACTTACAACTACATAATGAAATAACTATTATTTCTTCAAAGGCATATAAGGCTCTACTAACTTACTGTTTATGCTAAGTTTCACCATTTTTGGAATTTCACAAAGCAATATTTTTTAGACTATGATGTGAATATTGTGGCTTGTTCAAACTTTTCCTTTCTTATGATATACAGGGTTACTTCGGAGACAGTGCGAAAATTTAACGTGCAGAAAGGTATTTAAAAATTTAAATACATGTGTTTTTTCGTTTTATCATGTTTCGAACAAAAATATAAAAAAATATCTTATGAAAATATCCACACTTTGGTGGTCCAGTACCATGGTCATTCTACGTAGTTACAAATTAAAATTATTTATTTCGGATACAAAAATCAGTTCTTTCAAATTATTTATTAATTATTTATTACGACAGCGAGATAAGAGCGTACGCCTGCGCGCTGCGCCTTCACCCCCTTGCACTCCCGTGCCCGTGCCCGTGCGTAGAGTGACCATGATATTTGTTTTTTGCGGGAGATAAACTAATAGTTCGCAAAAAAAAAAAACCATAATATGATTCTTTTTCGTGAAATGTGTTCTATTAACGATACGATATGGAAAAATATGCGCACTGTCTCCGAGGTAACCCTGTATTAAACGATTATGTTTTATCCTCTTTCTAAAATATTTTATATTAATATTTTTATATGGTTTGGCTCATAAAATGCTTGGCAATAGGATGAATACTCATGTACATATTATGTATGAAATGCAAAAATATCATCATCATAATTGGCAGTAAAAATCAAGAGTATGATGTCTAGAAGTCAATAAATCAATTTATATATTTTATGGCAAAATTTCTGGTTATCTAAATTTATGTCGTCTCTTCCTTTATATTTGCATATTTACTTTATTACACTGCTTTGCATAATATTCATGAATAAGCATGATCAAATTGAGTGTCAACGTTGAAATAATGCAAATATTATTCCAATTAAATAGACAAATCAAATGATATTATATAAAAAAACAACCATTCTTTTAATTAGACCTTAGTTCAGATGATATTTTTTATTTTCAAGCGGTCATAAATAACTACCTGCAACCTCGTCCAGTGTCTAACCTATATTTATTTCTCGAAATGCTATTCACAATTTTTTAGGCCTTGTATTTTGAATGTCTGTCTATTCTACTGACACCTAGCTCTGTGGTCCCGCGAAACAGTGGACGTGTAAAAAGTGGAAAGTGAAATATAAAAAAGTTATACCGTTGTGGACGCGAAAGGGGGGGTTAAGAGCCAAGGGGCGGCGTGGAGAGGGGGGGGGGGGTTGTTCGAGATCGGCTGTTAAGGAGGATTTACGACTCTGCTTATTACCAGCTCCTTCCACGACCAACTGCTAATGAATCTGAGCAAACCCCTTTGACGAACTGCATGGCAACATTTGGTGCCGAACTTCGATAAAAATACAAATTAGTTGCTAAAATAATTACCCCGTCAAGACCCTTTAGTGTCGAAGAAAGTTGGCAAACAAAATAAATGCAGAACGGCAGAAGTTATTTAAAAAAAAAGCAAAAGTTATAAATCACAAATGTGAATTTCACAAAAATTATTGATGGTATCGATACCTACCTATTTCGATACTAAACGAATGACTGTCTTATTCGTTAATTAATGTAGTTTTGAGTAACAGACCGTCTCACATGTAGGGTAACCATTTTGAAATTAAAATATTCTGACAAATAACAAAGTATTTTAATGAGGATTTTATTTTATTTTATAGATAAGTTATTAAAGTTCGACTGACAGATACACTTTTTTATTTATTCCCAGACCTGTCCTCTAAAATCCGGATGGATGGTAGCCCTACTAGCGAGACTGTGTGGAATTCCACACATTGCCGATGCTCTCCTTGTATTACAGTTCCACCACTACAAGGTGCTACCAGAAGAGAAGCTACAATATACTGTTATGAAAAATGTACATTGCTCGCTTTCATCAATAAATTTTCCCGGTACCGTGTCAAATACGCAATGAATATCAAATCGCACTTGTAACAGGTACTTCAATAAATAGCTACGTGAAACGGACCATATTTATATTTATAATGCACTGGTTTGACTTCTTGTAAAATTAAATTGATTCGCAAATTATGATAGTATTAAATCGAGTCTGACCTGACTTAAGCCCATAAAGTTCGGGTAATAATAGGGTCCTATTTCCTCCGAGGTCTCATCTCATTTATAAACAACTACGTTTTTTAAGTCGCAGATAGAAAATGTTATTTGTGCTTACATTTTGACAATTGCCAGTGTGAAATTTTCTAAGATGTGGGTAAACAGTGATAAAGGAAAGGCCATACAAAAATGTGCCTTTAGCACCTAAATACGAAATTGTACACTGAATTTTTATTTTTATTTGTAACAATTTGGATTTTCAAAGTAAGAAACAAAATGCTCAAAGCAAGTGCATTAAAAAAAGGCTTTGGTTGGTCGGAAATCAACAAAATATTTAGTAACAAAAACATATAGGTTTGATCTAATTTATCTTATAAAAAGAAGATCATATCGCTTTCCTTACTGTCAAAACAAACTGTCTTGCCAATAAACGAAAGCTCTCGTGTTTTTCTGATTTCCTAAGTTGCCATTCGAATAAAGAACGGCAAATCCGGCGCATCGCTCCAATCGGCATGTCCGATAGTGGAGCGCCGCACAATTCCTCATCCCGATCTGCTGGTTTATGAGCTAAAGCTGCGGCGAAACCACTCAAATCACAGTATCACTGCGACTGTTTTTTGTGGGTTCTTCCAAGATCGCCTATGTATTGTGTTGTTCTTGGGAGTTATGTTTTTTTTCTTCTTGATTTGTTGGCAAGTGTATTTGACCATCAGTTTCACATACTTGTCTTATAAAGAGGTTCGCATTCCCCAATAAAATGTCTTAAATAATTGAACACAATATGATTATTGGGATGTTTTCTTAGATTGTAATTTTAATTTTAAATGTAACTACGCTTAATAATTCAATAATATGATTTCCAATAAAATAGGGTTGGGGGAAGTTGGCATCGATAATAAATCGTGGTGGTAAGCAATCGCACCTGACTGCGATTGGGCAAATTCATAGTTTATGAGTGCGGGGTTCGGTGGCAGTAAAACATATTCGGGAGAGTTTCTGGAGTTATGCTTCCCTGGCGGGCGATAACCGCGCGCGCTCGACACCTCAATATTTGATGCGCGCGAATCGATGCTGTGCCATCCCTAACGTCTTTCAGATACGCTACACAATGGGTAAGACCACGTTCATGTATGCTTGTCAAGTTCTAGGGTCTTTTCAATCAAGCCATTGTCAACCTGTATGCTGAATATATTTTTTTAATGTAAAATAGGTTCGCAAATAGTCTATTAAAATTAATACATTTTTACATTTAAAAATCAATCAATTTAAATAATCATTTTTTTTCATTTTTCAATGAGTTTCCATTGAAACTTCTTAAATATAAACTAGAAAGTTTTATATGTTTTAAGTTTTATATTATTTAAACCGGTTAAGTTTCAATTATTTTGAATAAAAAAAGGTTTAGGTATAACGAACGGCAGTAAGTACTGATTTTTGGAAGAGCTTTTGAATTATATCTGTAAAAAAATATCAAAACTGTACGCAGAATATTGCGTAGAGTAGCCTTCGTTCCCGACTCCCGTTCGTCTCTAATCTGTATTTACGAGCTATCTGCATGATTCTTCTTCGTACCTGTCCCTCACGCCTCACGATTCGGCTGTGTTAAGCTGCTCGCTCTGCCTCGTCTGACAAAAAGGAACGCCACTCTCGGAACTGATGGATTTGTGCGGTAATTACATAAATACATCGGGGCTTGAGCCTACCCTGAATTAGGGCGATTACGCCTGAGTCGACCACGCTGGCCCAGTACGGGTTGGTTGACTTCACACACAACCTTTGAATTTCTTCGCAGGAGTGTGCAGGTTTCATCACGATGTTTTCCTTTACCGTAAGAGCGTCGAATAAACGTACTTACATATGAATTCGAAATTCTAAATCACATTAGTACGTGGCGGGGATCGAACCCGCGTCTCCCGGACGTTACATAAATACTGCAAGAATATTATTTCTCTAATGCATTATTAATTAACAAAACTTATAGTATTGTCATCGATTAACGTATTGTTGTGATTTTTCAGAATCAAGGGAAGGGGGATTTGGACGTTTGCGGGAAATGGCCGTTCAATTTTTAAACTCTTCATACTCGGCACAATATGGTGAGCCACGTTCCAGGTACTGAACTTTAAAAAATTGCAGATGTGCTTTTTTGCAAAAAAAAAGTCTGTGTACTATGTAAAAATATATCAGCTTGAAATTATCACTAACAACTCATAAGACATTTTGTAAAATAAAGAAAACAGTCTTTGTCAATTAATTTCATGTATTACGTTCCACCGATCCAATAATCATATTATTTTGCTTGATAGCAAAACTGATGTTCGCTCTGATTCTCACAACCATTTACAGATTTAAGTAAATATCAAGTCAATGCAGTTTATCGTTAATTATTGAGCTGGGCGAGTCGTCATGCGATGGGAATGGGATGCCGTGATTATTGTCATTATTAATAGTTTAGTTTTTTATTGGCGTTAATGGAATAATTACAACTCTTAGCTTTGCTTGTGCTGTCACAGATATTTGCACGAAGTTCTAATAGGTACAGGAATATACCTTTTTCTGTACATAATTGATTGCAAAACAGTATAACGACTGTTCAAAGTAGAGTGGTCTACTACCCTTTGTACAGTCGGATTCTAAAGTGGGGTCCTATCACGTGAGCCTGTACTTTGAAATATCTTTTAAATAAAATAACCTTTTTTATATTTTTTTATCCTTGAGGATACAATCCCGTACCCTTCCTTCATCGAAAACAACAAAGACTGAAAAGAAAATCCTAATAATATTATAAATGCGAAAGTTTGGATGTTTGTTGCCAAATCACGCTTAAATCACTAGACGGATCGGGATGAAACTTGGCACACATTTAGATTAGGCCCTGAAATAGAACATAGGCTACTTTTTACTGCGGGAAAGCACTTCATTCCTACGGAAAAACTCATTAAACGCGGGTGAAACTGCGGGCGGAAAGCTAGTACTTTTATAAAAAAGTGATTTTAGAGTATTAGTTTACGTGATATGACCCCACTTATGAACCTGACTGTACATATCTTGAAACTTGTATTTACTTCTTGCACTGTAATTTTTTGCTTGTTTCAATAATCGATATTGAGATTCACTGGAGGGTAAAGGGTGCGGTACAAGTTTACACACTGAATGTTGCAAACCACCCATACAGGTTGATCAATATAAATGGTCTAAAACGTTCTGTGCAATAACCGACTAAAAAATAATATATAGATATTTTCAACCTTTGAAATAGTGAGAACCGATAGCACGTCTTTTTAAATGGAGCGTCGAAGTCTTTTATTCATGTTCATTGGGAAAAATAGTTTCGTATGACAAAATCGCATATTAAATGATGCGTACTGATTAACCCTGTATTTAAAACAATGTCAGGTATTGCTTGCCCACATGGGCTGCGTGCCAATAGTTTATTTTCCATCTTTTTCATTTCAATTTTAGTCCACTACCTTTAACTACTGTAATTGAATTACGCAACGTTTTGTTCTGTGAAGAAAATTCAAGTAAGAGATAAATTTTCTATTTCATAAAATATTACCTAAATAAAAGTTGAATTTATGATATAAAAATGCTAAGAGGCCCTGTAGAGTTGAGTTAATGAGCGTCACAGCGCGTGATGTTAGAACCATTAAGATATCGTGAAAGCCGCGCTCCGTACTCGAAGCGATAACTAAGGTTAGTGGAAACAGTTAACAGATAATCATATACGCAACCTTCAACGGCCCTTGACGAAACTCGCATCTGACTCTCTCTGGTTATTATAGAACCACCCCACTGACCAGTTAACATCATCGTCATTCAGCATCGTATCTTGTGGTTTCGCAAGGTTGACCAACCTCAAAAACTTAGTTTTGTCTGGATGAATAACTATGCCACCACTGTGCAAATGTCTAATAGTAAGTAAAGATTTTTTCTAGTAGCAATAGCAAACATAGAAATATGGTCAACTCTTGAACATGGCAAATCATACAAAACGCCTAGAAACTTAATTTACGGCAATTATATAATTCCTAAACAGTTTGCCATTTATTTAAAAAAACACGGTAAATTTTGTACAAGAAACAAATGATAGGTAGTAAGTTAGTAAGTAGTAAGCGTTATCAAGTCCTTGAAGCGTAGCGCACGGCGGCGTCGGCGCGGGCGCAGAAAAACGAACGTTTTCATCTGCAATTAGTACCTGTTTGTGTGATAAATGAGTACCACAGGGAATAAATCCACGACTCGGGGGGCGGCCGTGGCGCTTTATTAAAATTTTTCTCAAGCTATTAATTTCTCTCTCATACTAATAAGATCGGCAGAAACTGTGCGGTATGTGTGTTAGTTAACGTATTTGTAAGCTGCGAAATTAATGCAAAGCTTATCCATCTGATGAAAGAATTGCAAGAACTCGGGGCTGATTTGAATTTGAAATAGAACGAGCTATAGAATATAATATTATTAGTATCCTTTAGCTTCTGTCAGGTTTATGGCCAGCAAGATCAGCTCTCCTGTTCATCTTCAAGGCGCTAAGGAGCTTCTTAATCTTCTCCTTCTTCTTATCGTGTCAGTTGTTAAATCGATGTCTGTTCTCACAACCCGATGTCAAAGTTTATGTGCCGCTAAAGGCCTCAGATATGACCTCTATTTCTGCAAATAACTGTCGGGACCAACGGCTTAACGTGCCTTCCAAAGCAAGCAATTGAATTTTACTTTTCAGACAATCAGGTGATTTGGCCAGCAAATCCCTTATCAAGCTGGGAACAGTGATTTTTGTTTTGACGACATCTCCCTGGGATTTGAACGAAAAACATCCGAATCGAGAGACAAATGCTCCACTTCTCGACAATATGGAGACTATTTATTTAATGTTTTTTATTTTGTCAATACTGTAGTAGTTTAAACCAACTTCTTCATGAAGCACTACTTGTCAACCACTATCGCTTACCATCAAAGATCTGTCCATCTGCAGTTGCTTAAATTTCGCAAGGAATTCGAATCAACTGTGCAACTAACTAATATTGCCAACATAATGAAAGTGGAAATTAAACCCGATTGATCGGCGTCGGCGCCGGTTTGTTGTTGACACTCGATTGTCGTATCAATCAATCTACAACAATGCGCCGACACGCTGATTACATACGAATTATGGCCATACATCACGATCCAGTAGGACCTGTCACTGGTCAGATCTTTCACACGGTAGCTGGTCATTGTGTTGTATTGAGCAGGTTGGTCCAAAGGTGAGGTGTTAGTAGGTGCAAGATGTTTCACATCTAGATGAGATGATACATGTTATCGTGACCTGGAGAGCTATAAATGGGATTTATGTGGTGCGACGTATTTAACTCTCCAGTACTATCGTGTGGGTTGTAAGGTCAGTGAGGATGTCGATGACAGAGTAATTATGTTTTATATTCAGTCCATACAATAGTAACTTTATCACAATGGGGACAAGCTCCCATAAAAATTTTTTTATTGACAGTGTCCCTACAAGAATTTGAACCAATAAACTCCTAGAGCTAAATGTTCTACCGTTAGGCTACGGAGGCTTAAAATATTTGCTAGAAAAGTATTTTCAATATTAATCTACGACTAGAGTCAATAAGGTTAGGTTAAATTTAGTTATCTTTTACATAAAATCTCATTGCTGTGCCGTAATATGTAGGTTCTTCGTACTCCGACACTCAGACCCAGTAGCATGCAGATATTGGTTGTTGGGTACGGGCCCAGGCCCGCGCCTCCTACGCGCTGGCATGCGGCTGCCTCTAATACCGCGGTGTCCCAACACCAACATTTTCCTCCGCCTTATCTCTAATTTGGACTGGTTTTCGTTTTTTATTAGAATAGTTTCGCCTCGACACCGGACTCGGCTGAAGGTTGTTTATAGATAACAGTAAAGCGTATATTTATTGGTCGCCGCTTCGACTGCGCAACTCTAAGGTCGTTTGTCGTACGAACGGCAAGGCGACTTGAAATATCATAGTTTCGTGTTTCATAATGAGTAGAACACGTTTTTGTGGGTTAGAGCGGGCGGTGGAGTCGCGCTTCGTGTCCAGTAGAAAAAATAAAGAGGAGTAAAAAATAGCGATGAGGAAGAGTTGTTCGACAGCAGCGGCGCGCGCGCAAGACAAAATAATGGCCGCGGCTATTGGGACGGAACGACTCGCTTGATTGTGTTCGCACTCGCAGATATTTCGCACTTTATTTCTTTACAATAACAGAATTAAGCAGGTGTGACTGCCGCACATGCGCAGCCTCGATAACACTCATTCCAGTATTTTTATCGGCCTCTCTTTATAAACTCATTACAACAAAGTTGGTATCGAAAATCAATTAACTTTTTACTTGATGAAGTTGAATAATTGTAAGTTCTCTTATTAATGCAGACTGTAGGTATCTATTAAAGTATCTATACGGGCTTCTACTAGCAGGACTTAATAGGAAATGAGGATTTAATATTTCCTTTCATCGTAGCGTGCGTCATAAAAGGTATTTTTATTGAAAGCAAGGAACAGGAAATATACTCAAGTGACAAGCCCGTCGACTCCACTGCTTTCCTGTCGCCGATCTAAGCTTTTCATTGAGTGTGGTGTGTCCAAAACGCGGATGAGCGACGTGATATACTGATATTGCTTTTTTAGTGCGCGCTCGTTAGGCGAGTATAGCAAACTCTAGCCACTATCAATATTCAAATTTATTGTGACAACTCCAGCCACCGCTCTCGCATCAGACGCACAGCTTTTACGATTTGACCGTGATTTATACAAAAAAGGTCACATTTGAACTTTGCCATATTATTACTGATCGGTTGCTAAATTCACGTTTCTACACTTCGGCCTTAATGGCTCATTTTTTTAACCAATAATGAGGTGGCAATTCTACAATTTTAATTACTTTAGGTAATTGTTTTTTGGATTTCCAAAAACCAGACAGAAAAATTGTTCTGCTATTCGTCTTCATGAATTTTTCATACTGTTTATGCACGTCATCAAAAGAAAATGTATGCAATTTTGCGATAATATTTAATTGCAGATTCTTTTGTCCTGATAAAATTATGTCATATATTGGTGACAGGTAACGTTCCTTCTTTTTTGCATCCGGTCAAATCATCATCATATTATACCTGAGTACGAAGATGTAAGAAATCCGCCTGCAGTTCACACTTAGAGCAGGATATGTAATTGGGTATGTCGCAGCTATGCGCTGTTGCAAGCTGCGCCCGCGTCGCCCGCATCGCTGCTGGAAATAGTTTTCCACCGGACATGCGTGTACGCTCCACGCGACGCCATGTTCACACACACAGACGAGGCACAATGTAACAAAGGATTTCTTTGTACTCTTATGTGAACAGTACATAGCAGATGTGCAGAGTAGAGAGTTTACTTGTATAGCCTTGCTCAGAACACGATGGCTATAGGTAAGTGGTAAGTATCGGATTGTGTGTGTGTGACGAAAGCGGTCAGATGCGCTGGATATTGATATTGTGTATGTAGTGAACTTGTGTAACTTTGTGCTGTGTTATAAAAACCATTTGGTTAGCAAAAAAAGTGTAGAAATTTTATGGAATACAGAACGTTTCAGCTGTATAAAAGAAAGACCTATACAAGTTTCAGTACCTACAAAAATATGATAAAGAAAATAAGATTTAAAGATGATATAATTTTGGAGTTTAAAATTTCATCAACTATTTTTTTTTATTTTGTTGTTAATACAAAACAAAACAAAAAACAAATAACTATTAAATAATAGTAAAGTAGTTTTGTTAGAAGCCTTCTCTTGCTTCAACAATAGACGTTCTGTTTCTTATGACGAATATGAAAATTAGGTAAGTGAGTAAATTAATGGAAGAGATGACGTCATCAATTACGATCGAATCCTGTTTGAAACGATAAGGTTTCCAGTAAACAGGTAAACAAATGTTTTAGCAACATTGTTGCCTCCACATCTTAGTTAGAGTTATATTGCATTTCAAGTGATAAGGAATCTTGTTCACCCAGTTAAACGCCGACAATGACGGCTAATGCAGGCTGTAAAACAGATAGAGATGGCGTCGATAGATTTTGAAGTCGTTCCATCAGCAGTTCAGGGTTTCTTGATTTCTACTTTAGTATATTGAAACATTGATATCGTCAGGATACCTGCAAATTCCTGCGAATATTGTATGTGAAGTTGACCAATTCGCACTGGGCCAGGGTGCATGGTCGACTAAGGTCTGACCAAGACCATGCTCATTATTTTCAAATTCAAATATTTCAATGCCTTAATCAAACTGTATTATACCAAAAATTTTCGAATCTGGTTTTGACCAGACCCGAGAGCTTGGCTGCTAGATCAACAGAGGCTGTGAACATAAGCGTGGACGATTATCGTAGCGAAATTGTCGTCTCTAATTTATATCATCTGTATTTTTGACGTCATAAAGTGACTATTATTTTCACAGAGCAAGGAATCATTCGCCGCTTGCGTAGAGCGGTTATTTTATACGCTACATTTTGGTTTTTCTACAAAAGAGTTGTAACTACCTAAATATCCCCTGGCATTTGATAGTAAATACGAGTAGGTACCTATGCAATTATATTCAAACGCAGTGACTGTATTTATAACTTTTAAAATAATTTATTGGGTTTGTGATAACTACACTTTTTATAACTTACTATAAACTGATATTCATATTGTACTAGGTAACGACCTACATTAAATGTTCATAATTAAACCTAATGAAAAGTTTGACAAATGCGAACACAAAAAAAATTGCAGGAACCAGAATCGGTAAATTATTAACATGGATAGTCAAAGATTAATTACATATGAATTCCTAATCGCTACTGCCGTAACCATCTTCATTTCCAACTGATTATTGTAATCAGTTGTAATCACGTTATCGATTGCGCCTTGTAGGAATTTAAATTGTCGATTGGCTCATTATGTGATACTACTGTGAAATCGATGTTTTATACTTTTCAGTATGTAAGCTCAAACGTATTAGTAGGGACATTATATAAATGAAATGAGGTGTCCAGTAGTTTTGAGACGTCAGAAATTTAGTCTTCATTTCCCTCAAGCAACAACACCATGAACAGTTCCTGTCACAGATAGTTTAAATGTATATGGTTCCCATCTTTTCATGTCTTTGTTAACCATATTCTGCTACTCCAAATTTTACTAGGTATCACAGTCAAAAGATATATTAAGAGAAAAGAAAAAAAAAAATAGATAAATAAAATAGTAATAAAATAAATATGTAAATAAATAAATACTTCTGAATATTTTTTAGTTTTGACATAAAATATTATAAAAAAACTTTGTTTTATAAAGCACTTTGTTTTTAAAAGGTACAGGTAACGCTAGTCTAAACCTTCCTGAGAAAACCTTCATTAAAACAACCTTAGTGAGACGAAGTATATAAAATTGTACGAGTAAATTGTTACTGATCGTACTACTAAGCACCTACATACTTACCGTGCGTGATATGACGTGAATGCGGGTATACTTAATATAGCGTTTTTACGATGACTGGCGCCCATTGCGATTGCTATTGGCTTTTATACTAAGGGATACCTACTAGTAGTTTATAACGACAGTAGCCTATCAAGTAGTCACCTGGGTGTAGACCGGTAGATACAAAGTTCCAGTCAGCCGAGGACATGGCTTGAAACGCGACACCTTGGCTCCCTCAGCCATTAGCATGACTTGTGTTTCCTGCTACCCTGGTACCTACGCTAGCCTTACGAAGGCTAAGTCATGCGAAAACAACATAAAATTGTTAGTTTAGTGAATAGTTTGTACAGTCAAGACGTACTATTTAATCAAGTATCTTATCTACCTTATTGTATTAAACTGTAATTTTAACATCGTACCTACTCGTAATACCATTGGGTATTAAAAAGCTAACAAAGTGTGTTAATTTGGCACTTACAGTAATAATTTTAAAAACAAGTTCTTACATAGATAATGTGACAGTACCATAATATAGTGTGAGAGGAAATATAAAACATAGGCACGAATGGTTTTATTTGATCTTCATGTTTACAAAAACACAATGACGTCAACCAGTAGTTGAAAGGAAACTATTGACATTAGAAACACGTGTTTCTTGCATATGCTGTACTTTCCCTCGACTGCCTTCGAAAACAACGACGGTTTTGCAAGTCTTAAGGTAACAAGGTTGTCCCAACCTTGCGACGGTCCAACAATAAGAGGTTAGGTTAGCCTGGAACCTTGTGAAGTGTCGCAATATCCTTGGACCAGTGTGAGCGCTGCTCGATGACCAGAGGGGGTGTTGGGACTAAACACGGAGGGGTAGGGGGAGCGACCGTGGTACGGGCATCGACCTTGTGCGGATAACCGTGTCAGGGAAATGCTTTTCTCCTATTCAGTACCATCCCATCACGAACGTAGCTCCACTTCCAACTCTATAATTCGTAGAAATCGAAGGTTACACCGAACTTCAAATGGGCATGTTAAACGCACAAAAACTGTTGCAATTTTACGTTTAACTTAATTTAGTAATTAACTTAGCATGATTCAAACGGATCGGAACGACTGTTTGTTTTTTACGCTACCAAATAGCTTCAATTAAAGATTCAGATAAGCCTTGTTGAAGCGAGGATCGTCACGTCGTCGGCGGCAGACGTCCGGCTGACCGGCAGTCCATACATCGGCAGCGGGGCTCCAAATATAGAGCACCCTGCCGCGCGCACCGCCCGTGCGGCGAATACTAATGATGTTCCAATCGATACGAAACAAAACCGAGCTCACAATGTTTTTGGAAGTCCTATTCGCGGAGGACACGCTCGTTGTCATGCCATGATATCACTCCGGGAACTCGGAATCAATCATGCGTTGCTGCGGAAATCGGGAATCATTCGCTACATACCTAAGTATCTTTCGACATGAAATCTCCTCGCTAGGAGACATGGCTTGATGTTGAACAGTTTTGCATTCTCATTTTTTGGTACGATTATTCAGAATACCAGTTTTTATCTCAGCCATGTGAAGTTGAAATATGTTCGCGTAACATGGTAGCGGACAGTAGACTAGACATGCGCCAAGGTTTAACTTCTGACTGGCTGATGGATGACCATTTTACTCCTACAAACTCAGAACTCAAGATAAGTCTTTGTTTGCGCATCTAACTGGTAGATAAGAAAGCTATAGCTTTAGGTGCCAAAAACTGAACAACTTTCTCTGAGGAACATTTAAGTTGTTGGGTCACAAAAATCGTAATTCAGAAGATTTTATATTCCCTCGTGGTTTTAACAACTTTTGATGAGTTCAGCCCGTTCGAGTTCCAAAGTAGTTAATCTTCTTTTAGTTTTTCCTGACCTTGAACACCTCGATGTTTTGACGAGTAATTTAAACTTTACCTGAACTAGATTCAAAAAACGTGTCATAAAACTAGATTTACACATACCATTACGTCACGCACTTGTCACGTGTAGAATTAATTTATTTGCCCCGCGTTATCTAACGCTAGTAAATTTGAAGTAGGTAGCCTGAATATTCATCATCTGTTTAGTTCTTGAAATATTAACATCGATGGACTGCTTCATTAGTAGGCTTAAACATTTTCGTTAATTTTATAAATGCAAAAGTAACTAATCGGTCTGTTTAGCGCCTTTCTACGACTTAATTACGAAATTCAGCGAAATGGGTGATAAAGGTCATAAAATACTATTTATTCGAGGGACAATATATGCCTTTGCTCGCGAAAAAACGAATAACTACTTGACCAATTATTATGCCTCGGGTGTAAAGCTAGTGCAAAATAAATAATACAGTAGACGATGAAAATGATCTAAACACCGTCAAGATATTCAAGTATTACTGTGATTAAAAACTGCGTTTATAATTCAATGTAATAAAATTGTGGTGATAAAATCACGATAAAACTAATTAACCATAAAGTTGTCGTCTTAGCGTGAACATGAATTATGCATTCTATTCATATTCAAATATTTAAAATAATTGTCCTTTAACGTAAAAACGGTTAACTAAAACAACGTGTTAATTTATTGTTAGTACCTTATAAAACTGAACAACCCTTTTCCTATAAATTCAACTCGTAAATAAATAAGAGCAAAAGTCCAGTTTTATAAACACACATTTAAAAATAATAAATAAACGTTATTTTGTAATTTATTTGTAGAATTTAACATAAACGATGTATTTCAATTGAAACAATCCAATTGATACGAACGCTCAGGTATAAATTATGTGCATAATAGTTACTGGTCTGTACATAGTCGCGAACACTGAACGATTTGTTTGTTTTTTTGATCGTTTGTTAACATATACTGTAATTAAAATGTTTACTTTGTCAAGAACTTGGACATGAGTCGGCGCAAAAGTAAGTATTATCGTATTATGTAAAATAATTATGTTTAGTTTTATAAGTGACAACGAGTCAAGCTCTCCTTACTTTCCTGTTAAATCTACTATTAATTTGGAAGTATTAGCTTTTAACGTTTTTTTAATTATTTAGAGGTAGTATACATTTAAGGCTACATTTAATAAATTTATTAGCTTGAGGCTAAAATAGTATTGTAAACATTGTAAACAATGTATATAATTGTATCTGGTAATCTGGTAACTAGGTGTAGTTTCTAACTACTTGGCAGCACTTAAAAATTCCTCATGTAAAACAACTAACATTTAGAAAACAAAATAAAGTATACATCGGAGGTACTTAAACCTGCTTTGGTTATAAAACAATTTAAGAATGACAACTCAATACTAGAATTGCTGCAAAAAATGTGTCTCTACGATTGCTACGACGCGCCGTAGCCGTAGCCGATAGCTAGAGAGTTAAAATATAATTGTAATAATTATTTAATTTTTGAATCTTAACTATTACAAGATACCAAAGTCAATCTTGTAAAGGTCTTTTCAAGCTTTTCCCGACCAATGCCAAAATATAATAAAATAAAATTACTCCTCAATATTGCTACGCCGTAGCCCGTAGCCGATAGTTCTGCAGTTACAAAGTTAAAACACAAATAGTTTATAAACAGAAATTAATCTTAAGATAAAGATGCCAGACGCATCCCGCCGATCAATACTGGCAGTTACGTATAATCTAAGTATAATTTTTATCAATGAGTGTTGCCAGCCCTCAGCCCTCGCTGCAGCGCGGAGCAGCGCGTCGCCGGCGCATCTGCAGTTCGGTCACGTCGCGCTCGCGGCAATCACGAGGATATCTAGCTACCGGACTTCGCACACACAACTGTGTGCCTAGTGCGGGAATTTGATATTAAAAAGCGAGGTCCGTAAGCAAAACATACAGTTTAGAGATCATTATTATACTAAAGATCTATTAAAGTCAGTTCATTAGCGATTATGAAAAGAGTTCATAACGTGCGTAAGAGACACGCAAAAGGTGATTTGTTTTTCGTAGTGTTAGAGCTTTAAGTTACTTGTAATAGTTTCTCTCCCCAGTTGTCCTCATCCAGCTGTCGACCTTACTCATACAACCTACACGATGATGAAGATCCAGTTACTTCCATGATAGCTTTGACGTCGAAAAATGATTTGTAAAAATCTTAATTCGAATAAAATAATTTTGACTTGACTTTTTGACTTTTGACTTCTGTAAAATAAAATGCATATTTATGTGAATACTAGCTTTCCGCCCGCGGCTACGCTTGCGTTATGTAGAATTTTTCCGTTAGAATACGAAGTTTTCCCATAAATAGTATTCTATATGTTAATCCAGGTTATAAACTATCTCCATTTCAAATTTCATCATCCGTTGAGTACTTTAAGCGTGAAGGCGAAACAAACATTCAAACATCCAAATACATTTTCATATTTATAATATTAGTTTGATTATTCCTAGCCACTACTGTAAGACGGAAAACTGACTTTACTTGCATTATCGAACTAACACTGCTGCGCCGTCACGTTTCAACTAGACGGCAGTGGTGGCGAGCGAAATCTGCGTGTGCGGTGAATACGCTGCCCTGCGGTTCAGCGGCGGCGGTGACAGCGACGCACGCGCAGCTAGCGGGCGACGATGCACGACGCACCCGGATGCGCTGACTGACAGTGTCCAGTACGAGTACATTGGCAAAAGATGACATGACACGACAATGGCATTTAAATGTAATTGCGTATTTACTAATTCGCATATTCTACTTGCTGATGCTTTAAGACACTTTAAAATAATTAACCATAAAAATGTTTGTGATTATTTTTTGGGCGCTATGATTCATCACACAAACAGCTGAATTGTAAGCTACTGTCTATTTAAAATATTATGCAAGATTAATTCTAAAAGACAACATGACAAGCTAATTTATAAAATAGTTCTCTCTTACGAATACAATATGTCAGCCAAAACAGGCAGTGTGTTTTGCGCGCAATTGTGCTCCACACTCAGCTCCCTGCGAGAAAGTATACGCACACGGAGTGAAGACGTCAGCAGCGTTTTCTAAACATACGCAACTTCGCACGAACTGAGCTGTGATTTGCAAGTTGTGATTCATTCGAACCTAAATTCTTTAACATAATTCATAGTAAGAACTTTTATAGTGACGCTCATACATATAGCTGGCCATCCATGACAAGGAAACACACTTCGCATTTAGAATATTAATTCAAATATTGAACCAGTATTTTATTGATCAACGGATTAAATATGCCTAAAACCTCCGTCATTGGTAAAGAATGTTACATTGTACGTATTTTGATGATGGACGGGTGGACGTACTATTGTGTTATATTAGTATTTTCGTTGGGTTTGGGTTGGGAATTTCAGTCACTTGTAAGTAAGAAAATTTCCAAATAAAAAATCGTGCGCTGACCACATTAATGTGTTTGCACATGTTTAAACACTTACTTACATATAAAAGTTTTTACTTCAACTTCATTCGCTCGCAATATGTTTGAAGAAACTAAAGGTAGCCACGTCTGCAAATGGAGATACAATGTTAATTCGCACTCAGCTAAATCTCAACGAGAATTCCGACTGATAAAAAAAACTGTTAAAACGTCAAAAAGTTTAACGTTAAGACCTCATCCGAGACAGTAAAGTAAACAAAGGACATCGATCAGTATACAGTAAAAAGCTATTGGACATCGAACCGAGGAAAAACTGTGCGATATTTCAAAATGAAGCGACGCTGCTGGTTCGAGGAGATGGGTACGCGGAGTTCAGCCGGTAGGTAACTTACACTCGCATTTTTCCACTTGTCACTCGTCAAACAGTCGTCGCTCATGATGGGCTGCCTCGATGGACGCCTGCCTGCTTTTTCTTTCAATCTGAAACATCATATCAGGCATACTCAATCAAAGAAACATGGCTACTTATTGTTTGAAATAAAGTTGAATTTGTATTGGTGCTGCGGCGTTGATTGCGTTGTTGAGCCGCATCATTGGCCTGTGGTGTTTTTTTGGCCCGACGACCCGCGCGGGGCGGCGCGGGGGCAGCGGCGCGGGCGACGGAACTGCTGCCCATTGTATGGTAATACTCGACCGGATTTTGTTCGGGCTCAATTATATTATGAAGCTTAACCACGAAGTCAAAAGTCACCCAACGCTGCAACGCACGCGCACCCGGCACCTCCCACTCCTCCGCCACATACCCACATCCTGCATAAAGTGTAGAGTCATCCAAAGTATGGTCTGTTAACAATCGGTAGGAATTATAATACTACATCGATAAGCTGTGAGAGTCTACTGGCTCAACTGCTGGTTGGAAGCTGTTTTTCAGACGTCTGAAATCAACGTCCATTAATTATTTGAAAATTAACAACATCGTTACAAGCTGTAAGTAGAGCTTACTTATTTTGGTTGAATGTTTTAATTTTCAGTAACCGTCATGTGGCTCATTGGTTTACGAATTTGTCCGTAGTGATTCGTAAAGAAGTTGTAATTTTTGAAAATATTGGCATTAGTGGTATTGGGAGACATCACTCTTTTACTTGATAACCTCAACACAACAGGCACACTATAAATAAATCGTTTTGCAAAATTATGTCCCCAGATATTGACACATCACCTCGACAACGACAAAATTATTGAAATTTTATGCTTTGATAGCCGAATCTGCATACTATAAAATATTAGAATTACGCAAAATGTTTTATGAGCGTTTTAGACTAACAAATTTCTGTTTTTAGAATATATTTGGAGTAATTAAAAATGAGAGATATCAGGTTTTGTAGACATTGAAGAAGAACTTGAATCTTTTATACTGCCAATCTAATACATAATAAGTTATGTTAAAGGTTGCTCCACATAAAATTGCGTTCGTTCGTTAGAACTTAGAACCAATACTTTTCAACTGTCTGGCCAG
Organism: Carpatolechia fugitivella; assembly: GCA_951230895.1. Lineage (NCBI taxonomy): Eukaryota > Metazoa > Arthropoda > Insecta > Lepidoptera > Gelechiidae > Carpatolechia > Carpatolechia fugitivella. The sequence goes on from OX579651.1 coordinate 360,753, forward strand.
CATGATTGCCATTTTGAAATTAATAAAAAACTATACCGTAGCAGGCCAGCGTCAAGGGGCTTCTAGACTCCAATCTTACTGCAGGATAACAGCACTTCAAAGAGGACCGCAGCCGTAACTTCCGATATTTATCGCCTGCTCAGTGCGCTTGCCCAGCCACCACCGTAAAAACCATACCTTGTGATTGAAAAACGAAATGTTCCCACACAAAAAAAAGAGCCAAACTCAGAACCCAGTTTATGGAACTATTCTGATCATCAAATCACCAGTATTATTGATATTTTTAAAATCTCCCGGATTCGACGCGGATTAAAACGGTTATTTGGCTACTGGTGCTGTTGATTCTAAATTATTGATCGTTTGATGAGACTATGAGCTTTGCTTAGATTCCAAAATGTTCGATTCTGATTCTAACTAAACATAGGAATAGTATGAAGTAATCGAATTGGTTTTGAATTTGATTTGCGCAATGATATCGCCATCAAATTACGTGGGTTCAAACTTTATTGAAATGTATTGTTTAAGATAAACTGTGGTAGGTAAAATCTATTTCCAGTTGTACACCAACAGCCTAAACAGGAAATAACATGCGTCAAAGGTATGCCATTGCAAAATGAAAAAACAAAATACGGAAACATATTTTAATAGGAATAAATGAGACCAAAAAATAATAATAGAGAGAAGATAAGACCATTCGAATTAATCACGTTTCTGTATGATAACCTCCGGACAGCGTAATCTGTGGCCACGACACAGAATTACTGTAAGTCCGATATTAAAATATCTAAGTTCGGTCAATTAGAGTGGAGCGGTGGGTACGACGGGCGTCACGCTGCGCCCCCCGCCCGCGCCACCTCCGCCTGCGCCCGCGCCGCCGCCACAATAAATTTATGGCACTCCGCTGCTACGCCGAATTAGCCCAACACCAGGCCGCACCAGCATTACAACATACCCGCGGCTTCGATTAACTGTACACTATAACTCAGACGATCTCTATGAGTCACTGGCGGGAACTCAAAGCCCACCATCTTAATTACAGCATCAATCATCGGCAGGACACCTGAAAAACCTCCGAAACCTGCTTCGTCCGATTTGGATACAAATCTATCGTGGTGATCAATCGTCTGACAAAGATATGAATTAGATTTGTCGTTTGTAAATTGATATTTTGTACTCTGAATGATCTTTGCCTCCAGGAACTGGGTGAAGCTAGGAAGTATTTATTGAAACAAAGCAGCTGGAGTACGCCCTTCGCAGTGACCCGCCGACCCCGCTCACATACTCGATACAATTCAAATTAATTCGATTCACACGATCGACAATGACCACTCATTTGGCGTCACTATAAAATATATAAGTATCTATGCAGCCAACGGTCACCTTATTTACTGTACCTTACTAATTCTCCCGCGTTACTTTACAAGCACCGTTTGGGTCAATAAATTTCCCATCGGCTCACATCTTCGGTAATTTGATAGTCCCAGTGACCAGTGGTCAGTATTTCCACCTGCCCGGTCATCCTGGACACAAACACTGCGTTTGATCCTTCCGTCCTTTACACTCCAGTTTTTTTAGAAAAGGACAAGTGTGATACCGTTGGTTGAAAAGGTTAAAGTAGAGTCCGAGATGTGAATGGGCTAGGGTTGTATTTGTGTAATGTAACTCGATAGGTTCCGCGACTTATGGCTGTAGTTTGATCGCTCAATTACCGATGTCGTCGGAGCGCGGAAGCAATAAATACAACACGGATAGAAAAACGTACGGGTAAGTATTTTATTTCATTCGAGTGAACAATGTTATTATGTTCTAATACAGATTGTCTTCTCACGCATGTTAATCTTTGTTCCTATACAAGTAGAAGTTTCGTGGAAATAGCGGCGAAGTGGACGGCAGACGGCGGCAGTAGGCGATACTGTCAATAAGGTGGACACTCGCACTAATTAAACATGCTTTGTTTCTGCTTCTAACTGTGAACTAACTTTGAGTGGCAAAGAAAAAAAAAAGGAAGATGCGACTTCACATTGACAGATTCTGAATATGTCAATAAATTTGCAAACATGCATGCATTATGACTGTTTTGGTAAGAGGTCATATTGATTAAAGGACTAACTTAATTAAACTTTGAAGATGAGTAGCATGTAAAAGAAATGTCTCAGGATTTTAAGACTAAGAAAATGAGAAACTTTAACGAAATCATATACGGAAAAGAAAAAAAAATGCAATAAAAAAAACAATGCTTTACAAAGTTAGGCTTCTGATATTAAAAGCTAACATAATCTATGTAAAACAAAACTCGGCAGCTCAAAGCCAAGCTGATGTTTGGTGCGAGCGCGGCGCGGGCGCAACTATTTGTCCGACAAATAGTGACAACGCCAACACCCGAATATAAACACTATAATGTGCAGCTACGTCGCTGACACATCTACACGGTAACCATGAGAACAAACTTGTGATATCCAGAGCAGTTCCAAATTGCGTCATATTGCAATTGACAAATTTGTACGTAACTAAAACTTATATGGAGCACAGCACAAACATCATTATCCATATAAAAGTCAAGTGCATTTTTTAAATATTTTGACCTGATGTAGCATGCAGCTCAACATTTACTGACGTATGTATTGAAATAATTGAAGTTTGAGAAATAAATCAATCTACAATTGAGTAGGTATGTCGAGCGAGCGTCATTTCGAAGGGTTAAGTAAAAGAGGGTTGACCGCTAATGAAATGTCATTACATTCTATGTTTCATTGGGTATAGTATGAATTTAAGGTACTAGTTGTTGTTGAGTCTAACAAAAAGGTTAATACAGTTAACTGAAATTTAGAAGAATGGGTTTGTATTGGTGAAGCAGGTGTCACAGAGCACGCTGTAAAGAAATTTGCTGATGTACAAGGACCAAACAAGATGCAAGTACATTCTTCGTGAATGCAGGTTTCACTTTCGCTTTGTGTAGATATATGTACCTGCAAAGTATGAGCTAGTAGTTATGACAGAAGCAGCGAGGAGCAGGCGACAGGAGTGTCCGCGTCTCGTTGCGCGTGCGCCACTGCCGCTGCCGCCACTCTAATCTGATCGCCGCTTATTTTCAATAATTTCTCCTGTGGCTTAGTGTGGACTTGACGCAAATTTATTATTTACTTACGAAAAATTCTGAGTGTAAAATTTCCTCTTCAAAATAATAATTTGAATCACTTTCTCGAAGACGAAAATGTTGTTTTAGTGCAAAATAAAATTTTCATTGTTTATATCTTGATGTTCTGTTTTTAATACTCTTTCCAATTTGGGTAATTTTTGGTTGATTCACACCATGTAGCAAAAACATAACCGACGCTATATCCACTCTACGCTTACGTAAGGTTGTACAGATTAACTTATGAAATCGGATAAAGGGCGGGTAATATGCTCGCGTCACCCATTGCGCGATAACAGAATATTTATATCAGACAAGTGCGTGCTTCGGTAACCTTTGGGAAAAAAAATCAGATTATACCAGCGCGTCTAACTTCGTAACCACACCAGGAGATCTTGCCCAGCTGACAAAAATGTTATAAATACAAAACAACTCCATAAAACTAATGTTCCTCAAGTCTTAAGTGGTTAGAACCTGAATGGAGCTAAAGAGGTAGTAGTAAAAGCATTCCATGTTGTGTTTGCTGTGGGCGACCTTGTGCGGCGTCTGCGCGGCGGCCAATATTTGCGCGCGTAATGTACGGCCGAACAGCGCGCCATTACACGCAAACATTAGGGCAATGACACTAGAGAAACTACCAACCCACCAAACACACGGATTTCCCATAAAACAGCAAAATTGAATAATACTATCTCCAAGAAAGGCTACGTTTCTCCACTGACGCCTACGATATAGCTGACGTTCAGGCAGATCATGGCTCATAAATAAAACAGTGTCTATCAAAAATGTGTAAAATATCGTTCTTATAATCATCAATTCAGAAAACAATGAAGACATCTACACATATACGAGCTATAAAGTGGTGGACTTATGAGCAGACGAGATTCTAAAGTGGTGTTATAAAGAGATAAAGCTCGCCAAAACCAATGTTGATGTTTTTGTCATTGAGGACCGTAAAGATCCCATTATGCTGAGAAACAATAAAAATGGTAGTGTGGAGGAACAGACGAATTCACACGTCTTGGATTTAGTCGCGACGACGGGTGACTGACGGAAAATGGACGCAGCTGGAAAGACAAACAGGCAACGCGTGGGCGAGATGTACTTTGTCTCAACAACATCGAACACTACATGCCCTTTCCCACTCACATAATTAAACGCTGACAAAAATCGAACACCTCTGTGGGGTACCAACATTATGTTACACAACTGAGGTGCAGAGAAAGCTATGGCCACAAATTTACGATATGGTACGCCGTAGGAAATGTAACCTGTACTTAATGCCAAAACTATCGGTGTCAAACTGTGTAGGTTTGATAAAAATCTTACATCAAAAGTCCAACAAAACTAAATGTATTAACCTATTCTTTCCTCTAATACTAAACATTATAATAATCATTAGGCAAGTAATAACATAAATCATTCATTACTTAAAGTATCGTTTAGACCGTGCCGGCATAAAAATTTACGATTTTGTCTGGTATGTTTCCAGTTGCCAAATTAATGGGTTTTAGACATTCGATAACGTAGTATTATTAATTATCTGTTCAGCGATGATTGCGAGGCACTAAAATTATAGGGCGAGCATCTAGCACAAGCATAACGGAAATAGACCCGTTAGCCTCAAGGGTATGAATAAGTTGATTTTGGCAGAGCCTAAAAGAAAGTAAACTCAGGGCATTGAGAAGGCAAACAATCTAATAATAGATCGTGCCCGAACACTGGCTGCCGATAGTGCCGTTGGTTTGACATTATTTTGTCTCCGCAGTAGTGGCTTGTTTGTGTGTGTAACACGTGCGCATATGTGCGCGATCCACTTGTCGTGAACATTTTTGACAGCAAGCTCTAGAGCGAATCGGACGGTTATTGATCGATAAACTATCGTATTGGTCATAGAGTCAGAGACACCGATATTTGCATTTAAATTCAATTTTTTATTGTTTAGCACATTAATGGCTTCCGTTTTTGTATCAATATTAATTTATAGATCAGCTTCTGGGGTTATATGGTAAAGTGCCATGAATGTTGATTGCATTAAGCGTAATATTTCACTTACAGGTTTTTTTCACTAAAGTCTCTTTTAATTCTATAAAATCCTATTTTATGTTGTAAAAAAAACTATAGCTTTTTTCTTTTTTAGGATTGTCTCATCAGATCTAGCGAATGTCGTGGTAGTTTGCTGCACCCGCGCTTGCTTCGATGTCGCCCGAATAGATCGCTCGTGGGCGATCGCCAACGGGGATAGCTTTGTACCGCAACGCGCAATGAATAATTTGTTAATACTATATTATTATGACAATTCTTTATATTCCTTTAGGCGTTTTAAGTGTAGATGAGTCAATCTATAATTTAGTTTGGTGATTGCATTTTTCTAAAGTTAGTTAGTGCTACGTGTTATTAAAAGGTGTTTCTGTATTTGGGTTATAGATTAGAACTTCATCGACTAATTTCAATTCATAAAAAAGCTTAAAAACCACTCGGTTCTCTCACGGGTTCCATCATCCGGTTGACACTAGGACCAGTATGACGAAACACTGCTACTCGCATTTGTATACAGGTTTCTGTTTTTTTTTTTACTCTTATCTGTCTTGGAATTGGATATATAACTTAGTGTTGTTTGCGTCACATCTAAAACTTAGTAGAATCAGGTCTATAATAATTTATTAGAGTTCTTTATTAACTTCAAATAGATAAGACTTAACCACACTATAAAACTAAAGTACCAAAATTAAATATTAGTATAATATTATTATTACCTACTAGTATTTTATCGTTTTCTATCCAGTTTTAAAATAAGTAGACATAGATAGAACATAAAAGGAGGACAAAATGTCTGCACTTCATAATAATAGACGAGTGAATGATAAACTTTGGGCTGTCAATAGACCGGTCGGAACAAATGGCCCCGGTGGAGTGGACTGGTCCGTTCTAATTGGAAAACAAAACGGCGGTAGTTATCTCTCAATAATTGATATTATCTATGGCAGCGATCGAACGGTAGCCGATAATAGAGACGGTGACGCAAACCCGCGCATTCTACTGTCCGCGTGATTGCAATCTACAGAACTGGAATAAAAATGATGTGTTACAATGTCACCGCCTTATGCGTTATCTCGGTTTGAACCTATCGGCGAGTCTCGAGATGGGTTGGTTATTCAAGCAGTAAACACCTCAAATTATGGGCAATTAATATCCCACGACGCGGTAACGGCATCATCTGAGTAAGAATCGATGTTGATCCTAAAAGAGTATTTAAAGCTAAAGCTAAGAATTCTTATCCCATCGATCGGTCTGTCGATAGCGCCAACGAACGGATGGTAAAGAGCTACGTTAAAACGGTTTCAACACATTCTTAAAAAAAAAACATAAATTAATGGGAGCATCGACCAATTCTTTTACAGTCAGTTTAGCATTTGTTTTAATGTGAGTGAACGGCATATTTTATACCTCTCTCCCCGTCACGGTGTTGAACTTGCTTTTATGGTCGTACCCTTTATTTGATGAAGACATCATAAGCTAGGTTATAAAATAGCAAAATTTTGGCTTTTGAAACTCTATATTTATGCGTGTTATCAATGTATAGTTAAAAAAAATCTCCGCAAGCATAAACAATTTTGAAAAATTTTACTTCCTTCGGTCACTTTTTACTTTTATTTTCCCTTTTACAAGAGTAAAGGAAAGACCTTCCTTACCCAGTATTTTATATCTTCGTTACATCACCCTATTTTACCTACTTATTAATTTAACCCTAACGGTTGCAGCAAGCAATGCAGCATTTGTGATGATTTTGGTCACTGGTTGCATCAAGATACCGTGAAAATTACTGTCTCAGTCACGCTATATACCTTGCTTAATGTTTGACCTAACTTCGTTATTTATTAGCCTCTAGACCTTCCACAACTCCAAAAACTTTCTTCCGAAATTGCCAAACATAAGTGAACTAAGCTAGACGTTATTGCCGTACTAAAGAATTCGTTCTGATTAAAAACCAAGATACCGACTTTATTGCAGTTTTTTTTACATCTTAAATGATTTGCTGTTATGGTCAAAATTATAGTTTAATTAAGACTCCATTTAGTGGTCATCCAAGTGCAACATTATACCAGAGGCTAGGAAGGTTGTCACTGTTGAAATATCGTCCGGTATGCTGGGAAATAATTACCCGTCCATTACATGCGCTAAATAAGGAGTGAGGATAAAAAAGGAAAGGTGCAAGGGAAATAATTTCCACAGAGTGTATTAACTGCTACGACAACGTGAACACACACACACACACACACACACACACACACACACACACACACGTGTACTACAGTACTGGAGGCTTCACACACAACCGTCACGGGTTATTTCTTGTTTTTTTAACAGTAACTTACTTGTTGAATCTGTTTTTGTATATAATTTCAGTATTTTTATACAATTGTGCTTTTTTACATATTTTAATGTTGTTTCAGGTTTTCTATTATTCCAAAGCCCATGGTCAGGTCTTTCAAGGTCAAGTTATGATATAGCAATTTTTTCACTCACTTCATTTTATTACTTTCTTATATCAAATCCATAATCTTTTTTATTTATTGCAGATATTTATTCCAACTAAATGAGTTTTCTTTAGTCAAAAGGGTTTATCTTATAGCAAGAAGTTTGTTCTTTTTCCGATTTCTTATTCTTGGTAGTATTCTCATCATCCTTCTCACCTGTAACTTCTTGTCTATTTTGACTTTTATAATTTACAACTTTCGCGTTATGAGCGTATGGCGGCATTCGCGTCCGACGCGCCGGGGGCGATATTAATAAGAGGTATCACGCACGCCGAGCAATGTACGGGGCGTAAAACTCATATCATATTTTAAACGGTGACAAGGAGCGGGTAAATAGTCCGAGAGGATTGATAGTAGCAGCCAGGCTAGTGCATATATGGGCTTGAACATCAGATGGGCGCAGTAGTGTCAAACGTAATATATATTTTGACATTGTGGCCGTTTTCTCGACTTTCAGCTATATCTTAAGTCCTAGCTAGTAAATAGTAGTAACAAAAGAAGTGAATTAAGAAATGTTAGCAATTAAACAAACATTGTTGTTAAACGTTAGTTAGACTCTACCCATGTAGACATAGACAAATTGACTTTATTGATGTAATTAACAAATCTCAACATTGCAACGTTACAAGGTATGCAGAATCTATAGAAGACAGGTTTTTCAATGTCAATGGTTGCGTAATGGTCGTTGATTATAATTAATGTAATAAATTTGATATATGTGTGTTGATTGCGCGGATAGCAGTTTTTGTTGCAGCAGTTTTAGACAAAGTTCCTCGAGAGATTGTTCTTCTGATTATAATGTTTTACGATACGCTGGAATGATGACATTGAGAGTTCAAAAATTAAGTAGTTAAAGTCAAGAAACTGGTAATTATGAGTTTAAATTTATTTTACCGGAAGGCAATGAGTAAAAAAGTGTGAGTTAGGAATGTTTATACAATTATGATGATTTGCGGAATTCAGTATTTTAGTACAACCACATAATTATAAATATGAAAAAACGAATAAAGTAGCGAGCCATAAATTTATTAAGAAAATAAACCTAATTATAATTTTAGAAAAACGAAGAAGAAAAAACAACAGCTGTGAGTCAAAGTCAAAAATTATTTATTTCCATAGAATGTTATTACATCTGATCCATCATTACATTTTAATTTGTAATTGTAATTCTATTAATACAAATATTTTAAATACACTATAATTTAAAAACAGTTTTCATCAAACTAGAGTAGTCACTTTTGCAAATTGAAGAGTTTATTGTTCTTTCACCGTTTACATGGTTAGTCAACCAACGTTTCCTCTAGAGAAAACTTCTGGACCATTATTAAAGTTCCTCAGTTACTCGGTCAGAATTAATTGACCGTCTCCACACGGGCTATAAAGTTCTTCAAACCGTATCGAGTCTCCCAAAATCCACCAAACAACACCAACACACCTCGAAGACGTAGTTCTTGCAACTGTGTGTACTTGGATGGTTTACACATTGATGATTCTCTCGGTGCTTTAGATAGCGCTCTTGTGGGAAAACGTACGTGTTGAATTTTGACTTTGAGAAATTAATTGGCGTAACGGCGATGTTTTTAATTGCTCAGCCCCGCGTCTGCGCACTCACGACTGAGTGCACTCACAAACCTGTCCACTTCGGAGGTTGTTCAATCCACTCGCGTTACAACTACATTCTGTGGATTTCTTCATTTTGGTCACCTAGCTCTGGCTTTTTTATCTTTTGAAAGCATTGCCAGTACTTTCACTAGTTACAGTTCCGGTTTGATCTAGGCTGTCAAAACTAAACTTACCAGATCAAAAACTTGTCACTGCAGTACTTGTCTCTTGCAATACTTTAGAAAAACATATCTGATCAAGAGTGAAATCGTTAAAATATTAAAAAAAATTTTTCTTATTACTTAAAGATATTTTATAAATGATCTCGGCCTTCATCTGAAAGATGGCACAACCGAGGATAATGTGCTTTTCACAAAACACTTGTCTAGTTAGTTTGATGCAAACTTGTTGCCTGTTTTGCCTAACTTTACTGGTTATTTTATTGTTGTTCTATTTGGGTTTGATCTATCGCGAGCTGTGGACAATAATTGTGGCGGTTGATCTCGGTGATTATGTGCATAATTATCGCGTGCATTTATAGCGGGCAATACATTTACCTGTCAAACTGGTCCGTTTGACGTTATAAGCTTTATCAAAGTCTATAAATGTTTCCTTGCTGCTATAAAAGGGGAATTATTTGAATACTTTAATTTTTACAATTACGCATGCCTATCGTTCCTACTAGTGGAAGCAACGAGTGGAAGGTATGGAAAGAATTCCGTCTGAATTTGTGTTCTAGATCACACACAATTCACTTTTATAGATGAATGAACGAAGCCTTTTAAATATCAAACCAAAAATTAAGAGAAAGAAGTAAATCCACTTAGTAAATGGATGATGTATGTGTTGAAAGTACTTGCTCACCCAGCAACTGCAATTTTGACTTGAATATTAATTTATTTTTGTTTTGATAATGTTCTTGCTTAACTTGAAGAAGAACATAACCTTCAAGGTGTAAAGGATAAAGTAATAGATTATATTATGTAACAACAAGAGCGGCATTTCAAGCTTACAATCTAGATCTAATCACGAGTACAAATAAACTAGTTTTGGAATTATTACAAGTGAAGTGACGGCGAGGTCATCTGTTACTACTGAATGTTGCTTCTGACTCGATTTATTACGAGGTGCATCGCATTTCATCACGTTACAAAATGCGATTAATCTTATAAATATTTAAGTCGCGTTAATAATGTATGATCGCATCAAATTAAATAATGATGAGATCAGCCGGCGCCATCGCGCATGCTTCCGACGAACTAATTAGCTCAGTTTTTAAGATTAATTTAACTTACCAATATAACAAAACAATGTAAATTTTTGATAATTTTGAATGACAATTCAATATGACAATATTAAAAAATAGGTAGTAAAAGACAAACAAAACTAAAATCGTATTTGTAAGACGCAATAGCAAACAGAGTAAGATAGAGAAAATCATAAAATAAATATAGAAGCTTGTGATATCGGCGCGCGCGCAGCTCGGCGGCGGGACCAAGGAGAGCCTCTGTCCACACCCACTAGGAAACGTCACGCACGACTCGTGTCGCTAAATAATGGACCACATTCCACCACACACACTCCGCTAATCGAATCTCAAGCGCATGACAAATTGTCCATTTGAATACAAACAGTGATCATGATATTACGCGGAAGGGATTATTCTATTTTTTTTATTATTTGTACTGGATACATAATAATAAAGGTTCAGGTCCATGTAACAGGTTTTCATTTTGCAAGACCCACCGCGAACCAACCTCGAACCTTGATGACAGTGAAGTCACAATGGAGCAGATTTCGGTTTCTCCGTAGTTGGAACAATTCAATGAGCCATCTCCTACTTGCGGCAGTGTGGCTGTCTGTCATAACGTGATTCATTATTTTAAAATGGTAATGCAGTTGATTTACATAAACTGTCATTTGGAGTGTTCGGCTCATCTCGGCCCGCGCGCCTCGACCGGCGCACGCGCCTGCCTTTCCGGGTGTAATATTTTTTCTCAGTGCTTCGTCTTCGTGCGCATGAATTAGTATTGTAATATATGCAAATTCTTGCTAAAGATCTGCCCGAGGTTTTTGCTCCCGACTTAATTCTAGGGCAGCACAACTTTGGCACTGTGATCGAATTATTATAATTGAGAAAAAAAATAATAATATTCATGACATGTTAATTTGGCGGTTCGTAAGTGTTAAAACGTGTGTAATTGAATAATTGAATGTCCCGCCTCTTTCAGTTAGTTTGTGGTTTCACTTTTTACGAGTGTGTGATGTTTGCTCTGGGAATTATAGAGTTTGTTCGGCTGCTCGTCGGCTGGCCTGCAATTTGGCTTCCGAGCGTTTGTTCTGTCAAGTGGTACATGTCTTAACGAGCTGGTGCATTGGCTATTGGCTTTCATTCATGTTTTCATTGTATTGCAGCTCGCGGCTGACGACACGCGGGGCCAGTATTCAAACTCAGGCGAGGTGTCGGCGCGGACGCATGATCGATGGAAATATTTATTAGCTGGACTTGAAGTCGACGCAAACGCTACCATTTGCAAATAAACAAACTCCATAAAACTTATCTTAAGTATTGTAAGCACGCATACCGATGTCTGATAGAATCGCGTCAATATTAATTTCCCTCAAAAGCATTTCTCATTTCGCCGATAAACGTGAACAGTTTCATGCCCATGTAAGCGTAATCCCATGCATAGCGTTACTACATGCCATATTTTCAATCGGCTCAATTACATCGTCAACTCACAATCCGCCGGATAAGAAAATGGATTCTATTAATACGAGCTTCGATAAAATTCGCTAGCTAATCGAACATAAATTCGAATCGAGAACATAAAGTAGAGGTGGCTGCAGGGCTATGCTAATGCGGGTCCGTGGGCTCCCGCGTTACGTACCTAATAGGACCACTTCTAGTAATTTCCACTTCGTTCCAGGCTATTTTATTTATATCGGCCATAAAGCATGCGCCGGAGCAGAGATCGGCTGCGCAGACGCAGAGAGGCCACGAGAGACACGACTCTACGCACTACTGTGATATTTTGAAATGAACAATCCTGTCATTTTGTTTTATTCTTTTACCATGCTTTTTAAATTCATATTTTTAATATGCCTTGATCGCGGAGTCGTGGATACAATTTCTGGAACACTCTTGGACCGCAACAAACAGTAACAGAAATAGTCAAAAAGTTTTATTTTGATATTTTGTAGAAATCTTCTTCATTATCGAGTAGTCTATAAAGTCGAAAACCGATCACACAAACCCTGGCTTCTTGGGAACTAACATCAGAAATAACTAAAAACTAACTAGATTAATTTTAGCTCCTAATTTAAATGTTTTATCCGTTTGTGCAATTTTGGGTACTGAACATTGAAAATGCAACCTGTAATAATTTTTAGAACAAAATGTAAATGTCACAGTCACAAATTAAGAAGATTTGTCTCTAGGAAAGAAATTGCATTGAGTGGTATTAATTTTGTAACAGAGCCTTGCCTTTAAAATTCTTGAATCATTCGTACTCTTATTTATCGATTGTCTTGTTTGACGATTAGGCTTACATCATTATTTTTGCAAATAAATTATCTAAGTTTACTTTCGATAAATACTACTAGGTTGTAGATTTAAAATTGAATGTAAATATTATGCTATCTACCAGGAAAACATAAAAACCTGCGGTCTTGACATAACATAACATAAATATTAAAAATTTCAAGGGACACGTGATAAAACAGATTTTCATTACTCATACTCTGAAAGTAGTTCGGAAGTTGCCTGAGGAGCGGATTGAAGGTAATACTTTTCAGCCCGGAGGGAGAATCACTTTCAACTGACAGCTGTTAAAAAAAAACTGGTACCAATTTCACATTTCTATTGAACTATGTTCCATCTTTCAATACAGTCTCTCAATTATAGCGCAATGTTAAATTGAAATAACATCAAGTTAAGTATTAATTAAAGAATATTATATATTTTAAAAATACTTTATTATAATTAACTTTCAACTATTTCTTTACAATAAAATAGATTTGGGCATAATATTTAACATTTTTCAATGATGGAAGTTAAAAATAATGGCTCACAAGCTGGCCGGCCACAGCAAAAAATATAAATAGGCGGGAAAGCAACAATCCGATTATCATTTGTTTTTGTTGTAGGGTTTTATTTACAATGAGTTCATCTGATTTAGATAGTCACTCATTTTCGTGTTTTTAATCTTACTTTCCTTGTATTCGTAATGAAAAGCACAGTGTTTACCTCTGGTAAAAGACTTATTTAGTGCCTCGAACTATTATGGCTGGTTTACACGTATTAAGTTGTTTAGTAGTTAACTAAATTTTAAGCAACTTAATGCGTGTAAACAGCGAATTTAGTAGTAAGTTGCAAGTTAAAATTTAGTGTGCAAGTAAACAAGTAGATTAGAACTTATTCTATTTTTCGGGTAAGTTGGTGGGCGTGGTCTGTCACTTGACACGTTTGGAAAGGCGCGATTTAGTTAATTTTAAGTTAAATGCGAAGTGCGAAGTTAAGTGCGAGTGTTTTATGTTTATTTTTTGGATATATTTTAATATATATATTATTATATAGGTATAAAAACATTAATGATTAATATATTATTAATATTAAATATTAATCATTAAAAATAATAATAATATAATATAAAAATAATTATATTAATTATATAAAAGTAAATATTTTATTATACTTTATTATTTTATTTATTATATTTATTACAGATTTGAATTCGCTATTGATCGTCCATCTTGGGCTAACTAAAGAGCTTAACTACTAAAATGACGTGTAAACACTTACTTAAAATTTAGTCGCTTAAAATTTAGTTAAAATTTAGTTGCTACTTGACAACTTAATACGTGTAAACCAGCCATTAGGGCCCTTGCTACGCTCAGGCCCCAAATCCCGTCTCGGCGCTAAATAAGTTACTTTCACCCCTCGTATAACAATGTATTATTTTTTTGGTGATAATGAATCTCTATTTCTAAATTACCTACTAATTTAGAAGGGTTACCTGAACAATTTGTTGGGGGTAGGATGTAACACATAAATTAAAAACGATTCTGCAACCCAAGCAAGCGAAAAAGGAAAATAAAAAAACAAACAGGTAAGCAGGAACACAAGTAAGTTTGCATCTAATAGCAATGTTTTTCTAGCACTAGGTAGATTGTCGCCTGTTTACTATTATCATTATTTTTCTTTGTTAAAATATTAAACTATTTAAATTTCTCATTTCATGATTATGTTTGCAGTCGCAGTGTCACACGTTCGCTGTCCACCGGCTGCCGTCTGACGTCACTCCGGCGCGGGATTACGCGCTGAGCCGACAGTCTGCGCCCGCGCACCCTACAGCTAACAGTTTAACGTTTCTATCGATCAAAACAGGTATTTACCGGTTTTTTAAGTCTTTTATATTTTTTTTATATAAAAAAGTCGTCATTTGTATGGGTTGACCGACCTCACGAACTCTGGTGTCACATCTATCGAAGAACAAAATGCCGTACCCGTAGCCAAGATCCAACTGCGAAGCATAACATCGTAATTAATCATCATCATCAGCTCATATACGTCCCCACCGAGGGGCTCGAGCCTACCCTGAATTAATAAATAGTAAAATTTGGTCATATCTGCTTGCTAATTTGGGGATAGCTCACAAGGAAATTTTGTTTGACAGTATCCTCACTGGGATTTGAACCTAAATCATCGGATTGAAAGTCAAATATTCTGACCGCCACACTACAGACCGAATATAAATTACCATATTGTTTGCTTATCTCTTTAGCATTGCAATAAATTATATAAAAATAGCACAACTACTAAAACAATATAAATTGTTAAGCACTTTAAATTTACCGTAAAACTATTATGTACAAGATAGTTATTATATATTTGTAATTCAATTAAAGTTAAATTTATTTAGCATAGAAAACTAATTACAATTTTTAGGGTAGGTTTGCCTTATAAAAAAAAATATTTTAAGTTAATAAATAATAAAAATTATTAACAAATAAATATTATGTAAATTGTTTTATTGATATACTCGTAAGTATTATATTTATGACATGTTGCTTCTCGTTTTATGCTTGTTATTTAAGTCACTAAGCTGATTCTGATGAGGATTATAACAAAAGAAGCTTGTTTGTTCGACAGCCTAACGGGGTTCTTACTAATTCCAACATGTCCCAGTTTTTGTCGAGACCACCAACTTACTTCGACGAAGCCAATTTCTTAAAATGGTAAAAGCAAGTTTCTAATGAAGTGAAGACTTTATTTGGACTTTATTACAATTACAATACAATACTTTAAAAAATCGTAAATTATTATTAAAATTGGGGCGTAAATTATAGTGTTTTTTCGAATATCAGATTCATAATTTATGTTTTGCTTGATGTTTATACAAGCATGCATTTGGAAAAAATCAATGGTTTTATTATGAAGTCCACAAATCCGTAGTGACCAACAAACGAGTAATGGGATACCTGAATGCGTTTTTATTCAGTTCACCTTCTATCCTTATTATTTTTATTAATAGCAAACCAAATATTTTTTTTTTACCAATGTGTACGAGATCCATGGATTTTAATTCAAGGCATAGCAATAAAACTAGGTTTGATTTGTTTGGTTTCAAAGAAATCTGGTTTACAGAGAAATGCGTTGTCGTAAACATTTAATAGTCATCCAAGCAATGGCAAGTTGTGACGTCATATCGCGACGCATCGCCTCTTTTACTGCTGCCCTCGTAAAACATACCATCTCATTCAAAATCATTCAAATTTTATGCATAATTTGATGGATAAAATACGTCCTGTAACTGCGGAGTTATATATTTGAATTTCCATGATCGAAGATAAATATAATATGTTATAAACGTGAAGATGCATATAATTGCATGTGGGTTTTGTAGAAATGGATGTGTCGGGATATCAATTACCGTGGATGAGTTAGGTTGGTGTGCCGCGAGCGATAATGGCGTGTCTCGGTGCGCAACGCGCGCGCCTTATCAGGTGCATGGCCGCGATATGTTCTTAACCCCTGTTGCAAAATAAGGTTTCCGTAAGTTAAGACCTTCGTGTTTTATCTATGAATCTATTTCTTGTGTCTCTTGTGTGTTTCTTGTGGCAAGAATGTCATCTTTAATTTTCCAGAGGTTAATAATGAAATTGTAAAACCGCTCGCGTTGATGTCTTTTGTTTGTCTGCTCGGTATAATTCTGAAACTCATTTTTCTGCTTATTCTTACTGGCTGCGAACTGATTTGAACTAAAATTAGGCATTATCTATAAAACATTTGTAACAATGTGGTCTGATGATGGACCTGGAAAGTGGCCATAAACCTGAGGTGATTGCACTGCTCGTTTGATTTTTTGTCAAAAATAACTAATACTATAGCCTTAGGTGGATAACAACTTGATCATAGAACCTTGGAAACCTGATACTGATGAGGTTTTCTGAAAATAATTTTTAATTCTGTGTATTCGGCAGTGATTAAAATCACAAAAGCAAAATATTAAGATTAAAAATTAACGGCCTTCATAAACATAACGTTATCTAATTAGCGCTGATTTGATAAAATACTTTAGGAATGATGACTGTAGAGTGAACTGTCTGCCGAAAGGAAAAGAAGCTGATTTGACTAGTCAATCAATTAACCTGTTTTGAAAACTGCTACCTTTCCTTCTTTTAGTATGCTTACCTGCTACTGCTACCTGCTATTAGGATGGGAACCTTTGACGGTAATGCACAAACAGCTGAGTTGCGCTGTGCGTGTGGAGCTTCGATACGAAGCATGGCGTACCTATTTTTAAAGTCGTGGCTTTTCTTGGCTGACAAAATTTGTGAATAAAAAAAGCGAAGCAAGGGTCTTAGTTATTTCCAGATTAAAACAAATTTTTCGAATAGGTTTTTTTTATTTTATTGAGTTCCCATTACTCTGTCGCTGTCGCTCACATCGCCCCGGGGGTCTCTAAAGGTCCAACCAGCTTATATAATAATCGTCGGCCATTTTAATTTAACCGCCTATTTTTTTAGTCCCGCCATTAACACGCCGCGTCGCGCTCGGCGGCGCCCGCGCACCTCGGGCGAAATAATTTATCGCCGATTTGAAGGAAAATGGGAATTTTGCGATATAATATTATTCCTCGAGCATTTAATTCGCGACGACCGGTGGCGATGCCATATACAGCGAGCGATATATTTACGACCACCATCAGCACGAAATTGTATCGGGATCGAGTCGAAGATGATTACAATCGTTCTTAGAATCATTTACAGTATTGAAACGGGCCTTGTTAGTTCAGCTCGGTCGAAGACATGATAATAGAAAAATAAAAACAATGTTTACGGACTTTTCTCTGAGTCGGGACGGGAGGGGCGCGCTCGCGTTATTATTTTGAAGTCCAGCCAACGTAAACGTTCGTTGGCTGGCAGCCATATATGGGCTTAAAAAATGGCAATCGGTGAGCAAAAAACAAGTAATTACACATCTTCATTTGACCGTGATGCGGTGTGGTTTTTGCGCGTTCCGGTCGGGTGCGCGCCGCGCTGGGAAACTGTTGCGAAAATACCCGCGTATCCCCTCTTCCCCCTACATCCCCCTCTATCCACCGTATCTACAGGGTGAAATCAGAATCATGATCTTATCTGCTTATACCTTACAGAACAGCCTACCTAATTTGCACTGCCTTTATAATTATAACACCAGCAGATAAAGCATTAAGAGTTTAGAGTTAAAAGTTTTAGTTTCTTTGCTGTTTAGTCTCATTTCATAAATGTTGAGTCATATTTTTCGTAAATTTTATTTAATTCCAGGAAATAGAACAACCCCTAAAGCCTAGCATATTTTTCCACCCTGTATAGGTAACTGAGTGTAATTACCGCACCCTGAGGGACGAGCTCGAATTATACTCCTCACCTCACATAAACTGCTTCTACAATAACCTGTCTCTCACTTTAATAACAGACTTCCTACTATTAAACGTTTTTCTCCATAAAGATAAACACTGAACCTATAATAATCGATGAATGAAGACTACACTCCTTATGGTGACTCTGATGTTGTTATTAAAATTTGATTAATGTTGGATATCACATCACACTATATTATAAATGTAAAAATATATATTGGATGTTTGGATGTTTGTTCCGCTATCACGCCTTAACTATTTAACGGATTTGGATGAAATTTGGAATTGGGATAGGTTGTACCTTGAATTCACACATAGGATACTATTTACGGGAAAATATTTTATTCCCACGGGACAATCTTACATAACGCGAGCGTAGCCACGGGTGGAAAGCTAGTAGAAATTAATTTAATAAATGAATTTGATGGTAGACTAGAGACATATTGATCTATTTCAAATCTTATGGTTTAGGTCGAATCACAGGTGCAGTCAGATATAAAGAGCTTATCATAGAGCTACAAGAAAACTGTTATAGATATCAAGAATTGAGGATTACTTAAAAGCAAAGAAAAAACAAAAATTTTGTTTTGTAGTTTTGCTGTTGTAATATTCACTTAAATATAGTTTTCGACAGAAACAGCAATTGAAGTCAAGCAAATACTTGTAGAGATATTCCTATGAGTATGAATATCGATGATTTCACAGTAACAGTGACAAAAAGTCTGCCAGTGCGCATTGTAGCGCGCGAGAGCGGGAAACATGCGTGCTCCACGCCTGGCAAAAAGTAGGTATCAGAATGTAGACCATAAAATATTATTTATTACAAACTTGGAGACCTATATGGACCGTAAGCCATCCATGACCACACGAAAGCTCATAGCTGCTTTAATAAAGCTTGCAAAGTTAGTTTTAAATTAATCGAAAAAGAGGAACAGACGTGCATTGCCAGGCTGAATACAAAAATGTTGGGCAAAAAGTTGAATTTTATTTCACGACAATCCATCACCAACGCTCGAATAGATATCTTGCAAAAAGTAGCGTAGTACAATGTTCCATTACTTGTTTGCGCAGATTGCCTCGACCGAGTTTGAGAGCAAAAAGCGTAAGCTACGATGAAGTATCAGTTCACGCGAGTCTCTAATGAATATTTAAACTACATGAGCGATCGATCGTAATTTCGCTGTTGATAGTTTGTAATCAGTTTCTTGCAGATGAACTCGGATCTCGGATCATCTTGTAGAATTATCCGCATCGCTAGCAAATCTTTAATATGCGTCTGTTTAACTTAATTCTGTATACATTATAACAATTCAGTAATAGATCCATCAGCTAGTCATACATAATACAACCTGTCTACAAGCAAACTTGGTTTTTGCTGTGGTTTAGACGAGGTGAAAACTATGAAAGAATAAAAAAAACATCTCTATTCAATCTTTAAATAGATCACAGAAAAACTTAATCAATCTACGCTTTAGTGACAAAAAACATCTTAATTGAACATATTATGTTTATACACATAAGAAACATTATAAATTTCCTGTCTCTTGCTTGCTTTACTCGTAGTTTGATAAAAACTAAACGGATTGTTATATACCTAATATTAAGTGGCTTTGTCAATAAAGATGTCATTTAACTAAATTATACGACAGAACAACTTATAGAAACCATGTCAGTTCCATATAAGCATTTAATTTTCTTGCTTCAAATGGAAGATGTGTAAAAGGCGGTTGTAATTTACGACGATTGTCCAAGAAGACCGGTCGTAGAGTAACCTCGGAGGTGGAATTTCACAATTTTTATATTTAAGTTATTGGATGCGACCAATAAACACATGCGATATCGCAATAGACGATCCTACGCACCAGATACGCTGCCAACGGTATTGGTTTGACGCGGGGAGTGTAGACGGGCGGTTGGATGCCGCGTTTTTTAAACACATTAATGATATTAAACACATGAAATTAGAGATTATCACGAATGATTTCCGTTAAGAATAAAATTTTATGTACAAAACTCTGCATTGGGAACAGAAGCAAGTTTTGGGAGAAGCTTGTGCTTACGTAAAAGTCTAGTCGGCCGACCGTCTTATATTAAGCCTAGGTCCTGAAGGATGTGAATGTTGATCTTGATTCGTATTAAGTCTTATTTTAGCATAAATGCGAAATACCTATATCTTTTTTCATGAGTGAAAAATATTGATTTTCAATAAGAAAGTGAAATATAGTTGCATTTTTTATCAAGGTTGATTGTTCCTATTTCCGTCTCGATTTTATGGCTAAAATTGCTGCCATGCCAATAAATATAAACTATATCTTGTATCAAAAAACTTCTCCTTATAAGTTTACAATAAAAATGAACCAAAAACTCGAAATAAAAACAACGATTATTGTCGAAGAATTGTTTCAACTTCAAGACTGAATTTCTGTTAGAAAAGACACTTGACATTTAAATGGCGGGCAATAATTTATACCCCATTTATAAGGAATCGACTAAAATAAACTTGCGATACAATAATCCACTCGGTACATTTCAAAAAAAGCCTCAAATAGCCAGTAGTACGATGGTATAAATTTAAACAATAAGCCGTCAAGGGGTTAAACGACAAGTGGGCATGAAGTTATTCAATTAATTTAAGCTTTTACTTTTTTACTTTAAATCGCGGTATAAAGTGTTACAAAATATTTACTAAAGTGAGTTTATTGACACAGAAATCTTTTAATTTTTTTCGTTTACAAGTATATTCTCCGTTCAAGTGTAGCGAGAGCCTCCGCCAGTGTGCACATTGCACGCGAGTGGCAAAAACCGCCGCCGCGTTGTCTCGTAAACATGTCAGCGTTATGAGAGGCCGCCCGCCCCCGCCGCCCCGCCCGTCTGCGCCCGCGCACCTTCCACTGCTAGTCCAATTATATAGGGGCTCCGGTAGATAGATAAGTCTGTATAACTATTCCGATTTACCAGAGAACTATTTTGTAATCTGTGCCAGGGCTTGAAGAACCGGCTGGTAGATTAGGGTGCGGCTTTTGACAGATCAATCTGTGTTACTAGGGATTGTAAGGACGGTCGTCGATCTTGTAATACACTCGATATGGTGATGATCAGGACCAAGTGAGTGTTTAACCGCTTTGAGTATCCGTAGTTGACTACACGTTCCGTTATTGGAGATAAATCATGGGCATCAAGACAAAGTAAAGGTAAAATGCTTACACTGCTACGCTGCTTCGCTGCTACGTCGCTATACTGCTACGCTCATTACGCCGCTGTCGCCGTAGCGGGTACATTTGTTGACGCCAAGCATTTAAAGAACACATTTTAATTTTATTGCCATCATTATTGTCACGTTATTTCTACGATTATAAAATTAATTATGTTTCCATTTCTTTTTTTTCTGAATTATGATTGTATAATATGCATATAGGTACAGACAGATTGATATATGAAAATAAGGCTACATAGAATTTTTGTTTTTTTATATAGAATTATAAAGCAACCCGATGTGTATGTCTAGAAAAGAAAAAAGAACAAATTCTTGGTTATACATTTATAAAAAGAAGTTTATAAAGCTAGGACCCTGTATATCGGCGCCTCAATGAAACCACATCTTTATTCCGCCGTGGCAGATAGCCGCTAAAATGTTGAAAGGCTCCTACAGCCGCCGCTGATAAGGTAATGTGAGTCTATCGCCCGCTGCCCACTGCCATCACTTCACTACTCCACTACCATAAAACGTTATTTTTTTATTGAGATTCGATCGTGAACAAGTAAGAAAACTGTATTTTTCTGCGTAGAAGAATTAGTTTGTACCATAAAACGTAATAAAGCCGTTCGATTTGTTAGCCTTGTCTTAGCAAAATGTTATTATTTCATAACTAAATAACATTCCTAAGAAAGATAAACACTTTATCTAGTAACATTTTTCTACAATCTTGCCCCACTCGTTATTCATAAAAATGTTCCAGAAGATCTCGAAAAATACTTCTCTACTACTACAGAAATGTTCAAACACTGACGTAGAAATTATACTGAAATTTTTACAAAATGTAGTTCGCATGACCGCTTGACAGAATACCCATTCTTCGAGCATAAAAAAATGCAACATTGTAGCGAGCCCTGAAGAAATTCTAACCTATTCTTGACGACTTCCAAGCAAAAATACAGCGAATATGATAGCGTGACGAGGCTCGCTGCGCAAGGGCAGCCCTCCACGACATGGCGTTTCCAGTTTTTGCTCCTCGCGAAAACGGCTGGCGACTTTTTGTCCGCCTTTTATGTAATATCGATAGTCGATAAATGGGGTTATGCCGTCTTCAGCTCTCGCTCGGATGGCTTTCCCACGCGCGCAGTTCACTTACCTACATTACTGTCTCACTAATGTGGAACAAACTGGTAGGTAAGAGTTTTATGGGCCGAGGAAGTTGCTATCATTTCTGATTGGATTGTCTTAATTTTAGCACGGCGGCGTTACAGTTTTAGTGCCGGGTTAATAGAGCAGTACTGCTGCATATAGCAGCATTGTAACTAACCTGTCAATAGTAATCTACAGCTCCAAAGCACAGAAGATGCAGTAAAAAGGTAAGTATCATAAACCCATCCAACTTGAACGTAAACAACATTATAAACAACTTGTGCGTAGGTATATTATTAATACTAAAGGTTTTGTCGCATCGTAAGTAGGTACTTCAGATAAAGGGAAAAACTGTAAAACTCAGAAATTGTCGCTCGTAAGTACGTACTGAAATGTCACGGAGTTTATTATCAGCTGCAATGAAGACAGAGGGAGCTGTGCGGGGCGCGGGAGGGGCTCAAGTAATTGGCCGAAGGAAGCACGCTCCACCGATTTCGACTCTACCACTAACCTGTCAGTACAACCTATTAATTGCCATGGCACTGCTGTGAAAATTCTATCTTTAATAGCTACTCTAAAACCAGTCGCAAAAACTTCACACATGCTGCTATAAATCTTTGCTGAAAATAACTTGAGTATACACGAGTCCGCCAGAAAAAGGCAATAACTAACTTTGTTTACACATCGAAAGAAACGTGTACATATTAATTAAGAATAACTAATATTTATCATCAAATACTTTTAAATTATCCACACAAAGGCGCTACACTGTTACTTTAGAGTTGCGTAGCACCGAAAATATGAAAATTTCCCATTTCATCGTAGCATTATCGCCGTCCAAATGTGACCGTTGACAAGTTCATTAGGTAACCGAATTACCAGCGAGCACGCATCGCGGCGCACGCGAGACGCCGCCGTCGCTACTCTCATTAATAAGTAATAAGTTGCCCGCTTTTAATAACAAATAGGTATGAACATCTCAATGTAAATGCTCAATGTAAATTGTCTACATACATTAGCTGCGAAAGACCCGACCTGCCGCAACGCGGTTGAACTCTGATGGTTGTTTTGTCAGTGAAGACGGTCTTTCACCCCTCATCCTTAAGAGTTTAACTAAATTAATGATGCCAATTATTCGAAAGGCGCGAACTAGGCATACTAATCATTAAGTTTAATCGCGGATGGCATGAAAAAAATCTATCGCGTTCGTGAAGGTATTGGTATTAGGAGAGCCGACCCCACCTAAAGTGGGATGGAGCAAGGAAGAAGAAGAAGTTCGTGAAGGTATTGGGTAGATTGATTATTGTTAGATGCTTTTGTTTTTTGAGAGCTGACGAGATATTTAATAATTTGAATTTCGAATTATGTAAAATATAAGCAGTCTAATAACCTTGAGTCTAACCTGATTAAATTCTGACAAAGTGTCAGCAGGCATGTCAATAAGGCTGTCAATCCGCTCTAAAATTGTTGACCATATCAATTGCTCAATCAGCACTTGCCGCAGAAAGTCAGCGCGGAGTCTGCGCGCGCGCGTGCCATGCTAATTACTCCAAACGCTATTCAAACAAGAAAAAACCTCACACGTTACAATTATGACAGCCGCCGACGAGAATAATGCCGAGAATTTATTTGAATTACAAATTGAACGTACACCAGACAGTTTTAGCGCGGAGCGAATAAATAATTTGATATTATGCAAAGTGATGATACCGCACTTAACCGCCGGCGACCTTGACATAGACCCATAAATAAGAATATCTTAACCACTCATACATATGGACAGCCGCTCGCACACTCAAATATGGTAAGTGCCGGCTTATGAATAAATTTTATTATTTAAAACTCGGAATGTTCATTACTAAAACAAATACTCGTACGGCGTAGTAACACAGGGTGATTCGTGCGCGCCCCGGGGTGGCTTCGGCAGTACCAGCTCCGTCGCCGGGCAGAACATTGCTCTATCGTGAGAGCGCGTTGCGTGACCGTCAGAATTATTGCTAGATTTATAAATTGTGACAGATCAGAAAAGTAAGTTTTTGCCTAGACTCTCGTGGTGGACTTAGCGAGTGTGGAGCTCAAGGCGAGCGGGCTGCGCGGGCGACGACGACGACGGCGCGGCGCGCCCACGCTGGTGACGTCACGACGCGGGCGCGCGGGATACGGCAGAACAATGCCTCTTATCGCCGTATAGAAATCGCGTTACGCAACCGTTGACACCTATAACATCTCTATTTTGGTTGCGTACCACATTGTTTCCTTGAAGCTGTTATGTTCGTACTCATTGTCTGTCTATTCTCAGTACAATAGCTGTCTCCTATATATCTCCTTTTGTATCGGTTTCACTTCAGCCGAGAATATAGGTTGTTATCTGTAACATTCAATAGATCTTGAAAATAAACCTACTTAGAAAAATATTTTTGAGTTAGTTTGCAAAAAGGAACACCCCCTATGGCGGAGTTCTCATGACCCGCGGCAAATCGCAGGCGCCGCCGCTCCATAAAAAAAAACAAGACAACAATCCGGCGCATTCATTAAACAAATTCGTGAATACGTAATGCAGCTCAATGCTCATATTAATATTTATGGCTGGCTCGCGCTCGCATAGATCGATTATGGTGATACCACTCGTTAGCACCACATAGATATTATCGCTTTGTTGTTTGCAATTAGCTTATCAATCGCAAGTTTTTGCAATTCTGTTAATCTTGTTTCCAATGCTTGCTTTGTGGGGCGCCTGCAGGATCGTTATTTTGTATTTCGCTTTACATCGCCTCTTTTCTTTAGAATACTGTTTTTTGATGCCTGGTTAATTAAGCCTAATTTAATCAAGTTATCAGAATTTTCAGGCCGCCAAGACGTCCTTGTATAACTTACCGATATACCCAAGACTTTGCCTTAATGTACCTCTAGCATTTCGCTTGACAATCATATAAGTGCTTACCCATTCACGATCTTACTAGACCTACGGTAGCTTAACATATGTGATTACATGAGATGAATTACTGCTGTACCACAAATACTTCGAAAATGCAGTAAAGGTGTACTGTCAAAGTCAAGACGCCCTAACCAACCAGTATAATATAGGCCTCGTTGTACTTGCAATTCTGATGACGTCGTGTGTCAACTTATACTAGAAAGGTAACCAGTGGTGCAGCTCTGACTGCGTCATTCATCAGCAGACAAAAACTCGGATGTCACTCGGCTCCTGTTAACGACTCTTTGTGATCGAGACAGCTCTAAATAGCCCACTAAAATTTAATTAAACCTCCATCTTCACTTGAATAGAATGTGCCACCGAGGATGCAATCCTGTTTGCTTATACAAAGTCTCTTGAAATAATGATTTTTATGGGGATAGGAAAAATAGTTCTGCAGATTTATGTAGTCACGTGGAAAAAAACTACAAAATAAAAGACCTTACAAACCCTGCAAAATTTAGCTGCCAAAGACAGCTCATTGTAACGGCAATTTCTGTAATCCTACTTTTTTGTCAATTTGGTCATAATAAAAAAAGTACCCCAACCAAACTATTGATGAGCTTGGACAGTGTCTCCACCGGATTTTGAACCCGAATCGAAAGCTTAAATACGAGAAATTTCAAATTAGATAAAAAAAAGATAAGATTAAACCATACAGTGATAAGATAAGATTAAACTAAATAGCCTGTATTGTTAAGATATGACTTAAAACTACTTTATTAGAAATATGTTATTGACGAGAGTACATAAATTACATACATTAGTTAGGAGTATCTTAACTCAATTTAGACCCGGTATGTGCGTCGTGCCCGTGACGTCACGTGCGCGGGCGCAGCGCAGCATTCATAAAAAAAGCGTTCATTGACGACGTCGCCGTGATGTGGATCCCGATGCGATCATGATCACTATACCACGATACTACGAACATGGTATACTGAACTCCTCTCCTCATAAAATGGATCTTTATGATTCATTCTTCACCTTTAATACAGTTGATGTACAAAAGACTGGTGGGAAGGTGTCGGATAGGCGACAAATGCGTTTTTGTAGATAGGAATGGAAAATGTTTTGTACACATTAAATATAAAATTTACATCTTTGAGAACTAATAATATACGGTAAACAAAATAAATACGAATTTGTACAATTTCAAAATTAAAATTATATTATGTAATTAAGATGAGCTATGGATTTATCCAAAACATAACTGTCTACAGACTCCAAAGATATCGAAGGAATGAAGAAAAAAGTTTACAACTGTGATAACAACAAAAATACGGCATGTTAACACAGATCTCTTAAGTCCTTTGAATAGGACGCGACATGCTGAAGATGGATTTGTCTCAACCCAGTCAAAGAGTAGAACTCTCAGTCGACGACAATGTTTCAATGTTTTTGATTTGAGTACACGCTCCTCTGGAGTAACGACAAAAGGAAGGATGCGCGTACGTGCCCGACAATGCGGCGCGCGACATTAGCTGACGCTTTTTGTGCGCCTGCGTCGTCGACACCATAGTGTTGTAAAAGACTCAAGTCGTCAAACTTTTATTTTTGAAATTCGAACGATTATTATAGGGCCTTAAAAACTTGTGAAACTTCAATGACAAATGATTAAGTAGCAGTCTTTTCGCACAGTCTTTACAAGTCTTGAAGCGAATTAGAGACTTTTACTAACGAAGTAATGAGCCAATTTGTGTATATTTTTTTATTAGTAGTCATAATACAACAAATAAGAACAACATAACCACAAATTTGATGTTGTTATTAGTGCTAAACAAAATTGGTTCGTATTAAAAAATAGGGTTCTGGTATGGTCTTAGAAGTTCTGTTTTAACAAGTCTAGTCTAACGAATCATTTTATGACAGGCTCGTCTTTCACATTTCACATCACTAGAGTCACAGGGCTCCGTATTAGGGCCGTCGCCGGCACGGACGTGCGAGGACTGCGGATCAGCCCCATTGATGCAGCAACAGTTACCCGCATTGTCAGCCCGGCGGCGGCGGCTGGTAGCGACGTGGCTCCAGGACCTTTGACACCATGAGAAAGGGCTTTTGGAGCTGAAGCCTTGCGTGACCAAATCATTCCAGCTTTAGTTTGGGTTAATACATAAATTTTAAAACAATCCGTTAATTAAAAATGTTGAGTAGATGTACAGGGTGAAACAAAACAGCTGAATAACTTTTCCAAGGAACATGGGTAAAATATAAAAATATTTAGTCTCCATAATAAGAGCGCCAGCTGGTCAAACAAATTGTATAGAAAACTTTTTTCATATTACGACCCATGTTCCTTGGGAAAAGTTATTCAGCTTCGTAAGTACTGTCGCTGCGTTTTGGGTTGGTACCCCTGTTTTGTTACGCCCTATATTTTATCTAAGTATCATCGTTTATTTTTTCTTTAGAACTTCGTATCCACAAACCGCAAAAACAAAGCAAAAAGTGGTCCCCTAATCCGCGCCCGCCACGACAGCTTCGGATCTAAATCCGTCATCTTACATAACACAATCAACTACTCGTTTATTTCTAAACGCACAAGACAAATCCCTGTGTCACAAAATACATGACAACATTATCCTTTGCACCCAATTTAGGGTTTCCGTTTCAATCTTACGGTTGAAAATATTTTCCTTGGCGACGCTGCGTAAGTTTGTCAGGTGGTACGATCCGATTAGGTCAAACACGATAATGCTGCGTCGATCCGTGGACAATGCTCGGCATCGTATCAGCGACGATCAGTCTTCGAGAGAATACTCTCAGTTGACGAGATGCCAGATTAGTTGGAGCTGACTGACGAGGAGGAGACATCTATTCTTAGATGCCGGAACACGTATGCCGCGACAACTGCCTTTATGGACGTTTTCCGGTTCGAGATTGGAATAGTTGTTTCCTCTTCGACGCCATTGTCAATTCTTTATCCACGTACGGCACGGCGCGGCGGTACGGCAATCGGGTTGTTCATTTATTTTATTATATTTTAGAAAATTAATGGTAAATTTACCTTTAATGTTTGGATTTCTTGGCGGAAGTATCAATAACACCTGTTTCAGCAGCACAGAGGTCACACCCGGGCGCAAGGTCACGACCCGTCAGATCTAGATAACGCGCTACGTGTCCCAAACCGTGGGAATCCTTCGAATACGCATACAATAGCTGCGCAGACGCACCACACATAAACTCTCTTACATAACTGCGGCAATTAAAACTACGATCGAACATTCCGATTCGCCGATAGACCATGTTCCTGTTTTAGTACCGTTTAAGTTACTCTTGTCACTTCACAACACTTCCTGTTCAGATCGGGTTTCGTTGATAGTTGATAATGTGGACACAGTAACGAGATAAATGTACTTTTATAGGAATCCGTTGCTATATCAGGAACATAGACCTTTTTAAAACGGAGCTTATAAAAAAAGTTGTTGATAGGCAATCAGTTTAAGCTGAAATAGAAAACGATTGTGTTGTAAATAAAGAAAAAAATGGACGAAGTAGATAACCTAGATAAGCCGAAACGTATCGGCAAACACCTCCAAAGCCTGTACATGGCTGACAATAAAACTGTAATCTAAACTGGGTGTTTATCGCCACACTGCATATCGCGAGGCGTCGTCGTCATCGTCGTATCTTTGTTAATATCGCGGCCATTGTTTTGGCTTCCCACGTGGCTCGTAGTAATGACCTCAGAAAATAGACGGACGGACAGACCTCCTAACATTTGTGGCAGGTGCTTAGAAATTATATCAATGATATTGAAAAAGAACTGCTGATTTTGAATCTAACCATTTATTATACCTACACAATAAACAAAAAAATGACAACAACATAAAGAAAAACTACACAATACTGAACTTTTATTGTTTCGAATTTACATTTCTAATGCATTCAATATTATTGAAACAACTTATACATACTTTGGTATACCCAAAAATTTAACCTGATCCTCATTTTTTGAAATATAATTCAGCAATAAATCAATCTTTAATATCATTTTACTCGTGCAGCATACACTATGTTCACTTTTTTTTATACTTTTGCAAGATTCTGCATCAAATAGCTGATTCCTAAAAGAACTATAACCATGACCAGAATGCGTATATCGCAGCACTCTACCAACTACTACCGAGAGATGGTGACGGATACGCTAATAACCGCAGATACCTGTATTTACACTCCATGAATGCATTATAATGCACAAAAAGATGTAAGATAATTCTATAATAATAGTCGTCATATCACACGTTTAATAAATACTTACCAAGTTGCCAGGTTCATCTCTAAACGGCGAGATTTATAGCCGTTACAATAAAAATAATGAGACGGACGATGTTAGTTGTGTTCAACAAAGTGGGAGATGTTTTGTTTTGTGGGTGATAGAGTTGTACATTTATTTATGTTTTTTTTGTTTAAAAATGTTGACTATTTCTCTGACATTGTAGGAAAACATACAAATATTTAAAATTCGATAATTCACAATTATAACGTAAGCGATATTTTTGTAAGATGTTAATGATGATGAAGATCATGTACCATTTAAACGTACAATAAAAGCAAAATCTTTGAAAATACTTTATAATACCTGGAAAAGCAGAATTTAATGCCGCTTATTACCATAATACTCAAGATTTGGCGTGTTATTCCTAGGTTTTGGACACAATTTTGAATAGTGCGTACATGAATTGAGAGATGTACTTATGAACGTTTTTGCGCACAGAAATGGCGAAGACTTTCTAGACTTCACAAAATCATTGGCAATAAAAAAATAATATTGTTATCATTGGGCCCGACAATAAACTTCAAGAAATTCACATGTAGGTATTCACATAAACAATATCTACAATTAACTTGTATCTACCAGGTAGTGTGTCGTTATCAGCACCCGGAAAGCACGGTTATCGGCCGGCGCGAGTACGTTCTTCCTTTGTTCGGCGTAACGCGAGGAAACGCCTTGGCGCCTAGCCGTGCGCCCGCGCAGCCGCCGCTGCTGCCGGCAGTTGTGACGTCACGAGGCAGCGCTGCAAGGACAACACGGTGATTTTACTCGGGAAGATTTGTAATCTCGTCTATGTTCTATGTAGATACAGTACATAGATACAAGAGAGAAAAGATAATAGGTTCTAGGTAAATCTCAAAGAACAAAAGACGCAAGCGCTTCTAGGCGACACGCTTTAGATATCTTTGAGGTATATAATAGTGAGGAAAGATAATGACGTGGTTTCTATAAGTTTGTTTTGTATCCTAATCGGTCTAGGTCAAAGATAGCAAAATGCGAGTTGAATAGTTGATAATGTTAGTGCATTCAACCAGAATTTGTAATTATGATAGTAAAAGAGGACTAGCTAATAATTAGACATAGACAACTTTTATTTGACACTAAACACAATACAACACAACAAATTAAAAAAGAAAAACAAATAATTAAAAATTGATAATAATTAATTGTATTCAATTAATTAATAATTGTTGTTCTTAAATATCTTCCTAAATAAAATTATTTAAATAACTTAAGAAACTCCCTGTTTTAATATTTTTTTGTAAATACACGCAAGGTAGATGTCACAAAGTTTTAAATTATTTTTAAAGCTAATAAGTTTTTTGCACTTGGAGTATCGTGTTTGTAATGTTTTGTTTTTCATTTCCGTTCCATGAAACAAGTTATAATGATAATTACAACATTTTTAATTAAAACAAAGACACTAGTTATCAAAACCGGTCGGTTGTGACTAAAAACACTTATTTTTGGTTAAGTAAGTAATTATTTTTTGTTGTTTGTTGGTAAAGCATCACGGAATGTGTGTGAGTGAATCTAACTTAAATATACTTGAAAAGTTGAACTTTAAAACTGTTTTTGCTCAATTAAAGTATGACATTGACAAACAGTCTGACGTATGCATTAAGTTCTTAATAGATTTTCATAAACTTTTGTTTTTATAAACGTAAATAGTTGATAATGCAATATAATGCTAGTAATGATGTTGTTTTAAGACAGTTGTCACAAAACGAGTAAAAGCCGACATGTAAAGTGGACTAACACAGTTGAAATGTCAGTGTCAAATGAACGCAGCGATGGCGTGACACTATTGTATAACGTCACATTACAACTTATAACGTTATAGCATTTCCAGCCTCTATGTTGTTTATTAGGTTAGTGTGTTTATTACCTAATAATAATAGAATGTCATAAGTAACAGCAGTAAGGAGTAAAACGTGTAAATTATGAACTGTTTCAATGTTGGGTTGCGGCAAAAAATACTGCAGTTGAAATGGAAATGTTTTCTTTTGAGTCTACGGTTACGATATCAAATAAGTAGTAATAGTAAGTACGTTTCTTTTTTAAAAATTGGCTCTAATGTGTGTAAGTGAAAGTGTAGTGTGTGTGTGTGTGTGTGTAGTGTAAAATGTAAGAAAACCGTTCGCAAGAAGTTGCAAGTTACCTATCTCCCATTCATTCACGAAATCACTATAATTATCAATAATAAACTCTAACAATGATTATCACCCAATAAAACAAAAATATCCGCGTTTACTTAAAACAACGCATTTATATTAATTTATTACGATGTAGCACTTACCATATTTGTTTAAATTTTAAGCCCACGGCTTCCTAAATAGAACACACACATTTTTTAATATAGGCAAATGCGAATGCTTTCTCAGAATTAAAAAATACAATACAAAGAATAGTAAAAACCTGGGTAGTAATGGTTAGAATACCTATCCAGATATACTTTTTCGCTTATTGATAATTTTTTGTCATTAAATTGGCGGATCACACATCTTACGTCACCCTTTTCCTGGTCTCCGAGTACCAGGGTGTCAGAGCGCCTTGCTGGTAATCCTACCATCAATCTACGCGAGACGGACAATGCTCACACCTTCTTTAAAATCCACGTTTTTACCCTATACCAGTTTTGGAGTGAATGTGTGGTGAAGATGGATGTGGCAATTTTGAGCATGAATTCTTTATAATCTTTGCCAAACAATAATAATAGTGGTATGTTGAATGGAAAGGAAAGAAAACAGAGTCTTTCTCGGCATTTGGATGGTAGAAGCTTAAATGGGGGTCGTTAAAAGCAACTATGAACTCTTTTTTATCGAAACATTTTATAATAATATTTTATTCCTGATATGATCAGGACATTTTAAAAATCATTTGATGCTTGTGATTTATACTGACTTCTGTTACTACGAACTAATGTTTTTATACTTAAGTCACATATAAAAATGCAGTAAAAACGACAATGATAACCAGGCAATGAACAGGTTTATCAGTGACGCACGCACACTAGTTGCTGTTGATAGTACTTGCCGCAAGTACCTCGTAGCTCGTGCTACAGTGGGCGGAAACCTACGGCCAATTAATTATTCTATATGATATGACTGATCCAACTCGCAGTTACTGTATACATCGACTATATCACAGCAAAATTGTAAGTTTCATTTGGTCATGAGTGGGTTGGTCATAAGGTGAGAGGATAGACGCATTGCGTCCGATCTGCAACCTAAAAGTATCATAGCTTATCTTTTAAATGCGAAAATCTATATGCTGGGCTGTCTATTCGGCTAATTTTATTGTTTATTAATTACTATTTACATAATGCTAAGTAACTCTGTTTTACCAACTAACATCATTTAATAATTTACATGTGGATGGTGTAGTTGGCTGTGTATAAAGTCACATCTTTTATAAGTCTATACTATTAATTTATCATATTGTATACAGCTGTTAACTTTCCCAAATAACAAAAAAAATTTACTACAAATGAATTTGATAAAATTTGTAGTAATAGCATGTCACTTTATTCCACTACCCTGAAAGATTTCGTAGGATATGATTCAAATTACCTAACATTTTAGCATCTTCAGAGAAATGTTTGTTTTAAACTATTCTCGAACAATGTAAATCTGTAATCTATGTGAGGAGGAGGGTGTGGTCTTATGAAAATAAACGTCTTTCTTCGTCTTCAAAAATGTTGTTTTATTCGTAGTCTTCCAGTAACGTCTTATCAGAAAGTTTTTAGCTTAGCTAGCACACGCACGTCCGCTCTTCACCACACCGCCCTTCACACCACTCACTCCGGTCATGCAACTCATTCACACCGTTCCTGACATTTGTTCACTCATCCGTCTTTCATTCGTTCGACTACGTTCAAAAATATTCATCTCAGACAGTTCGTTCATAAATCTATCCCACACTCGGCCTTCCTGCACTGTGTCTGACCTCAGACACACTCATACACACAGTCTCAGTTACACTACTACTTATACACATACACATCTTACTCATTTACATACTTACACACTTATAAACAATCATACAACACCTTATATACTTTACACTCATAGTCATACATACATACTTAAACATTCTTAGCACATCATATCACATAAACAATACATAACATAATAAACTTTTACATTATTTACTTAGTTACATTTCAAGTTAACTCTTTAACATAGAAAGGTAAGTATATAACATGTTACCTACTACAAACTATTACATAACAACATAAACTTTTCCAAAAATAAACACAAGTCTTTTCTCAACTTAGGTTTTGTTAAACAAAATACCTATCTTAATTATTTATTACATAAGAAACCAAATACAGTTTACATACCTAACAAATTAGAGCACATAATATTTAGAAAAATAGTGAAAAACTTACAATGTTGAAGTGACACCTTCCTCTTTCTTTTAACTTAAACTATAACACACATTCATTCATACATCTCTATCATACCTACATACTGACTCTACAACCTTAAAAAAACACAAAATATAACACTAAAATCAAACTGCTTACCACTTATCAGCCTCCTGGGCCTCCTGTAGACCAAGGTTTCATGTATTCTGCACATGTAGATGTTTTCTTTGGTCCTTCTCCTCTATCAGATAGTCTTTCTACATCATATCTATCTTTTCCATTTTCTTTGGTGACTTTGTATAGTCCTAAGAATTTTGTTTTTAATTTCATGGCTGTTCCAAACTGTGTTCTTTTTATTGCCACTAAATCTCCAACTTTGTATATGGTGCTTTTTTTCCTTTTCTTATCAAAATTTCTCTTGTTTTCTTCTTGAATTTTTAATATTTGTTCTTTTGCTATTTCTCTCAATTTTTCTCTTTTTGCCATGAAACTAGAAACATACTCTTCTTCCAGCATTCCAAGCAATTGTAGATCTTCTTTCTGCCTCATCTTCACTCCTGTCAGTAGTTCAAATGGGGTTGTCTTGATACTCTTCTGATAGGTACTATTCAGGGCTCTCTGCAACTTACTTGTGTGCTTGTACCAATGTGTAGGCTCATCAACATTCAGTTTGGTGAGCACAGATATTATAGTGCGATGAATGCGCTCAACTTGCCCATTTCCCCTGGGTACTCCAGTGGTGATTTTACAATGCTGGATTCCTTCATTGGTGCAGAACTCTTCAAAATCTTTGCTGGTAAAGGCTGTTCCTTTATCACTGATAATTCTAGCTGGATTTCCAAACATTTGTTGTAAGATTAACATTTTATCTATTGTTTCCTTCGCTGTTACAGACTTGACTGGAAAAATCCAAACATACTTAGTAAATCCATCCACAACTGTCAGTATATAGTTGTATTTCTTCTTTGTCTCTGCTAGTGGGCCAATGTGGTCCACATGTAATGTATGTAGTGGTCCATCTTCTTTGGAAATAGGGTGGAGAACTCCTTCCTGCTTGCCCTCTTTCCTACTTCCCAAAATACAAGGAACACACGTCTTGATGTACTCTGTTACTTTTCTTTCCAAGTTTTCAATGAAGTAATCTTTACTTATCAGCTCCATAGTCTTCTTTTTAGCGAAATGTCCATTTTCATGCGCTCTTCTTATAATTTCATCCTCCATTTTTCTGGGTATTACTAGAGATTGATCTGCCCCCTTGCTCAGTAATCCTTGATACATGTAGTAGTCTTGATATGATTTTCCTTGTTTCAGCACATCAATTATTGCTTTTAGACCATCGTCACTTTCTTGTGCACATTGCAACTCTTTGTGGAGATCTGTTATTACAGCAGTTTCATACTGAACTCGACTCAAGGCGTCTGCATGTCTCATCTTACTGCCACTTCTGTGTTCAACTGTGAAATCGTAGTCTTGTAGAGGTAGAATCCATCTTGCTACTCTAGTCGACATGGCCAAGTCTTTTTTATTTAGTGTCATCTGAAAAGCTTTACAATCTGTCACAATCTTAAAGTGTTTTCCGTGTAAATAGTGACGGAACTTTTTGACTCCTTCTACTATAGCAAGTGCCTCTAATTCGTAGCTCGTGTACTTGCTCTCTGCCTCTGATGTTCTACGGCTCATGTAGTGTACAGGGTGTAGCTCTCCGTCTTCATTGCATCTTTGCATCAAAATCGCTGAATAGGCCACTTTAGAAGCGTCTGTGTGAAGCTCTGTATATGCACATGGATCATAAATCTTTAGTACTGGATTTGTTGCAAGTTTCTCCTTTAATTTTCTGAATACTTGTCGATGCTCTTCAGTGAATTCAAACACCTTTTCTTTTCTCAATAAGTCTGTCAGTGGTTGTGCTATCTGTGCATATCCTTCTATGTATTTTCTGAAATAGGAACATAGTCCCAAAAAACTATGCAACTGCTTTTGATTCTTTGGCTCTGGGTACTTCATGACAGTCTCAGTCTTCTCAGGTGAAGGCATAATAACGCCATTTTGAATAACATGCCCGAGGTACTCGACTCTTCGGACTAACAACTGACACTTCTTCCAGTTGATGTTCAGTCCATACTCTGAAGCTGTCTTCAATACTACACTCAGGCGTTCAATCGCTTGTTCTTCATTTTCGGCTGGAATCAACAAATCATCGATAAATACTATGAC
The DNA here is from genome assembly GCA_951230895.1 of Carpatolechia fugitivella. Taxonomy (NCBI): domain Eukaryota; kingdom Metazoa; phylum Arthropoda; class Insecta; order Lepidoptera; family Gelechiidae; genus Carpatolechia; species Carpatolechia fugitivella. Next base: position 397,104 of record OX579651.1, read on the forward strand.
AATGCCTTGTGCTATTAGATCTCTGAATATAGATGTAATATATCTCATAAATACTTTTGGACATGTGGCCAGACCAAACGGAGCTCTCATGAATTCATATTGTCCCGTCATGGTGACAAAAGCAGTATACTTCGTACATTCTTCATTAATCTTTAAGTGAAAATACCCATTCTTCAAGTCAAGTGTTGAAAATACTTTGGAATTTGACAACTTATCAATCAGATCATCTATGATGGGTAGAGGATACTCATCTTTCAAAATTTTCTTATTTAGAAGCCTGTAATCGACACAAATTCTAGTTGAATAATCCTTCTTTTTAACCAACACCAATGGACTAGCATATTCTGAATAACTGATCTTAACAATGCCATCCTTCAGCCACTGTTCAATTTGTCTGTCAACTTCTTCTTGCTCCTTGATGGATACGCGTCGCGGTCGCTGTGCCACAGGTAAGTCATCATTCAGTACAATCTTTAATTCTACTGGTGCTTCTTTAACTTGCTTCGGCTTGTAGTTTTCTACTACACTGACAACTTTCTTCTGTGTTTCATTGCTTGTTGGACCTATAATATCAACAATGCAGGGAAAACAATTAACTTTTGACAGCCATTCTTCTCCTTTCGGAAACAACAACACAGAACCCTCATACATCACTGCCACAACATTCTTCAAAAATTCCTGTCCAATTATCACATCATACGGCATACAGTAATTAGGTACAATATGGAAGGTCACTTCATAATATTTACGCTCATCTATTTGAATATCTACTCGAACTTGTCCTAAAGAATTCACCTGTGATTGTCCAAGTCCACTCATCGTAATGTTATCGTCATATTTTTTAACTGAAAGCTTCGAATAAAAGTCCTCGTTCAATAAATTTAGGTCACTGCCGGAGTCTATCAAAGATTTTACCGTTTTACCACAAATGTTCACGTTTTTCACTGGTTTTTTGATCACTTCACATTCTGTAGCCTTGTTTACAATACGCATAACCTCTCGTGTCTCGTCGTCGTGACATTGACAGCTCCTGTCAAGTTGCCCGTTCCTGCCGCCGTAAGCGCATCGGTCGCCGCTCGAGTCCGCCATTTTCCATTCATTCGACATTGCAGTGACAACTTCATTCTCATACGCCGCCGTTTCACCAACCGTTCCGAACATCGCCCGTCTTGTAGTTCCCGTCGCTGCCGGTTGATAGGAGCGCCACTGCTGCTGCCCATTCGGTCGTCCGTTCCCGGTCGTTGGTTGTTGGGAGTGGGAGCGCCACTGCTGCTGTCCATTCGGTCGCTCGATCCCGGTCGGTCTTCCGAAGTTCCCCGAAGATGTCGCTGATGTCGCCGATGATGTCCGAATGTCGCCATGTTTTCGCCCGCCGTCTGCTTCTGATTTGCACATACTTGCAACATGGCCGAATCCATTGCACTTGAAGCATTTCATACCTTTTTCTCTATCGGGACAGGTGAATGATGTATGCCCCAATGCACCACAATTATAGCACCGTGTAGATGGTTGGTTTTCCTGCTGCTTCGACGTATTACTAGATGAAACTCGATGATAACTTTGATGACGATCTTGCTCGTTTTTTGTTTTAGACTTGATTAACTCGTACACTTTTAATTTCTCCTTCAGATCTGCATATGTTTTCACTCCATATAACATGACTTTGTTCGATTCAGAGTCTATAATGCCGTCCACTATGTATTTTATGGTGACATAGTCGGCAAGTTTTCCGCGTTTGCTCATCTCCTTCATGACAAGCAGATAGTCAAAACAGCTTTCGTTACTCTTCTTTTTTCTTGTGCTCATCATTTCGTGAATAGCCTTAGTATCACATGTACTTGGAAACTCCTTCGTGATTCCTTCTTTTAGTGAGTCCCACGTCTTATAGGGCTTCTCAGACTTCAGCCATAGCTCTGCAGTACCCGTCAGCGAACGCCGCGCTACCAGAAGTGTTTGCAACGGTGTCCACATGAAGATTTCGGCGTTGTCTTCTACTTCTTCGATCCATTTGCAGACAGGGAGGTTGCCGTCTTGGCCGCTGAACTTCGGCACCAGGTCCGCAGTCATGTGCAACATCGAGGACTGGTCTTTGCCTTTGGGCGAGCCGCTTTCATCGTCGTTATTAGTCCTCCTTCTCGGCATTTTCGTGTTTCGTCGTTTAGTCGTAGCTTAATAGTCTTTCGTCTTGTGTTTATTTCTTTGAATCGTCTTCTTTCTTCGTTCTTAATGGAAAACCTCGTGTCCCACGCCGGCCGGTAACAATATGTCCGCCTACGTGCCGCCAAGCCAACTTGAAAAAAATAGGACGAGCCCCCAAATTGTGAGGAGGAGGGTGTGGTCTTATGAAAATAAACGTCTTTCTTCGTCTTCAAAAATGTTGTTTTATTCGTAGTCTTCCAGTAACGTCTTATCAGAAAGTTTTTAGCTTAGCTAGCACACGCACGTCCGCTCTTCACCACACCGCCCTTCACACCACTCACTCCGGTCATGCAACTCATTCACACCGTTCCTGACATTTGTTCACTCATCCGTCTTTCATTCGTTCGACTACGTTCAAAAATATTCATCTCAGACAGTTCGTTCATAAATCTATCCCACATCTATAACCATGTTTCATCTTTTAAGACTTTTCCTAATCTACAATGTATCAAACAAAATACCTTAGGCTAAATATAACTATGACGAAACGAGTCTAATTCTAGCAGGACAGGACAGGTATCGAGCCTTGTGAGATGGTATCAGTGACTAATGTGTATTGTTGGCGTGAATCACGGACCACTGAGTCGCGTAACCTTTAACTCGGTAACCAGTGTCGTGACAGCGCTATGATGACTATCAGAAAAACATGTTGATTTTTTTAGACGTTATTGTGTCTAATTGAAGTGCAATCACTTATTATTAATATTTTTAGTTCTATAATAATGGAATGACGTACTTAATTTATTGTCTATTCTAGTTTTATATTGCAAAGGAATAATCATTCTAGTGTCATTTCTGCTTACAAGTTTCCTAAAATATTTAAAAGATTTGTTGGAAATAATTTTAAACATGAAAGCCTACCTTTGATTGACGCGTATAAAATGATAGATTATGCCTGATATCAATAAGAACTCCACGTATCATAATACCAGTGTAATATCTCTACGTTCCTGTTGTTCTATTTTCACATTGATTCCTCATTTAGATCTTCTTAGAGCTCTAACAAAAATCTAATAACAGGGAATCCCTTATCTTCTCCAAACTCTCCCTGTTTTCTGAGCACCTAGTACATCAAACACAGCAGAGGTTCTATGTTACCCTGTGCTTTTCTCATATCACATTATCTTCGTACATCCCAATACCTCGCAAACCCTTGAACCAGCAACAATGGCGGCGGGTGTCCCGAAGCTGTCATAACATGATCGATCAGCGCTGATGGCCAGGTCTAGGGTCTGGGCTCGATCAGCTGATCTCTTCCATTGTCGGGCTTGGAGAAGATAGGGCAGAGGGTGGTCGGGTGATCATTTCTTAATGGTAATAAAAGAGGTTTTATGTGTCGGTTGTGGTATTATTATGACGATAGCTTTTTGGTGGGCTTGCTGCCTCAAAAGGTTTTTTTTTCGGCGTCTTGTTTTAAGTTAAACGTTAAGTATAGATACAATATTATGCAGTTTTAATTTTTTTTAAGTAACCTCTTGTGTGTCCCATCCCACTGCTAGGCAAAGGCTCCCCTCGCTCTCACTAGGGAGGAATAGCGAGAGTTTTAATATAATTATTAAAAATTACAAAGTAATTTCTTACCAGCTTTTGTTCTACGACCATTATTTTTCAATTTTAATTAAGAATCGTTAGAAATATGTAAAGACATTTAGCACTTTAAACAAGCTGATTATTCTATCATAAATTTATAAATAAAATCACATCAATATGTACTAATATCAGATGAAATCATCAGTCCTGACGTCATTAATGAAATACGTTATTGAAAGCCGAGGGATGCAGAGATCAATGCCAAACAATTGCAGAGAAACCACATTAGGCGTAATTAAAAAGTGATAATCTGTGGCGGCCATTGTTGTCCAGGGGCGGGTGCGAAGGACTACAGACTGTCAAATCCGGCCCGCTGCTGATCGATCACCAAAGCCCTGGTTTGATGAATGGCTGCTTTTGATAGAAAATCACTGTTTTATCGGCTTATGTCTGAGAAGACTGAGACCGACCCCAGTGTAGATAGAGCGGTTGTGGGAGATAACTTCACTTTGAATAAAAAATCGAGTATCAGATTTAACAGACTGTAAATATTTTGCCCTCTCATACAAAATCTTTTGGCAAACTGAATGGGAGTTGCAATTATTGTTGTCATCAACAACATCATGAATAGTCTCATAATATAGTCTCTAATAGTCTCATCTGTAACTGTGTTTCATCTAGTACTACTGTAATACTCGTGCCTAAGTTTAGTTAGAAGACTAGATTTAAACATGCCTGCATATAAGTGAATTTCTCCACTACTGCTGACATTTCCGAAGTTTCTTTCTTAATTTTTGAGCATTGTATTTAAATTTCCTATTCATTTTTTTTATAACTGCAGATAAAAGGAAATTACATACTCATTTTAAATGCGCAAATGTTCACGTGCATCAGCGCTTATCGAATGAATCAAACAACATTAGCAGGTAAGTAAAGTGTTTACTGACGGTAACTGCAGGAGTAACGACTATAACTACTAATCGGTCAGAAATATTGACGTGTCTAGACGGTCGTTTTCCTCCATGTTAATTGCACTACGATGTTGTACACAGCCGCACCTGCGCGGGCGCAGTTTCAAACAACTGTGATGTTGAATGCCTTTAGCCAATGCACATTGAGATTACTACTGGTGTCCTCCTCGTGTCAATGAGGATTTTGTAGACTAATAGTAGTAAATTCTGACAGCATGAAAATATTACTTGTTTGTTTTTATTAAAAATATACGAGTAATACATACTTTAACTATTTTTTTTAAATCAATCTTTTAACAGAAATGGCAGTCTAAGAATAATTTTATTTGTATGACTACAATGCGACTGTTTTATGTAAGCACTGATTGATATACCTATAGCTTTTGAATCTCATATTTATTAATAGGGAGGTAAAATGAAAATAATCATCAACAGCTCATATACGTCCTCACCGAGGGGCTCGAGCCTACCCTGAAATAGGGCGATTAGGCTCTGGTCCAGTGCGGGTTGGTCAACTTCACACACAACCTTTTAAATTCTTCGCAGAAATGTGCAGGTTTCACCGTAAGAGCATCGAATAAACGTACATATGTATTCGAAATTTGAAAACGCATTGGTACGTGGTAAAAATAACAATAAAAGAAAATGGAAAAATACAGTATTTATTTTCAAAACATCTTTTTGAACTCGGAAACAAAACATTGAAATAAAAAGCTTATAATGTTTTGCTTGCCTAAATATGCATGACATAATCGCTTGTAACATAATCGCGACTAGAGCATGACCCACTAAACCATTATTCGAAAATCTTTATTTATTTTTATTAGTGAAATCTAAAACGTTCGGTTTCGAGACACAACGATTATTATTTTTCGCGTCGTTCTTCATGGCCTTTTCAAGTTTATCGCCAGTTTTGTTACTCACTCTCCCTCTGGCTCGTGAAGCTTTGATCCAGTAAGCAGCGTCGGCCAATGATTGGCCTAAAACTGTAAAAAAAAGATTTATTTCATATATTTAACTAACATTTTGAGACAAATATCTCATTAGTCTTGCCCTACGTATCCCCCCGCACTTGCACACGCCGGACCTTTACAACGCCACAGATACTGCAATTTGAATGGCTGCGTATTGGTCTGTCTGTATGCCACATATTGACGAGTTAAAATGATAAAATCAATCAACACACACACAAACGCACACATACACAAACTAGAATTACAATAGACTGAGTGGACCAGGTAATTAATTATAATATAATTTCTTTAAAATATTGTTATTTTCGTGTTTATTTCTAAATTGTAAACATGTTTAGTAAAGGGAAATAGCGAGCCATTCCCACTATAAGTATCTCTAGATTACTTACTGGGAAGACTCAACACTATCTTTTGTAAAAATAAATAAAAGTTTTATTATTACATTTAAATCCCTTAAAAACAACAAACTCTACTTACTTACTATCTCTTTTCTCTTCCGTAGGTCTGCTGGAAGATATTTCTCTAGAAATAAGCAGGCCCGTTGTGTCGTTTTTTCAAATGTATTTCTATTTTTGTTATTATTGTGTACAATAAATCGTTAAATAAATAAATAAACTCTTCCTCTCCTCTTCATTATTTACTTGTCACTAAAAATAGCGAGTCAAGTAAAAACATAAACGTTAAACAAGCTAGTCCTGATAAGTATGGGGCAATGACTCAGTTTACAATCAGTTTATATGCTTTTGAATAAATTGATGGACAAACAAATAAAAGAAAAAAAAAACATCATCATATACGACCCCACCGAGGGACTCGATATCAAGGCTCTGTATTTGGGCAATAAGGCCTTAGTCAACCAAGCTGGCCCAGTGCGGGTTGGTCGACTTCACACACAAGTTTTGATTTTCTTCGCAAGAGTGTGCAGGATTCCTCACGATGTTTTCCTTCACCGTGAGAGCGTCGAATCATATCACATCACACTAATATTATAAATGTGAATACATATTTGGAATGTTTAAATGTTTGGATGTTTGTTCCGCATTCACGGCTTAACTACTGAACGGATTTGAATGAATGGAGATAGTTAGTGCCCCTTGTGGGATAACACATAGACAAATGTTACATAACGCGAGCGTACCCGCGGGCGGACAGCTAGTAAGCAATCAATTATCTATCTCCGTAGCCTAGTTGGTAGTACGCCTGCCTTCGAAGGACAGGGTCGCGGGTTCGAAACCTAGGGCAAACATTCGTGTGATGAGCACTTGTAGTTGCCTTGTGTCTGGATGTTATTTATCTATATTAGTACGTATTTATCTATTCTTGTATATTATATCAGTTGTCTGAAATAAATTTACACCCATAGCACAAGCTCTGCTTAGTTTGGGATCAGATAGCCGTGAGAGATGTCCCCACATATTTATTTATTTGTATTCAATTAGAACTTCGAAAACACATTGATACGAGGTGGGAATCAAACCCGCGTCTCCCAAACGGAAGACTGCGGCCTTAGCCATTACACCACCGACGACGATGCCAAAAAAAATCCAGACGTAATTCCTATGAAATAATAAAATAAATCACTGTTTTACTTACCGAAGTGAGGGTTCATCGTGGTGCACTATCCTTGCCCTTCAAGTAACTGAGCTGTGACTCAACAAGGGAAGATATTTATACTTTCTTTATCTATGCTGGGTTTCTCAAAGTTGGGTATTTGATTTAAGGGGTTTTCCTAGACAATGAGTTTTTTGTTCGTTGGTTAAAGAACTCAAGATTGGTTGATTTTGTTGAGCTCTTAATGATGTTTTTAGTATTCGTGCTCACTGTGCTGCACCTGTACGTGTACCGTCACCGGCAGATTAAACAATTTATTTCTGAGTAGTAAGATTTTTTATAAAATTAAATACATGCTCAAAATAAAAATGGTCAAAGAATTTCAAAATCTTACATTTTTCCCTCTGAGCAAAGATTTTTTGGGTGTAGTTGTAGTTTCTTTGAGCTTTTGTGCATTTGTAAAAGGTTCTAAAGTTTGAGAAGCATTGATCTAATGTTTGTTGAAGTCATTACTTAATAAATCCATTATTTTTTGTTATAATAATTATTAATAACTACCAACTGTCACAACAAAAAGACATTGAATTTTTTCACATTATTTTCCGATTAGATTTTTATTTTTATATTTCTTTACTAGATTAAAGTTAAATTGAAATAATTTTTATCTTTTTTTTATTACCCTATTAATTGTTGTTTTTATAATAAACTTCCTCACAAAGTAAACGTATCTAGCCATAATGTCATTGACTTTAAAACTCACGCAATAAATAGTACCAACCTAAGTTTGAAATATTATTATTAAAGCCCATAGAATTTGTAAATAAAATATAAAAAGAGGTACATATTCAAAAAAATGCAATTAATTTATCGAAATACATAGTTTTAATGATGATTAGCAATATTTACACAGGGAAGTCAGAAATAAGAGCTGCACGTCGGTACAGCAGGACACCTCCATGGGCACCGTCGTGGTGCTGGTGGCCATTGCAAGGAGAAAACCGGCAAGAAGCAGACCTATAGCTGGAAAAATAGCAAGGTTAAAAAAATCTGAAATATTATCTCATATTTTTTCACACTGCAGGGCACTTAGTAGCCAGAGAACAATCTGCTCTCAAGAACAAAGAATCCGGGTCGGGTAAATAACACCTGAAAATGTAAAGAATGCTAGCTTAGTGGAATAATAATAATATACTAATGTAAGGTGGATAGTGGTGGTGAGTGGTGGATATATATAATAATAATATACTAATGTAAGGTGGATAGAGGTGGTGAGTGGTGGATATATATAATAATAATATACTAATGTATGGTGGATAGTGGTGGTGAGTGGTGGATATATATAATAATAATATACTAATGTAAGGTGGATAGTGGTGGTGAGTGGTGGATATATATAATAATAATATAGTAATGTAAGGTGGATAGTGGTGGTGAGTGGTGGATATATATAATAATAATATACTAATGTAAGGTGGATAGTGGTGGTGAGTGGTGGATATATATAATAATAATATACTAATGTAAGGTGGATAGTGGTGGTGAGTGGTGGATATATATAATAATAATATAGTAATGTAAGGTGGATAGTGGTGGTGAGTGGTGGATATATATAATAATAATATACTAATGTAAGGTGGATAGTGGTGGTGAGTGGTGGATATATATAATAATAATATAGTAATGTAAGGTGGATAGTGGTGGTGAGTGGTGGATATATATAATAATAATATACTAATGTAAGGTGGATAGTGGTGGTGAGTGGTGGATATATATAATAATAATATAGTAATGTAAGGTGGATAGTGGTGGTGAGTGGTGGATATATATAATAATAATATACTAATGTAAGGTGGATAGTGGTGGTGAGTGGTGGATATATATAATAATAATATACTAATGTAAGGTGGATAGTGGTGGTGAGTGGTGGATATATATAATAATAATATACTAATGTAAGGTGGATAGTGGTGGTGAGTGGTGGATATATATAATAATAATATACTAATGTAAGGTGGATAGTGGTGGTGAGTGGTGGATATATATAATAATAATATAGTAATGTAAGGTGGATAGTGGTGGTGAGTGGTGGATATATATAATAATAATATACTATAGTAAGGTGGATAGTGGTGGTGAGTGGTGGATATATATAATAATAATATACTAATGTAAGGTGGATAGTGGTGGTGAGTGGTGGATATATATAATAATAATATAGTAATGTAAGGTGGATAGTGGTGGTGAGTGGTGGATATATATAATAATAATATACTAATGTAAGGTGGATAGTGGTGGTGAGTGGTGGATATATATAATAATAATATACTAATGTAAGGTGGATAGTGGTGGTGAGTGGTGGATATATATAATAATAATATAGTAATGTAAGGTGGATAGTGGTGGTGAGTGGTGGATATATATAATAATAATATACTAATGTAAGGTGGATAGTGGTGGTGAGTGGTGGATATGTTGAATAACAGTCTTTTTATTTGATTTATGTTCCTGTTCTAAATTCCCTCCGGGGTCTTATTATTACTACACTTATTATACTTTCAATAAAATGTATTTTTGTCACTGTACCTACCTATCATTAGATGACCCCCAACACGTTGCTCTCGCGAAATACCCAAATATGTTATCTTACTTGTACGTATAGGTATTAACATCTTATTTTCATCTTTTGATACGGCACATTAATAAAAATAAAATAAAATATTCAAGACCGGTTTTATATCGATTTAATTTATGGCATTCATTTGCTTACGAATTATTTTGTTCATTATTGGTTAACTTTCCTACACAGAATATAATCAAAACAAATGTTCAATGATGGCATGTCTTGCCTCAGCACTGGCTTGTATTTATACTGCCTTGATTTCGTATGTCTTCGTGTATACTCTCTTCTTAATGGTTATTTTATTTGTTTCTACTATAATAATGCAATAATCAAAATAGTCGGAATCAATTTTAGTAAGTATCATCTACTTTAATGTATACTGTTTCATTAAAAAACTGTGACTGAAAAGTTCGCTGTTATATGTAAGGTTTACTGTATCTTAACCAAAAATATTCTGCAGTTCTCTGCTCACCTTTTCAGGGATAGCGTGGTGTCGTGTGTGTATCTACGTACATGCAAATTATCAAATCATGAGAAATCATAAGAAAATCTGCCATACCATAGCATAATTTTATTTTAAAATATTTGTAAAGGTGGGTGTGTTTAATAAATTAAAAATAAAAACAAACGGACACAGTCAGGAAAAACCATCAAAATATTACTCAATAAATCCGCCAACCAACCCAAGGAATGTTTTATGATAAGCAAGCTTAGTAACCTAGATAAATGTAAACAAAGCTGAGCCGAAGTGGATCGCAAAGCGGTCGTACTTGAAACCGCCTTTTCACGCCTGCCCTTTGGTTTCTATAGTGCGTAATTATTATTTATAGTCGCTGCTAAAATAGGCAAGCAATTGAAAACACTGGTTTATGGGCCTATGAATTAGAGCGGTGGGTGACATTGCCTTTCCAACGCGCGACAAAGCGACACTGACCGCGATTGTGTTCCGTGAATCAGGAACATGCATAAAAATATATTAGATTTTTTCATCTGAAAGTATACAAAAATAGAATACTGACAATCAAAACAGAATCGAAATTGATCGAAAAACAAACTAGTTACAACATTATTAAACAAATATATCTGTCCCTCTTAACGAAAAGATAATTTTCTATGGCGGATGTATGGCCCGCGACACATATGACGTCACATGTGTCGTCGGACCTCGCTGTCTAACCATCAACTTTGAAGCCTTATAACTTTGTTTCTGAGCAAGATATTTGGAAAATTATTTTTTATGTGTTTATCTGAAACTTGAAATAAGTTGAAAAAATTGCGCATGTTCCCACGTGGTGGGGATCGAACCCGCGTCTCCCGGATAGGAGCGGCCCTAACCATTACACCACTACTGGCGCTCTTATTTTCAAGATAGAGGTAAATTTATTTCACGTGTCAGGTAAACTAAGCCGCAAGTAGTCCTGGTAATAATAAATCATAATACGACCTTTGAGATCGGCGGATTAGAGTCGTTAAGGGATTAAACTGATAGTGCGGCTAGTAAAGTGACTCGATACGACTGGTGGACTAATTAAGTAACTATTTCATTACATAATGGATTTTTAATAATAACTTACCTACAAGGCATTTACTTCTTTATTTACATTCCGAGCTAATCACTTTGAGGGTAATAATTTTATTTAAAATAAACGAATTACTGTTTAGAAAATAGATAAACCGTCGATGGGCATGTAGGCGAGGGTCTTAAGAGAGCCGAGGACGGTAATCATCAATACACACGTGTATCTTACGACGTTTTTCAACACATTTGTGAATAAAATAACAATAAAAACTCATTTTATTTGGTAGATAAAAAGTTTATTTAGAGAAACAATTAGTAAATGTGCAGTTAGTAAAATTAACTGTTTTTGATGGCATTTTGTTTCATCAGATAGATTATTTATTGAAATACTTTCATGTTCTATTGTAATTTGAGATGGCTTTCGTTGTATCCTACAGGCACCAGTAACACCAAATAAAAGCAACCTGAAAAAAAAGAAACAATAATTAAGTTCACACAACACAGGCTGAAGTCGCGTAGATATTTTAAATTAATTTAACTAACCTTAGTAGCCAGATATTGGCTATCTGGAGCATCTTTTATAAATTTTTCAATATCGTCAGACGATAAAACCTTTGATTTCTTGCTTCTAAATCCATCACATAGTCTCTTTAGATAAGCTGACAAATTAGAGTATGTTTTTAAGTCCACTCCATTCTTTGTTCGGACTGTACTTTTTAACATTGAGTATAAACACCACAAAAAGCTAGGTTTGTACTTAGAAGATAATTCTTTAAAGTACGCCATGAATGAACACATTTTCTGAAAACAACTGCGTATTCTTGCTGTTTTGCCATTTTATGAAATTTTGGTACGCTAATAGATATTTTTCCTTGGAGTTTTCAGGCAGTAAACTTTCCATAACGTTAAGGGCTTCACATCTTATATCGGGCGGTGTACAACATAAATAATTTTCTTCGTAACTAGTACTTGTAGACATTTTAATTAATAAATAACTATAATTACAACAGTGAAAACGAGTTGTGAAAAATGTTTCGCTATGGCGGGGAAAATTAATCAGTTTTCTTATGCGTGCGCATTGCGATCGGGCACAGACTAAAGGGCATAGGTTTTGCGCCTATTCTGCCACGTACAAAATGGGGAATTTAAAATTTTCTTTTATTACAGAGAAAACAAAAGTTATATTTGAGTGAAAGTTTTATTTATTGAACACGTACGAGTGAAATGATCTATTTAAATAAGAAGTTGCATGAAATCAGCAAGCAATAGGAACATTAATTTATTTGTTCTATTGACCACGATCTTTTTTTTAATAATTTTTTTTTTTAAGAACATAGCATCTCAACCAATAAAAAAAAATCTATAACTCACTAGTGAGTTATAGCAATGAAAAAGTCACAGTTTGATTCTGTGCCTAATTGCGGTGACCATAGAGCCACTTTATGAGCAAGTGTGTTGAAAAATACATTTTTAAAGTTTCATTAGACGCAAAGCAGAAAGGTCAGTAAATAATATGCCATTTTTCTAGACCTCTATTTGCATAAAAAATGTATGTGACGAGAGGTCTTATTACTCCTTACTATAATCTGTATAGTCTGTTTGTGATCAGTTTTAAAACTTTTATTATAATGAACTGACATGAGTCAGAACAAGAAGAGAAGCGTCTGCGCATCCTTGAGATTGCCGACGACGACGACGATTGGTTGGTATATCCTACTCATCTACTTATAATCATATTTTGAGTTACATAAAAACTTTCAATATTAACAAACTTTACAGTACGTTCCTAATTCAAGAGTAAATTTTTAGGTCTCCGAAGACAAGAGAGTGAATAAATGTATGACGATTTTTTTTTGTTTCTTTTTCATACTGATGAATTTATAGTAAGTATTTGTAGTGACGATGAAATAGGGAACAAAAATACGAATTTAGAAAATGGCGTTATACAGACTCGACCCGAAGTGAATCTTGGCCTCCGACAATAAAGCAGAATAGCGTTATAATCATTATAATTAAAAATAAATTCAGATTAACATTGTCACAATTTTCGGGTTTGTTACCACGGTTATATAAAACATACATTCAGGTTTTCTTGATATCCAAGAATAAATACAAATGTGGCAGAAGTGGTGACAGTGTCAATCGCAGAACAGTCTTTTACTGTTCTGTGATCGCTCTTATCTTAATATAATAATAGATATCGGATCTTAAAAGACAGAACATAAATAAGAGTACCGGACACAATCATTGGATGGTCGTTATTATAAATAGTAATTAAAAGCTGGTGTTCGTTTGTAAGTTGAGAGTATCTCGTTGATGTCTTCCTACGGGCAGTAGAGCGCTACGAGCGCGTAGCCGCGTAGCACTGGGATACGCGCGTAGCAAAAGTAACATTATTTAACTTGAGACACAGAATTAATGAAGAACTACGTACTTTAGAGTAACAGTAACAATTTAAACTCTTGCAATTTGTTAAAGTAGGTAATTTTCTCCCTGACTGATTGATTAAAGTGGTATATTGCGTGACACAGACTTTTGTAAAGTTTTATTGATACTTGGTGAAAGTAAGTGACAGATCTCAATAAAATTAAAGGATACATTCAGAAAATTCTGTTCATAATTCACCGACAATATTTTAGAAAAAAATGTGTTATGAAGTAGAAATAGAAACACAAATTCTTTATTGGCAACACTGTTTTACGTCATACTATATAATTTAAAGTGACCGGTCTCCATAAACTGATGCATTAAGTATATCATGCTAGAATTATCGATACATGAAAAAAAACAAAAACGTTAAGGTAGGTAACTTAAGAAACTGGGCTTATTTTCGAGAGTCATAAAAAACCGGTGGAATATGATTCAAAATCATAGACTGAATATATCGTAAATAGCGTTTTTAATTGAAAACACTTCAACATGAACAAATTATAGCATCTACAGGCTGTTACTAGAAGTAAATGTAGGTACTTACTGGTAATATCAATATACCTATACAGCGGCTACCAACGATCGAGCCTTCACTAGAGAAATATAGATCCAAGGCTGCTGTTCTGATGGCATGATACGCATAATAGCAAAACTAGGTTGATTAATAAACCGACACCTACCTACGTCTCGATATCGCTCAGTGTAGATTTTCATATTGTGTAGTTTTTAGTTAGGTATAAATTATTATAGTAAAAATGTTTACTGCTGTATAAATGGACGAGAAGGGCTGAAAATTAAGATACTTAACACACTACTACTACTTTTTATATACTGTACTATGTTAATATAGGTATAATACTATGCACATTCGAATATGAATGACACGCAAGGAGAACAAATATCAACATTTGATTCTTTGGAGCAAGATAATATGTGTGCAATGAAACAAATAATTGATGTGGTTTGCGGTAGTGGAATTCAAGTTAGAAGATTTGATGAGATGTTAAGTTAGAGCATGATTGTATAAATTGATAGCGATACGATATATTTGTCTGTAATAGAGGTACTTTACTTGGACGTCACAAGCTAATTTAAAAGACGCATTTAAGAAAACTTTATATTTTAAAGTGACATTTAGATATCAGATTTCATAGTGAATCAGATTTCTATTATTATTCATGGAACGTTAGCCATGCAAAAGTTTACATAAAAATAAATGTAGGTTCCGCTGGATACCAGTCGGTTTGGACTAAAATGATAGGTATTATCGCAAAGTCTACGATTCTAGATGGTTATCGCTTCAAATCTGGAATAAAGACCGTTCCGTTAGATCCAAAAACCAACGTTTTGAGAGTAATTAGCGAGCGTGTGCGCAGCGTGCGTGAAACCCGCGTGTTCTGCGCATGTGCCCAATGGGGTCGGCGCGGACCCCAAATTATATGGTTGTTTCGTTTCTCCACAGTAAAATATCACTTGGTTATAATTAGGAACGTATATCAGCAGTAGAAGCTACATTTTATTGACCGTTTTAAGAAAGTTTTGTACGAAATCTTTTTGAAGAAGTTTTAGAAAGGTAATGTTTGCTGTCTCAACCTTTCTAGCACATTTCAAAGTAAGACTTACAAGAAAATTGCATGATTAAGCAAGTTAGATGAGTGTGTTACATTACATAAAAGTTTCGTTAAATAAATTAATGAAAAAGACCCTATACCTATTAACACACTGATCTATTTTTTAAATTACGCCTAGATACTATTGGAAACTTAAACTCCTTTGCTAAGCAGATCTAATCGCACTTTTAATCTGAGATTAGAAAAGTTGCATTCCTCAATTAATAGCAATTAAACTGTCGTATGTCTGCTTTAAAAGTCGGATTTATCTCGAATAAAATATTGATTGAAGTTAAATAATTAATCTCTTTGATATCGGAACATTATATAAATCTAGGTAGGACATTTACATTAGATCCGTTGGCAAAAAATGCATACTGTTCTTGAAACAGACTTATCAATGACATGCAAAAAGAAATCAAGCATTCTATAATTTGAAGTCTGACTGGCAATAGGTTTAATGTAAAATATCTTTATGAGTCTTTGTTAATTAAATCGACGGTTAATTGCTTTGACTGACGCGTTAATCGACAGCAACACGTCAAAACCAACGATTACTAAATCCGTGCTAATCAGCCTAATCAAAACGTCTATCTTTTCCTCACCAGGGTCGTTCATTCAACTAAAGCGATATCTCTAGATCTGAAGAACTGTGAAGGCATTGGCTATTTACACCACTGCAATTGACTCCTTTATGCCTTTAAAAAACTTTTGATATCACGCATCTAAACGCATTTTCCTCACAAGATCTGCAATAATTATAAGTTCATTAAACATGTTTAGATATTATTTAGACGACAAAAATAATGCCATACATCTAATTAACACCGATTATCGTATAAGTGGATCAAAATTGAGGGGAAGAGGAGCTCTTTTCTCGAATATATGTTTTATAATCATGATTGTTTAATTGCTAGTATAGATTCCGCTACGGATTGTACAAATCATCAAAACCAGTAGCTGTAAAGTTTATTATAACACTTTCATGCAATTATTGATTTGGAAGAAAGATAACATTGGCCTTTGGTCTTCCGGCACAATTATTGAATTTTGAATATCAAAAAGTGTTACCGTATGGGTTAAAGAGTTCGAATAACAGTTTTTTAGTATGAACTAATGATGGAATTGAGTTCTTTGGCAATTGTAATACTGTTAACTTACGGTAATTGATTTTATAATTACCATAACTACCATCACCAACTCATGCAACACCAGGGGAGCTAAGTCCGTCATGATTAACTATATAAGTTAGTAAATGGTAGCTACCATTTAGAACTTTGTAAAGCCCTAAAAACCCTGACATTTTAGTCATAAAATACAAACACTGTGCGTGTCATTATTACAGACGCGAGAGGAGGGACTGATTTGATAATTCTTATGTATGTTTTATTATTATCATCATCATCATCAACTGTTCATATACCAACAAAGCTTAAAAATCCGGGCAAATCTAAAAGCCGGACAAAATCTGTACTTACATGCCTGGACGAATCTGGACGAATGGTAACCCTTACAGTAAGTGACAATGATTGGTTAAAACTTTCGCACTCTTACAATAAACTAAGTACAACAGCGCTCTCTTTTTAATACAAGACTTTATTTAACTTTACGTGTGCGTTTAGTGTGGTAAGTCAAATCGTGCTTTTAAATAACATACTTAATTTATGACGTTGACAAATAGGTGATTTTCTTTTCCACTTTTAAATAGCAAAGATATTACTTAATGACCACTAAGTTTCCATTTACGACTCATAGTTTTCCATAAACATCGCATCGTCAGCTACCAAATAATGCGACAGTGACGCGCGCATGCGTCGATCATGCGCACTTGCGCGTGAGTGAACGACCTGCTAACTTATACAGGAGGATTACTAATAATAATGAAATACCTGGTTAAATTGTATTTTTTTTTTCAATTTATTTTTAGCTTTGAAGCGTAAAAAACAGTTTTTTACTGTTTCCATGTTTAAGGACCGAACATAGCCAAATTTTCGTGGAAATAGAAAAAATCATTGTCATGGCCAATGTTTCAAAAATCAACGGCCCGTTACAGTCCATGAAAGTAGATGAAAACACAAAACATACATATAAACACATATAACAAAATAAACATAAGCTAATTTATAATCTTGATGCATAAGAAGTCAGATATTACTTACATAGACCTTATTACTTACTATCACCTATTCTATTTTCGTCATAGACAATATTTCCGATGCATCGAGTAGTTTTCCTCTACCATAACATTCTCTACATACAATAAGTTGTTTTTATTTAATTAATCTGAATGTATCTGTTAATGCAATTAATTACATTTATAGTACCTACTAGAATTGATATTTATGTTATTTTTTATTTCTCGCTTATATTCCAAGCCCCCTATATTAGTTTCGGCTCGTCCCCAATATTGGCAACAAAACAGTCTTGATGACGTCACGCGTTGCCCTGTAAGGAGTGCGCGGATACGGCTATGGCGCGTCTGCGCTGGCGCACGGACTGCCTGGAAGACAAAGGACGCGTCCGATTGGAAACCTGGAAAGGTCCTTATGGGGAACAAAAATACGTTTATGTACTTTAAAAATCTCAATATACTTTATTTCTTGTGTAATCTTTTACAATACATCTACGAACAAACCTAGTCTAAAATTTACGCTTCATAATAATAATAATGTTATATATTTTTTAAGTAGCTGCAGGGGGCTCAAGGGGGTTTTAAAATACGTGAAATTGTGGTTCTATCAAGTCTTTTGAAAGAAGGTAATTAAAGTGTAGCATCTCAATATTGAAATTCTGTTCCAAATGTTAATGTGATGATTGTTGTAAGGATAAAACAATATCGTTAAGAAAAGAGGTAATTAAAATTTGAAAGGTACTTCGCTTACACAATTTGTAAAGAATTGTGGCAGACTTTCATGATCATCGTATCGTGGCGGAACTGTCCTAAACATAACATGTTTTTACGGTTTGTTAACTATGTTTCTATATAATGATCTTGTAGATAGAGATGATAACATTGTATCAAGAATGGGAGAACATGGAAAGTTGGTATCTATACGGGTCTACTGGTCCCCTGGGGCTAAAAGAAACGCGTAAGAAGCGCGCGTCGGCGCGGCGTGACCGCAGCGGTTTTTGTTAAGCGAGAAAAATGACGAAACGAACCACACTTTCCTAAGCACTTTTTACTAATAGTTTTTCTGTACTATCATCACATTAGATAAGCATACATGTTATAAGTTTTAGGCACAGGAATATATTTTATGTTTGATATGACCCTTTTTTACTTGTGCGATAATAAAAATTATACAGTCAAAATTTCTTAATTTATTTTATATTATTGTACACATGAACATTACATTGAATACAAACAATTAGTAAAACGACAGAACAGGTACTGCTTATTTCTAATTAGCGGTCCACCCGCGGCTACGCTCGCTTTGTGTAAGATTTTCCCGTGATAATAAGACTTTTTTCCCGTAAAAAGTATTCTAGGTGTTAATCCAAATTACAAACTATCTCCATTCGAAGTTTCATCCAAATCCGTTGAGTACTTTAAGCGTGAAGGCGGAACAAATATCCAAACCTCTAAACATCCAAATATATTTTCACATTTATAATTATTAGTGTGAAGATAATTATGTCTTACACTAGCTACCTTTTTGTTTACAAAGCAATAATTTTTTTTTATTATAAATACATACGTATGATTATTGAGCATGAAATTTAATAGAATAATAAAACTATTTAGATAAAAACCGTCTAAATAAATTTACTAGTTTATACTTTGTATAATGTGGTATTATGGTATTTTATTTGTGTGCTCACAAAAACGCAAAATTAGCTACGTTCGCGAAAACTATCTAACAAATCTTTGTATGTACAAGCGTAAGGGGATCTAATTATACGAGTATGTCCACTCTTCAAGCAAAATGAATACATTTTCAACAACTTTTTCCACAGTCTAGATATTTTACCGAATTAAAATTTATTTAATTAGCATTATCATGACATGACACACACAATAGTCTATTTTCCAGAAAGGATTGGCCCAGGTTCCCAGTGCTTCTGCTTCTATTCCTTTAACTGCAGCAGGACGATGGTGTACGTGATGCAGAGGCTGATGGCTTTAGTCAGCAGTCCAGCGTTGATTGGAAGCACTCCCCATAGAGAGTACCTGGGCGGCCTCTCCTCGAAGTACTCCATCGTGTCGTACAGCATTCCACGAGAACTTGCATCTGCAGGACAAAAATAAAGGTTATTTAGTTTTTAAAGCAAATCGTTTCAGATTCAAGAGCATCAACATAAGACTTTCTCAAGGGTATATTTGCTAAGCGTTACTTCCAGGGCCCCGTTTCACGAAGCAACAAGTTACTAGTAACAAGTTACAATTTGACATACATTGCGTAGCCAATTCGCCTAAACTGTAAGCCCTTATCGTTTTATCTAATCGTCTACGCAATGTACGTCGAATTGTACTTGTAATTTGTAACTTGTAGCTTCGTGAAACGGCCCCCAGGAACAACGTCCTCCACTTACTGTTGTAGAAAAGGATTGATCTCATAGTTTGAGCGAGTTCAAGTTACTTTAGAGGCTTTGAGTACAATAAAACATAACGGATAAGCAAGAAACTTCGAATACCAATTATAAAGTTCACAAACAAATCGGAGACAAATTGATATTTTAAATAATATTCATTATCTTTTTAAAATTATGATGATGATATCGCTTACCCGATTTAAATAGGATGTCATCGGCCAAACAAGCTTTGAGTTTTTCGTATTCATAATCAACTAACTCCAATAAAATCCCTGGTGCAAAACCGCAAGCAAGTGTACAAAGATATTCAAAGATTGAAAAGGCAACACTGAACATATCCTCAGTAGAGTTCTGCGAAAAGTGATAATTTCTAAAAGTTATAACAATAACATTACAATTTATTAAATATTTCTTAAAGTAACCAATGCGTTAATGCTTCTATCAAGATAAAATGCTGAAATCCTAACCCAAAAGGATGGATGTTTGATTTTCTTATTCGCGTCAATATTGATCAGCTTTGCTAAAAACGTACATGTCTAGACGTCATCCTCTTTTAAATTCTTATTAAAAATTATTTCAATATCATCATCTTAGCCAAAGGACGTCCTTTGCTGGAAAATTTAAACGAAGACCGGTCTGCCGCTAGACGTATTCAACAAATTTCCGAAAATGTGTTGAATACGTTATTTATTTACTATAAAGCTTAATATGTTTTGCAATTATAATAAAAAATACATAAAATTTTATTTTACCAGATGCAATAATTTGTTAGTGCAGTAGAATGAGCATTGCAACATCCTTAATGTTATAATAAGTATTTCAAATAACATCTGAAAATAAATAGGAAATTGTAAAGTAACATCAAATAATGAATACATTTTATAACAAGAATAATGAAGAACATTCATGATTATAAGTAGGCAGGTACTCACAATGAATTTTACGATAATGTTGGTCTCAGCAACGTTGTCCAAAAGGTTCTTGTAAGTATGTAAGCCCTTCTTCCAGACCCTGGTTCTGTCTGCGGTTTGCTGTTTCTCCACCCACTCTCGCAGCAAATGCATTCGCTTCCACAACGACTCAAATATTACAAATTTTGGAAAATAACCCAAAACAAGAAACAAATGTATTGATACTAAAAAATGAAAATAAGGACCCATCAAAATCGAAGGACGAAGGATTGCATAACCTACGAGGACGGTGCAATAATACACAACACTTGTACTAAAAATCGCAACGGCAAAATCTGTGTCTCGTGGCGTTTGCCATTTCATAGTCGCGTCAATCGTCTTCAACGTATTGAGATACTTGAAAAAATAGCGTTCTCTTGTTAATGCAGAACCAACTACATGGCACAAGTAGTCAGCTAAAACAAGTAAGCAAAACACTTTTGACACCAAGCTTTCAAGTTCATGTTTCCGAACATAAAGCATATAAAATATTATGAATATTAAAACAAGAAATAAACTGCACCACCATTTGGCAATCATGGCATTTTTTTTGTTCATAAGCCCCTGTCTGTAGTTGTAAAAGCCGCCTGTAATTCCCAATATCAGCATTATTTGCAACACAGGCGAAATCTTGACCATTTTCTTAGTATTGGTAATTTTGAACAGCGACAGCGTTGAACAATCTTCAATAAATGCGATGTTGATGTTATTTGATGTATTAAGGTGGCCTATTTCTTCTTCTTTTGTGATTTCTTAAATTA
The DNA here is from genome assembly GCA_951230895.1 of Carpatolechia fugitivella. Lineage (NCBI taxonomy): Eukaryota > Metazoa > Arthropoda > Insecta > Lepidoptera > Gelechiidae > Carpatolechia > Carpatolechia fugitivella. Next base: position 418,752 of record OX579651.1, read on the forward strand.
ATGGGCACGTTTATTTCGTAAAGTGACCTGATTCTAAATGGTCAACGTTGGTTCTTTGAATCGATTGAAAGCACTAAGCATATTGGTGCCATTAGGCTTTTTTAATATACCTATAATCTACTCAGCAACATTAAAAATATTTTTGTCTCTCTTTGTTTCGTAGTATACTCATGTTTTCTGTCTCAGTTTTAGTCCTTGAAATGATACAGTTGACTTGACGTGGCTTTTTCTGAACGATCACAATCAATAGATTAAAAAGTTAAACATAGAAATTAGTTTCTAGTTTTCTCTTGGAATCAGTCGTAATTATTATGTTATTTTAAAAACGTACTCTTGTTCAGTGTATAATGATAATAATATTAGTAAAGGAACAGAAGTCAGCAGTGCCCATGAGTACTGTTACGAAAAATCAAATATAAATGTCTTAATAGTTTTATTTCTACAAATACATCATTGGCATCTTTATACGCGTTTGATGAATTGGCGCAATAGCTTTTCGTATAAAAACTTGTAATATATCTTTATGTCAAGAGTCAGAAGTATTAGCTTGTTGTACTAGACCAAATAATTAATCGATAATAATTTGTTTGTCTAGAGTTGAAGCGGTCGAAGTAAATGGCCACAGGTTATTTTATGAAGCATAAGGTTTAATATTATAAGGTTTTGATTATGTGATTTTAGTGTGTGCTCCTTGAGAGCCAACCTAAAGCCCTGCTCACCCTTTTAGGAATAGGAGCGTGATTTCAAATATATGTGTTTGTGTTTATAATATGTCTACGTTGCATGTTTATTTATTTATCAAAACTGTTTTAAAATATAAGTAATTATTATTTTCTGAAACAAAAATATAGAGAATTAGCACATTTTAATTGAAAAGTATACCAGTTTTTCTAATATACTGACTTTAAAAACTAACTGATCAAATCGTTGATCTAAGAAGACGTATCTTAAAAAAAAAACAGACACATACCATCGCATTTCTAATATATTAGAATGAGCTAGTTATTAGATGCTGTGACTATGATAGCAGATGAGATCATTGTTAATTTTACAACTGCCTATCAAGAAATTTTGATTATTTTACGGTCGAGCAAAGCCTACATCAATAACCGTAAACCTTTGACTTTCCCTATCAGACAGTCCGTTTAACCAAAGGTTCAATTTCAAGTCAACTTGTAATTAACCTTAAATCGTCGGCCATAAATATAAAAAAGCCTATTAATCGACATCACGATATTATTACGGTGCCAGAGGTCACCGTGGCACGCAATTTTTTTCATTTTTGCGAAAGTTAAACTGAGAGAGAGCGAATTTGTGGTGCAAAATCATCAATTACTGTTAATGTTATGCGTTTTCTATCGTTGATGATGACTCGACCAGTCGACGCGCTGACGGCTGCGCTTGACCAGTTTTTGCTGAAGTTATAACAAAGATTAATAATGAAATAATCGACTGTCTTAGTGTCGTTTTAACTGATTACAATGTTTTATTGCGCCCTTAACTAATTGACGAAGGTTACTTACTTCGATTGGTATTGTTTCAAAGAAACAAAATAGATTGAAAACAATTCAATAAATAAGTATACGATTTTAAAATAACTAACAATCGGTACTCATTTTTAAATTAAACCTACCGACATATTGGCGTCACCTGCGAACTAATATTTCGAAACTACTAACGGCAATGACTCATATTCCAATATTCCTAAATTTGTAACAAACCAAATTTTTACTCAGATATTTTCTTCCTATATGAATCACATAATACCATACTATTCAGCAAAACTGTGATTAACTGTAGCCTCAAACACCTCATTGCACGTCACTCTTTCAGTGACGGATCTCACTTGACATTATTTTATGAACGCTCTTTTGTGTCACACGCCCACTCTAACTTGACCCCCCTCGCCCCTATGCACTTCATATTTTGTTAGGTATTTGAGGGGTGAAGGTGTGTGTAGTGTTGGGTCAGGTTAAGGTGGGGTTTCAGGTGGGCCACAATGCGGTTGAGACAATGGTGTGTTGAATATGCATGGTGGCATCGCGTCGGCGCAATTTGGTCGGGCCCGTCTTGTAATGACAATGTGACAAAAATAACACGTCTCTAGCTCATATGCACTCTGCTCCGCATACCTGCATGCTGCATGCTCTTAGAGAAGTCTTTTAATTGATTTTATTGAATTTGAAAATTCTTTGATTAATTCTAAAAGAAAAATAACACAAGTATAAAATAGATTATAAAAGATTAGATTATTAGATTGTGTTATGCAATAGAGAGTTACTTACTTATAGATTTCATAATAATTGGTGCTTTATCTTTAAAAAATAAAACCCGCCAAGCACGTGTCAGGCCACGCAAATTGAAGGATTCCGTAGTTGTCCAATACTACTTAGGTACTTGCTTAAGACCGTTAATACATCAACATATTTTTCTATGATATACAAATGACAAAGCTGACAAAGCTGAAGTAACAAATTTGGTTTGTACCAAATTTGTTACTTCAGCTTTGTCAGCATGATCAATAATGTATATCCATGCCATATTACAGCCTTTTAGTACGTACTAAGATTCTCTAAACTAAGCCGCGGACGGACAGACAGACAGACAGACGGACATGGCGAAACTAGGTATAAGGGTTCCTTTTTGACTACGGAACCTTAAAAATGACAATAATGTCAGTAAATCAGTGTAGATATTTTTACTTATGAAAGTATGGGTTGAGTTGACTAATCTGGCTAATAATAATAGTATAATTTACATGATATCCTTTATTTGAAAGCAATACTCGTAACCAATTAGGTGAAGTACCTACCTGTCCCTCCGCGCCTGTCGGGGCATCATTAATAGATAAAGAACATCTATTGTATCCATGTAAAATTTTATATAAGTATATTTTACTATCTGTATAATGTAAATTTGCATTTTTTAGTAAATATGACATCAGGTTATATACGTGCTTTGATTGATTTAAAAGATCAGTTTTCGAAGTTTCCTTGTCATTGAAGACAGAGAGAGTATTAGAAAACATGATTAAAAATAGAAGCATTTTTGTCTTCAATGATGAGTAATTAGAAAAAAGAGTCTGAGAAAAGAACTGTAGTTATAATAAATAAAACCTATAAATGCGGTTTTATAATCGAATTAGTTTCTACGTTCTAAGAGCAATTAGTACCTTGTCTTGTAGCAAAGATCTTACGCTAGTTTAATCGCGACAATTTGCGCCATCTATTGGCAGATAGCGGCATCGATCGATTACGCATCTGCTCGTGAAAATCGACGCGACAGTTAATCATCGACAGCCAATGGTTCGCCGGATGCAACCTCCTTAGCATTGCAAATGAGCTCCTCCAATGTCACCCATACACGCACAACTCTCACCCTTAGGTTAAAAATATTACCATATAAATACAGAATGATTTCCAAACTATTGATGGAATCAAACGGGCCTTATTAATGGCCTACATATTTGCATACGACGTGGTCTTGTAACAGTTAAATTGCGCGGATAATGGTTTTTGAGCAGCTGCTTCTACGTGTGACTTGCCGTTTTTTACTTTTCCAGATTGTTCCATTAGTTTTACCCATCTTTTTAAACCTTTTCAAATTTTAATATTTCGTCGGTCTTCGATTCCTAATTTACACAACAAGAGTGTCAAATATTGGTGACCTGATCAACTGCTCTCTGATTCATGTAGTAGGTCTCATGGGAAAGATTTAAATAAGTAAATAGATAAGGGTATTATAATATTATTGATAAATTCTAACTGGTTTTCAAATCTGAAAAAAAAAAGAACTTTATACTTGCAAGATCCTCAACTTTAAGAGGTGATATTTAGCTTCTACAAAATTATTTTTCTGTCTAAATACATAATGTCAGTCATTTCATGTCTTTCAAAAAATTATTCATTCATCTCCACCACTATTAAATTTATTGCCTAAAATAATTTAATTTGGTATCTATGAAGATCTATGAAGATACCAAATAAAATTATTTTAGGCAATAAATTAAATAGTGGTGGAGATGAATGAATAATTTTTTGAAAGACATGAAATGACTGACATTATGTATTTAGACAGTAAAATAATTTTGTAGAAGCTAAATATCACCTCTTAAAGTTGAGGATCTTGCAAGTATAAGGTTCTTTTTTTTTCAGATTTGAAAACCAGTTAGAATTTATCAATAATATTATAATACCCTTATCTATTTACTTATTTAAATCTTTCCCATGTCTATGAAGACATCTAAACTCTGGGTACACAAATTCCTTCTTCGAAATTTTATTTTTTTTGCACTGGAGCTAAATATTTTTGTTTTATTTACTGTAATGAATGAACAAAAAATATAGGAAAAATTATTATTGTAAATATATCCTGGGCAAGAACAAAATCAACAAGCAGCTGCAAAAGCCTTTAAACTAACATATTGATATTAATAAATCAATATACATCGATATTCATCTGATACTTGACTCTTTGCCTACATTCTGATGCTAATACACGGCGAACAAAAAGCTGCGCTCGCGTTGAGCGGAGTCATCGCGATGTTTGAATAATTCTAGTATTAATCACTGCACGCGTAATCATGCTAATTTGACGGCATGCGCGAAACCCAAACAAATCATCATTATCCAGGACAAAAAGCATATTTTTTAAATTTTCTTTTTTATCATTCGACAACTTTTTATTATTACGTGTTAGATTTTTAAGAGCTGTAAATCAATGACAGGGTTAAATTTAGAAAACAATAATTATTAAATCTATTCGATTAATGTAAAATAATAAATAATTGTCTCTACATAAATTACTTATTGATATTTTTAAATAATTATTTGAAACAATGGTACGGACGTTTGATCACGGACGTTATGAATTATTTATAGGTACCGTTACTGTTTTGGTAACATAAATTTGTAGCATACTAATTTCTCAGCGAAACAAGCAATTAGTACAGTTTTATAGCGGCAAAGAGCCGGCGTCCGTGTACAAATTGCTACTTAGCTGATACCATCGGCCAACTACGCGACAAAAACAATGCCCAGAGCCACCGAAATCAATAAATTCGCTAAATAATAGTTATCGAAAAATAAGTCAAAAACATTATCGTCATCCGGAAAGCATAAAAATATTTCAAATCGAAACAATAGAGCGGAGACAATGGGCAGGCGCAAAAAGGGGCCAAGACTTTTTTCTTGAAAAAAAGTGTGGTTTTTTGCAAGGGAGCCTCGACAACAATCAGTGTACCGCCACCGCCACCGCCCCTCGCCGGGACCTTACAATAACGGACCCGCGGTTTGTTTATTTTTGTCGGCTAAACGATGTTATTGGTAATAGGGTTTTATTAATAAAAAATGCACAGACGACGTATAAACCGAAATGGGTTGAAACATTTTTGTTGAAATTTCGTCTTTTTTTTAAATATGGCAATCATGTGTGATGTAAAAAGGGGAGTGCAACAGTTCCGCCAAAGCTATAATTACTTGAACAAGGAGATTGTCAGCCGTAGCATGTTTGAGTAATAGTGCATGACACGAAATCAGTTGAAAAACGCATGTTTTGTACGTGAAAATACGTTTATTAGTATACAAAAACCTGGTTTACATGACAATGCGCTCGCGCCGGTGAGTATCGCGCAGAGGCACACACCGCACACCCGAATAACCGTTTCCGAAAACCGTAAAGGAAGTAATTACATATTCTAATCCAAATCCAGGGTCCCGGTTCATATGTCACTCGCTTACAAAAAAGGTAGCAACATACGACCTCCTTATAACGGTTACTCTTTCTTCAACGTCCTGAGAAAAAAAAATCATCAAGAACCGCGTTTCTAAACATCTTGCCGTATGAAAAAAACTGCATACTTACTTTTGATCCTAAAAACTACAAGTTGTTGAAATACAAAAATCAATTTTAAGGGAACACTTTAAAGTGCAAGTTTAAAAAGCACCTTCATACGCGGCCGTGTAAAAAATTATGCATCACATTTGCATAATATGCATAGCCCCTAAATTTTATTCAATAAAAAAATAGGATGGGTAAAACTTTTTTGCATAAATTCTTACAAAGGAAACGGGTTAAACCATTCAGGAAGTAAAATGTCGTAGATCCGCTTGCATTTTGATTTGGAAGTCAAAGTGCGCGCAAGTAATTTTAGAAAAATGTGCCTTGTTGTAACAAAATAAATAATAAAATAGCGCAGCTGCAAAAATGGGGTTAGTCCGTTTTGCACGCGCTTCCCCGCCGCGATGCACAATAGCCCAAAATGTACCTGACTATAATTTATGCGAGAATATTAAGAGAAATGTACCTGCCCTTTTTGAATATTAAGTGCAACCTAACCCCTGACATTACTGAATAGGGTTAAGATACTATTTGAAAAGGAATAATACAAAAAAATGCAAATAAACTGTCCCCACGTTCGCGCGAGGGTTACAGGTATACGAAACATACTAAAAAAATCGCAAGCGTATCGCTTGTGCAGAAAGAACCGAATTTAACAATACGCAAAGGGTTTAGAAATAACTCAGTACTTGATGGGGAGCCAACACTTGTCATCTCGGCGTATAATTTGGGTGTGTACGGGCCTCTTTCTTATGCATATTGGGTCGGGGGTCGTGCATAGATAGTTCCTTTTTTAATAGCGTTTTTTTATTATGAACTGTATGCAAAGATTTATTGTTATCCGGCGGGATGTGCGTGAGAATGCTGCGAGATAATCGAATTTGCCTATGCGCACCCTAGGCCAGCACAACCCTTTAGATCAATTCCAAAGACTTCATGGGAAAGATGTGAATATTCAAACAAGGTGTCATCTTTGTGAATATCGATTGCCGTTGGATCTTTTATAGGAGCCTGGGAATTGATACAGTGAAAAGGAAGACCCTGGCCTTTTTTGCATAATCTATTAGTTTGGAGTCTGGAGCTTTGTTCGTCTAACGGCATTTTTGAGTAAAGGGTTGATTGATAAAAAGCGGTTGAAAAACGAGACCGTTACAGTTTTTTAAGTAGCGATTGACTTCTGTCCAAGGCTGCTGGGATTGACGTCCAAAACCGCTATTGTCTCAGACCGTTTGGAAGTAACTGTTTTGTGTATGTTTTTTGTAAAAAGGTTGTTAATGTTTAGAGAAAATCTTAAATAGAGCAAGATTGTTGGTCATTGTGTTGATAAAAGAAGACGTCTGTAAAATACCGCTTCTTGAACTAAGGCTGCTGCTTCTTCTTTATCTAAAATAAATGATTTATTTTAAGGCTGATTTTTAACACAGCAAGCAGGTACTTATTGAATGTAAGTAATACAGCTACTCTTTTTTCAAGGCGCCTTTCCGTCAGTCTGAAACCTAAAACCATCTGTCTATTCTATATTGATTCAAACATTGTAAAAATATTTTAACAGTTACTATGTCAACACATTCTGACAAACTACCCCTTTTTTGCATACCACAGGGAGGCCATTCGGCATTTTTTCCAAAAGGCGACAATGTGCTCCAGTTTTTGCGCCGTGTTTGTTCTGAAACAAACGACGACGCCGGGACGGTGGGCTCGGTGACGCAACGCACAGACAAACGCACAAAGTAAAGAGTTGGCAAAAACACGTCGTAAAATTAATAGGCAACGCCTTGTTGCGGTTTCTACAGGATGTGACAATTGCTTTTATTTTGTATCTACCTTATGGTTTATTATATTATTCTTCTAATACAAATAACATATTTTAATTTGTTTTCTGGAAATCTGCTGGGTTGCTGCTGAGCCAAGTATTTTTAAATTGCCCTTAAAATATTTTAAGTCGGGCTCTGAAGATAAAACATAACCGTATGTTGGTGGTAGTATTTACAAAAATTATGAAATGTCCCATTTTTTGCTTTGATTGAGTATATTCATTCATTCATTCATTCATTTTATTTTATTAAAATGAAATGTAACAACACATGAAGTTAAATAGATGCTGCTCTACATTTTTTTCTTATCAACAAAGTTTAAAATTTTCTTGGGTTTTCTAATTCTACTTGATTTAATTAAGGGAAAGCGTAACTTGGTAATCTCATATATTTTCACTAACCATAAATCCTTCATCATAAATTAACAATTATATTGATAAATGCAAATCACAAACTGATATTGAATATTAACACCTAATTTCACCTGCACCTCTACACAAATTAATGTAAAAATTATAACAAATTAAACATTTTAATGATAACCAACTAGATCATAATGAAGCTATCGTTCGGTTTAACATAATATTAACATACCGAGGCCCTTATTTGAACGATCTGGTAGCGAATAGAGGCACTTAAAAAACTCTGGGAGTAATCAAATATCATTGATTAGTGCTGTATTCCGATTTTGCTAATAAGCTTATTAATGATGTCGTAAATTTGGATCATGCTGTGTCTATAGGTCCGGCTTTCTCCGTGAAGGAATCGTCAGCTTAATGGGCGGCCATCTTTATTTTTTTTGCTCCAATAAACGTCATGTATTTCGTAACAGCGTCGAAGGGTTGAGTTATGCAAATGAGTTCATAAACAAAGTGCTCGGAGCATCTCTTTCACGTAAAGTGCTCCACGGGACTTCCAGTAGATCGGTTATTGTGCTTCTCTTGTTTGACAAACGAAGTTTTATGTATTTTTTTTAAACAAAAGAAACATTGTGACTTCAGTTCTATTTTGGCGAGAAGCGTGTTAAAATTATGCTAATTGATTACAAAAATTGTTTGCTACTCTGCGATACCGAACAATTTTTACTATTATGAACATGACTTGCATCGTTAACGAAACTTTCAAACAATTTTCTTTGTTGATTAACTGATTTATCAACAGTCTAGAGAAAATATTAGCATATTTTGAAAATTATCTGTATAGTTAAAAAGCCGAATAAAATTCAACCCCTGTAAAAAAAATAATTTCGACATTAAAATACAACCAGCAGAAGTCCCTAGTTTAGAGTTCGTGTTGAGAACGTACTCTACAGTCGAGAGTCTTCAAAGATATTTAGCTCTGATAGCGCACTTTATGGCAGCGAAGTATTTTGTTCCTGCAGCTAATTTAGTATGAAGGGCCTTGCGACTTGGAACGACCCTTATCAGCGAGATAAGATAGGGCCCGATCGGAGTAAAGCTAAGTAAGATGTGAGAATATCGCCGCTCGTCACAGCACAGGACTCGAACCCGCGTTATCCGCGACAATAAAATGCGAGAGTCACTGCCGTCCACACGGGTATACGTGGACGCGAGAAAATTGTGTAAGGACGTTGCATTATAATATTTTAAATTATTTGAATTAGTCGCTTGTTTTTATTCTCAAATAGAGGTTAGACAAACCCTGGTGATCTATACACCGTGAAACTTAACTGGTTGTTTTTCATAAATGGAGTGTTCAGTCCATTAAACTGAACAACTTTCCCCAAGGGCTATAAAATGACAAAAACAAATGGCCCGTTCATACAAAATCGCGCGGCCAGCTGATCAATTTACTATGGGGGAAGCAATATTTTTTTTAAATGGCCAGCCCATGTTCCTTGGGGAAAGTTGTTCAGTTTAATGGACTGAACACTTCATTTAACGAAAAACAACCAGTTACATTACAGGGTTTATATTGTAGTAGTCCTACCTAATTGAGTCTTACTTTTTACCAGTGGTCCGTCGCGTTATGTAAGATTTTCTATAGGGAATAAGATTTTTCCCCGTAAAAAGTATCCTATGTGTTAATGCAGGCTACAAACTAACTGCATTCCAAATGTCATCCAAATCCGTTGAATACTTTAAGAATATCCAAACATGTTTTCACATTTTATAATATTAGTGTGTTTTAAGTAACATAACGAATGTTACGTTGACGAAATACCTAGTAAATATTTTTAAAACAGTAAGTATTTTTAAATTTCACCTGTTTTTTTAACCTTTGAATAAATCCTTAGCAACCGTAACCTTATCCTTGCTTACGGCGGCTTGGCAGTATCATTTTTTCAACAATGTCTTATTCCATTCCCATTCATACAAACGAACAAAAAAAAATTGACCTTACTAATTTTTTGCACAGACCTCACAAAAGAGTTGCATCTTTCCATTGTATCCGATCCCTTCGGTCAGATGGACTTATTACCTTTTATCAATTGAAGGATTTAAAGACTTACAGGCACGTGCAAATAAGTATAATGTCCCAGTTGTTAAATAAGCGGGCAATGACCTCAAAGTTGGACCTTTTGTTATGCAAGGGGAGACTATTGTCCAACTCTGTGGCTGAAATAACATTATAAACCGTTTTATCCGTAGTTCTTTTTATAGCTATCAATATTTTTTACAGCAACATGGCGAAATAAAAAGACCGGTTTTATAACAAAGTTATCGATGCATTGCCAATTAAAACGCGGTTTCATCTTTATCTTATAAATTATTTTTTCTCGTCAACTCAATAGCAACTTTATGTTATTTATCTTGATGTTACTCTTTGAAATATTACCGCTTTGACACCGACAAAATAAAGTTCGTTGTCGTAGTCAGACTTGTCACCAATTAGCGTTACGCAATGCTTGCTCCTCTAGCAGTTTTTCAATATTCGTGTCTTGGCAGCAGTAACGTGGTAATCCAGAGAGCGAACTGCTTTGCCTCGTATACTGTGCTCATATACATGTCAAAATTTAATTGAATCTCATGTTGAATATATTCTTAACGGGTACTATCTACCTCGAATGGTAAGGTAAGAATATGGGATGACTGCGTGAGGACAAGTAGTTGTTAGAAGTAGTCGCACAATATTGTTGACTCTCATTCAGGTCTAGGTAGGCAAATTCATGGTTTAGTGCAGTGCTGGATAGTTTGATGTTGGTTTGATGGCAAATAAAGACTTGGTATTTTAACAAGCTTTAAGAAGTCGTCAAAATGATTAAAATAATCTAAAAAAATAAATAAAAAACACGTGAAAGCAAATGAAAAAAGAAAATCATTTGTTGTTGTTGTTAAACGTAAGAACAGCTCTACGTTACAAACAATGCGATGTGTTTATGTTTAAATTGAACTTTGTTAAGGAAGCTTTGCAATTACACCTGAATGATGTCCTCCCTGGGAAAGTAATTGCAAAGGAAATTGATCCTAAGATAAGTAACGGCAGTTTTCTAGAGTGTGTCCGATCGGAGAAGTAAGCTCGCGACGACGACGACGACGCTTGCGATTCGTGTCGCGCGCTAACTCCCGGAATCTGAAGGGCTTCTCACTGCTATGTACCAGCATTACAACATTTCAAACTACCAAGTTATTATTATAAGAGTATGTACTTACTATAAAAACCACTATTAATTAGTTATCGAACAAAATTGTTATTTAGAAAACATGTTCTCGGACGAACGGGCGAGCGAAAAAACGCGCCAAATGACCGTGAGCGGCGTATCGGGGATCGATACATATAATCGATACTTATAAATCGAGTCGGTTATGAGACGATAACATCGGCCGCGACCGCCGCCGGCTACCGGGCGTCTCGGCTAAGCGACGATTACTCCGCACTTCTCTTATTTTGTTACTGGCCCTCGATGCGAGATTATCGATAAAATAATTAAATGGTTACTCTCCAAATCGATTCTCGAGTGTTGTTATCGAGAGCGGAGTTATTTGTTCCCTTTTTCGGCGCGCAATAGTCGGGTTGTTCCTGGTGTTTTGTTGCGCGTGTCGGCGACTTTTTGTCGCGCCGCGTTGCGGGTGAAACGCGCTTTATAGCGTGTAACACTCGCTGCACTCCAATTAGAATTTGGATGAGAAATATCTGCCACGTTGCTGTGTTTGGATTCCATTTGGGTTCACAAACTGGGTATTTGAAAAGCTTTCTTGATCCGATTTTTTTACCAATTTAGTATACCTACATAGTTCTTTGAACAACTTTCAAGAGCTGAACAAGATATGAGGCAGTTAAGTTAAAATTCTACAAAATATTTTAATGTAAGTGGCCATAATATTTCTGACCTCTCTTTATTGGAACTGCCTACTGCTAGACAAAGGCCTCCTCCAAGGATCTCCACAACAACGACCGGACATCCAGCGGCACACCATCGTCTCGGTCCATCTTGTGGGCTTGCCTACTCTGCGTCCGGAAGATCTTTGTCTTTAGATGAGTTTTAGTTGGCCAAAATTAATAAGAGTCAATTACAATACATTGAAATTTAAGCTGTTACTTACTTACTTTTCGAATATAATGAGTCATGCTATGTTTTATTATAATTGAACTCTCTTTTCCATTTCATTTCGAATGACAACCTATAAAAACCGTTCTATTAAGATCGTACTATGCATACTAGCATATTTCACATTTAGTAAGAATTTTATTTTAAAATGATGACGCAAACTCATTGCAGGTGGTATTCGCTGATCAGATCAGCAACTTTCATCGTGACCGGTTCCTCCTAACAACCTGACTCCACTCAAGTTAATAACAACTAATTGAAGATAGGTTTCGGCTGTGTCTCATAATTTCATTTTTTTTATTTCTTGCAATCAAATGTGATCACGAGTATGATGTTTCAAAGCAACAGGTTTGATTTAGAAGGAGATGTTGCTTTACCTTTGCCCTGCTTTATTTTATACTGCTAGAATTTTTTTATACTTTAATTAATTTGCTGTGTGTTATCTTAAGAGGTTACTTTCCAGCGGTTCTTGTAGATTTTTTGCAAAACGGGGACATGATTGCCAATTTTTTTAGGATGTATTTGTGAATATCACAGTCCGTTTATATTTTGTTTATTACTTTAGTATAGTAGTTTTACCTATACATCAATAAGTCAGTTAGGGAAAAAGGTTATTACACCTGTCTATTAAAGCAAAATGATTTACAAAATAGATCAATCATACAATACAGAGACATGGATTTTAAGTGTTGGGAAAAATGAAAAATTTTACCATTCATATTTATATTTATAGCTTCGATCACAGATTTATAGCAACTTTTAAGATTTCTCATAAAACCGTGACACTTTAATTTGGTAGCATAAAAACGCTCCACCGAAGACGTCTTAATTGTGTGCGTGATAAGTGTACTGTAGTGATTTATAAAGCTTGTATAGAGCCTCCTAAACGTATTAGCAGCTTTGTCGGCTTCCCTTATCGCTCCTAAAGGCTTCCGCCCGTTCGAAGTTATTTTATTCTTGTTGGTCGAACCAAACGGCAGGATTTCGGTGGCTATCAAACGACCGATAATTTTGAAAGCTATTGGTTTTTGGTTTGTATTGTAGGGCAAGTAAAGAGATATTTTTAGACCTGATATGATTTTAATTATATTTTTGCTGATAAATACTGATGTATCTATTCATAAAAAATATATTATATTACCATGAGGCCTCAATGCAAATGGTAACCTATACTTATTCTAATATACTTCACGAAAACATTCACTCACTTTTCCTTGTTGTGTTCGTTTACTGATTCAAATCAAACACGATGTATTCTCACAAAGCTATATTTTGACTTTACAACGGCTATTTTAATTCAACTCTATTCTATTTCGCTCTGTGGTTTTGTTTTGCACCTCTGTCTGCGTTTTTCTGCACGCGCTCAATACACGCGTATTTAAACCATCCGAAATTTTACGACCGACGAATGGGCACTAAAATCGCAGCAACACTTTATTAATACTTGCAAGTTTATTGTTATTCTCACACGTCATTTGTTCTCGCAAAGACCCTCAAATCTACATAACGAGACGTAAAACTGTGAAAAATAACAACAGTTGTAAATTTTACGGCTATTTTTATCATTATTAAAGGATTTAATGGCTGTATAAATGTCCCTAAACTGTTTAATCACTTAATTGTGCCGAATAAGTTATTTTGTACTATTTTGGTGATCAAATCGCATTCAATTGGGTCAGCGTGGACCAACCGGCCTTATTGACCTAAATAAGGCAGGCTCGAGCCCTTCAGTGAGGACGTTATAGATAATGATGATTTTTTGAAAAAATAAATTTTAATTCTTATAAGAAAACCAATATTTTTACTAATGCCTAAGTTTAAATTTTTATTTAAAAACTCGGAACTTCACATTTCTAATTAAACTAATTAACATTACTAAAATGCAATGTTTATAGGTGTTTACGGTTCATGTGTTAGTATTGTCTGCACCATATTATTGTGTATACGCACACTTGTCTTGAATCTAAATTGTTCGATCCCTTATATTTTTTTAACATTTGATATTTCGAGGCAATTCCCGATACTGCCCGCAGGACGATGAAAATTTTGCAATTTGCATATTTTAAGGAATCTTACCAATTTAAAAAAAATACTGCGTTTATTATAACTTACTGTGTATAATCTAATTATGTTTGGTATTATAAAGGCTACAGTTTTGCATCTGACGAGCGATTGGTTCAGTGGAAATTAATCGACAATCAAAGGAGGATTCAAAAGAACATCCAATAAAATTAATCCTTTCATAATATCAGTATGGAAATTAAAAATGCAAAAATTTACTCTAAAAAAAATATTATTTTACTCACCAGAATAGATATTAATAGGGATGATGACTACTTTTTTTTCTTTGTTAGATTATTAAAAACTTGGACACGTCTGACTGACAATACATTTTAGGAGAAACACAACAACTTTGAAAAGACCCAGTATTTAGATCGGGTGTTATTTAAAAATAAGAAGTGTAGTGGAGAGACAGTCGTGATGAATTGACATGTTCGGGGCCATTAGCGGCGATAAGAGGTATTTAACTCAATCCCTTGCGCGCACGCACTGCTGCCGCCGCCCGCCTCCGCACTATAAGGGATGATCCAAGCGTCAAAAAGATTTATCAAATTCATAACAGCGATTTGTTTGTTTCATTCAAAGTTAATTTAACCACAACGAACACATAAAAATGAAATTACAAACAGACGCTTGGACCATGACACGTGGGTTATAGTAACCGCCCTAAATAAACTATGGCTAGTTACAGCGATGGACTTTTTAACGAATTTATATAATTTGGAAGGTCTCTGAATCTGACAGTGCAAGTTCGATTGATTTATAAACTCTGTAGCACAAAAGTTAGTTTAGTAGTAAGTTATTATAAACTCTTTAGACGTTTTTCGACTTACTGTAATGTAGTTTGTATGTATTTTGTTTAATCTAACTAAACCGTTAAGTACGCGAAAAAAATGTGTCAAATCCGTTATTTTATATTTCAGATTAGGTTATCATCACTTTATAATTATCATGGTTTAAATTAAGTTCTTGTTTATACAAAAGTATAAAAAATAAATAAAAATTAATAAAAATTCTAACATACAATAAAAAAGTTTCTTAAATGTTATCCGTAACAAAATAACAAAATATTTCCAATCAGAAAAAAATATATGGGGTGGTAATGTATCCCCCTGTAGGTCATCAAGAGGGCTCGGCAGCGGCTCGTCCGGTAGCCGGTAATGAGAAGTCGCGGCTTCCGTCTTCGGAATCATTGTCCAGTGCTTGCTTTATTTGGATCTTGTGATTTAAATATACACTAGCATCAATGTATATTAAATGAATAATATTATATTTAGTGGCCAGCCAGGCTGTAAAATTTTCAAATCACTGACTCTCATTTGATTTAACAACCACTATTGTTAAATTAATATATTTCTATAACTAATTCAAATTCCATTAACTTAATGATGAAAATGAAAAGAATAAACAAAACTTTGAAATTAGAATTATCCGAAATAATTTCTGAAAATATTCTGATTAAAAATCTTAAAAGAAATACTTATTATCTTTCCTGCAACAATTTCTATAGTCATATGAAGAAGACACCACAAGTGAGATTACAATCTAATTACTATTTATTATCGTCCGTAATCAAGATCAGAGCGATAGACTCCTTCACCAATCAAACGCTTCGGCTCGTTATGGAGCAGCGTGAAATTTCCTGGCTCCTCAATTACCCAGCATTGGTTAGATAGTCGTCTAATCTTCAGGAAATTTGAGTTCCAAACCCAAAAGTAAAATTCTTGCAATGTACGTTTGCAGTACTTTTTTCATTTTAAGTAAAAAATAACCAAAGACCTACACTGACTTTTCTTTAGTAACTCAAAGAAGAAAGCAAAGAGCAGATCCACTGACAAGAGCGCAGCTCAGAAGAGAAAAACTCTTTAATTATTGGAAAGTATAAATATAAAAAGATAAAAGATAAAATTTATTTCAATCAAACTTAATTTAGATACTACTATACTTACTTTTTTTTATTTACTTTTTTTTTATTATTTTTATTTTTTTGTTTAAGCACAGTATAAAAGTACAAAAAATAAGAATTTAAACAATATAATATTATGCTGCATAGTATTTCTGATGTCCCCAGATATTTATTTATTATTATAATTATAATCGAACGAATGCTATTTTTTCTCTTGTGTGACTGGATTTTTTATTAGCTGAAAACATTCTTCTGTTTTCGTATTATTCCTTTGGAACCCAAAATAATTGTTACTTGATTTCGTTTTGAGCTTGTTTTTATCAAATTACTATTCTACCAGTCAGCCAGCCAGCCAGCCAGACAGCCAGCCAGCCAGCCAACCAGTCGTGCACTTACGGTTCCGTTTGTTTCTCACATTCTATTAGATTGAATTAGATTTAAATTTCGAACACCCGTGATGGTCGAAATGAAGCTTTAATTAGGCATCCAGGAAATATAAATATTGTGACTTAATTAAAGTAAGTAACTTCTTGAGATAAATTCAAATTAGAATGATGTTAGAACGCCAATTTGTTTTAATACTATAAAGTTAAATAGGAAGTAGTCAAATAAAAAAAAATGCGATACAATATGAGAGAAAAAACTAAATTCATTCATAATTTAAACACACTCTAATGCTATTCAAATTAGACAAAAAAGTCAAAAATAATTCTCCAAAATATTAGTGCGTACTGTTTTAGGCTTTCTTTTATATTTCTAAAAAAGTAAACTCGAAATATATCAAGTGAGTAGCGTTGCAGGGATTGTGTGAGAATATTCTCGTATCGTATCGACTCCTGGCGATAAGTGCACGACGTCTCGCAGCTAATTAAAATCTTCATTAGCAGCGCCCACTTCGTACTCACTTACCACTCATTAAGGTGTATACTCTTCTAACTCAGAGGCATGATGACGTGATATTTATGAGGCATGATACTTTAAGACGTTATTTATGAGGCGTCACAGAAAGTGCCTATTTTTAGTTTTTTACTCACCAAATTTAGAGTCAACGAACATCGTACAGCCTAGTCCGAGCGGTCAAAGGTTGTGGAGGTCTCAGTTTCAAATCCGTATAAGATCAATTGGTAAGGACCTTAATTAGAGCATTGCAGGCTAAATGCTTTGGAAGGCATGGTAAGCCGTGGATGCTGGCCACTACTCGTATCTACACGGCTTTATAGCACTGACACTGACACCAGGGTTTTTGGGACGGTTGTCAACCTTATAACTCAAACGATGTAGAAAAAGTGGAAAAGTCAAAGTATATTTAATACCACCGACTTACTGCTGATGACGAACATCATAATCGAATAAGCCAATAAATCTTCTATTCTCTCTTACTCATATTGTTAATGCTCAAATGTACAGGCACAACTTTCGCCCTCCAATTTTGCCGACCACAAATTAACCTTTGTGCGGAATATGCAAGGCACGCGACACGTGAATCTGTATTGACCTTAAGTTCTTAGTTTCTAACCATCACTTACCACGTTCTTACTTACCACCTATTACAGCGTTTTACTTGCTAGTTACTAGTTGCTGGTTTATGAGCTCGCGTGTAGGGCCTGATTTAGGAGAAAGTGTGAGGTGGTGAGCTGGTTGTTTTATTTGTTTAAATTACAGCTGTGTTCTCTGGTTGTAATTTCCTAGCAGTAATACGTTGTAACCAGTGCCATAAAAGGGAACGGTGTGTTCCTTTTTGAATAATATATTTTCATTGGGTATTTATAGACGTCTTTACTTCATTGAAGCTTAATTTAATATCAAAAATAGCATAAAAATTAAAATGTAAGAATCTAACTTCATTTCAGACTGAGAGCTTTTTTATGATTTTCAGGTAACATCCAGCCTGAACGCCCACTTCTATAAACGTCAATTCCCTTGAATGTTCACTCCCCTGACGTCTTCTTCTAATAAATCCAAGTAGATACCTTTAAGGTCTCCGTGACAATTTTTAATTAAACATTTCTAAAGACATACTTTGTCATCACTAGTATTCCCCGACGACATGATCACGCATCACAGCGACCGGCCGACCGATAAAGTCGGCATCTTTGCGATAAGTATATTCAACCTTCTCCACCTCTCCTCAGGGTTGCCAGATGGAAAAATTCCACGGGATTATTATGTTCATGAGAACTTCTGAAAATTCTTACTCAGTTGATGAAATGGCTCACGTAACTTCGCCTGTACGCCGCTACAGTAAAATGGCAAATACTGTTATTATTTGACGTGATGTCACATTTTATCAATTTTATCAATGGACAATATTGTACTTACTTACCTGACTTTATTAGTTTGCCGTATATTATCCTCGCAGATCCCGAAATTATTATGAAAGTTGAGAAGTAGAGGTATTTTACAAAATTTAATAATTCTAGAGGCATTAAGGATAAGATTTATAGAATAATAATTATCTAAGTGGAAATAAAAAAGTGGCGGAAATCCAACACAAAAGAGAAGCATAGGCTCTAAGTATAATGATAATGACGAATTTAAAGACAAAATGTTCAATGGGGTAACGACATACTTTTAGACCATTTTAATTGAATCACTTACAAAACCTTTAATCCCATACATCTTACACGAATCTATTTTCGAATGCGTACGAGAATACTCGTATGCATCTGGTAACCCTGCTCCTGCTTTTGTCTTGTACGTTTTTCCTCCTCGATCTGGACAAGCGACATGGAATAAATTAAGCTACCGGGTTTGATACCCGCCGATGCGGTCATACGGCCATCTCTTTTATTCCTTTTGCAAGAGTTTTTGACTCCAATCGGAATATTTACAAGGACATTTTTTCAGTCTCGTTCATTCGAGGTCTTGAATTTGGATTTTTCATTACTTAATGACAAAATTTTACTTTTATGTTGTTGTTATTTTTGAAGATAATTATATAAAAGGGTTATTTTAAACTCAAAATAACTGAGAAAATAAATATTAAATAATTCTGGAATCTTTGTTTAGCTAAACAAAAAGTACGAACTTTATAAAATTTTAATATGAAAGTGATCTCTCTAAATCTTGTCAACGTTATTTCGTATTTTACATCTAAAAACATATAGAAACGTTGTAACATCTTCACCAGAGCCATAAACTTCGGAGTTCCGCTTTCTTCCATTTCTCTTTCAAATCGACACTGGGTCATAATTTAGGCGTTTTTTTTAAGTGGCGTTAATCCGGCGTGGGATCAATCGCGGGTGGATTTATAGACCCAATTACGAGCCCTTCGTGTGTTAGGCTGAATGGAACAGTCAAGAACTCCAAACCATCTTAACCAGACCCGGCCGTATAAACATTACCAATGGCGTCATAGACCGGTTTATTTTAGTCCTGTGGTGCTGCTGACTGGTGATATAGCTGGGTCGAGCAGGATGAGTTGAATTGTGGCACGTTCTTGAAGAGTGCGAGCCTGCCAAGTTGACGCGTAGGAATCTTATGAGCTTAATGGAATGTATGGATCGAAAGTGGGGAGCTAGAATGAAAACTCATAACTCAAACTAGGGCAAGAAAATAAAGACGACGTACGTGAGTCTCAAATGGAGCATATATAGACACCGGTAAGAAGTAGAGCCAATAAATGATAAAATTATTCATCAGATTAGAATGAGACACTATACAATTCTGTTCATTGTTGCTAAAAAAATAACACAACATTAACATATTTAGTTTCAGAGTTCTGTATTATTTCAGAAACGTATTGTAAAACAACAACACAAACTGAAAAACTAAACGAAACATGAAATACCGTGGAATTTTTCAAGAACAGAAAACAAGTATACATCACAAACGTGCAAGTGCAACGAACCATCCATTACAAGAATCGTCTACAAATCAATAAACAAAACACAAAAGATCGTGCCTCCAAAATAAAGTCCGTATCTCGGTCGCTAAGTAAAACCGAGGATCGAATCTTACGGGAGCTGCGCAGGTCACGACGCGATAATGGTATGAAGATGTCACAGGGTAATTAGTGCGCGGGCGTCGGCACACGACCGATCCCTGATACAAAGTTACCGAGGATTAAGGCTTAAAGTGGTGGTGGGAAGATTTGTTGGTAAAAATAAGTCCGTTCTCGTTTGGTTTCGAGTTTGGATGAGGCGTAAGCAAGCTGTAGGAATGATTTTAGCGGTGATTTTTTCATTTGTATTTTGATTGTATTGTGAATACTTAGTTTGACAAGCAAACTTACCTTTTCAATGATTCATATCATGATTCAAAAAAATAAGTTTTTATGTGTTATGATTGCGATAAATGAAAAACTTAAAGTTGCAGTAACCGTTTTTATTTCTGATTTAAACATTTGTAATGTGAAACTTAATTTTACAACAGATTAACGTAAATTTTTCAATTTATAAACTTCAACCACTATTGTGAGTAAGTAAACAATCGCAACGGTTATAATCATACCGACAATTACCGTGTCGATTGCCTCGTTACCCCGGCATGCGCAGGAGTTGGAAGGGAAGGGGGTGAGGAGTTGGGGGGTGGAGACGTCATTGCAACAATTAACACTGCATCCATCTTTGGAGGTGGTAAGTAGGTGAGCACAGTGCCTACTTATGACAAGCCATAGATACAGTAACTGTAGAGGTACTAATTTATTTTAAGAATGCAATGAAAAAGAGACAATGCCTTCCAATGCAATGAGTTATTTTGGAACAATAGTTAATCTATAAAATATCATTAAAAAATGACTAAAGAAATGTAAAATTTACTGTTTCATTCATGCTACTTATACTAAAATGACAACAAAAGTTCAATAACATGAGTAAAACTATTAAAAATTTGTACGGTAGGAGAATAAACGTCAATATAAAGTCGATATAAACGGCACCTTTTTGTCACACCTTAGGTTTACGGACGACCTCATCCTCCCAGCTGAAAATGTAACAGAACTCCAGAATATGCTCGAAGAGCATACACGCAGCGTCATTGCGAATCGGCCTCAGGATGAACATGTCCAAGACCAAGATCATGACCTGTCATCCATTTGTACCAAACATAATTGTTGGTAACTGTCCAATTGATACAGTAAATGACTACGTGTATCTTGGACATCGTTTATCCTTTGGCCGGGAATCGCAGACAAAAGAAATTGCAAGGAGGATTCAGCTAGGCTGGGCTGCTTTTGGAAAGCTGGATGACATCCTGAAATCACGCACATTTCCGCAAAGCCTAAAGACCAAGGTTTACAATCAATGTGTGCTGCCCACGCTAACGTACGGTGCCGAGAAAAAAAATAATTACATACCGAAATCGTAGCTTTTTGCAACAAAACGGTCCAGAAGTAAATAATTTCTTGAATTTCCTCAAAACATAGGTACCAGAGAACTTTAAATGTTTGATTCTTTACAATTCTATTTTATGGATTTCAATATTATAGACAGTAGTTCACCGAACTCTCTTTTTAATGTTGTGTCACTATTGGAAAGCGGCGCGTAATACGAGTAATCCACTCCACAAAGCAAGTCGCTCTTATCTGAGAATATACGTGGTTGTTTTCTTATAGGAACTTTCGAGCGAGCAGCAAGGTCAGTTAGATTCCTGTGTCTTATTAAGCGTACAAGGGAAACGCATTTGTGGCCGGTAGCCGTGTCTAGCGGCGATAGCGTTAACTCCCGGCCCCAGTGCTATCACACAGATACCCAGATAAGCAGGTGGGCTGCGTGGGCGTCACAACTCTCGCTACATACGACTCTCATTCCAGTTTCGAAGAGTTTACTCAACAATTATCCAAATGGGACACTCTATTATGGGTACGTGAATCTCAAAAACTTGTTCGAATAAGGTAGTGGCATTGACGCAGGCAGTGACCAGTGACCCAGTATAGGTGTTTATATGGACAAAGTATGTTTATCTTGAAATTAAAGTTCAACCGCGCAAAAAAACAAACAACACAACTTACTTGTTCTATACGGACAAGTCATCCTAACTAGTGTAGTGACTAAGAAAAGAAAACGACAACCTGTTAAAACCACTCGACGGTCCTTATAAGACTAGTTGTATCACATAGCAACTGCAAGACGTTCTTGGTGCAAAAACTAGGCTTATCTATGATCATAGGCAGCTCCTAGACAAAGCAAGATTACCAGGGATATAGGAGTCGCGAAGAGCTCACGTCAATGCACCGCGGAAAAACGCAGTACTCGCGACTTAATGAGAGTGGACAAACTGGCTGTTGAAGGGCCGACACGAGACGCTTGCATGGATATGTTTGTGTTTCGTTATATAGAGATTTTTAGCTCTTGACAATAATAGCTCTTGTTAATGATTTATAAACACTGGCAAGACCATTTTCTAAAGCGCAAGTCCATGTGAGTGATTTGAATCATCAGGTTGGTACTGGTAAATCTTCTGACAATAACTGACGATGTCAGCAAATTATTATTCGGAAATAAAAATATCTCACATAGAGAATGTAGTTAAATTTAATATAATTTTAATCGAGTGTAGCCGTGTCCATGTTATTCCGATCAGCCATCATAACACGCGCCCTAAAAGGCAGTGGTATCATTACTGGACCGGTCGGTAGCGGCCACCTCCGCGGCGATCTGAACGCCTGGTAGCTCGACGGCCGCTCGCCAACCTCCGCTCTTGTTTTTATGCACCTATGTTTGTGTTGCTATCGAGATGCTATACTTCATACGTACCTGATCCATCGTGCCATTCCATTCTATATTGTATACCTTATGAACAAGGTGCAACAACTAAGGAAGGAATGTGGTTAAACGGTGGGTGCGGACGTTTCATTCACGTTTGTGATTTATTGGTATTTGGAATACGACGTATATGGGACGTGTTATTTTATCAATAAAAACAGGAACGATTCTCTGTAAACTGTTTCTGTTTGAAGAAGTGAAGTGGAATATTTCGATAGTAAAGCATTTGATATTTCAATATTTTAAGACATTTGAAATCAAAACGACCCCATCTGCCCATTTTATAAAACGGAAAAGAGCTGCTCGAATGGTTACTTTAAATTTGCAATTTTTGGCATACATAAGAAAATTTACGCTATACGTTCACTGTTGCAAAAAAATATGCGATATAGAAGAGGTACTAATATTCATCGGACCACAGAATAAAATAGAATAATTCTACAATGAAGTCACAATTCAAAATCACCCTCATTACGAAGCACCTCATCTTACACGTGCTCTTGTCATCAACCAGGCTGACTCCTCGCTAACTGCAGTATTAGAGGCAATTTTGGCGAAACGGTAGTACAGCTATCACCTCTATCGCCAGCTATTACACCGCAGCTAGCATTTTGCGCTGTCGTCTAGCCATTACACGGTAGCTCGCTTGTAGTCATTACCAGTAGCGACTAGTGAAGTTCCTTGCGATCCTGCTTGCCTGGTACCGCCCCTAGCTACAACCAGGTAATAACGTCCACTTCGGAGATGGTGCTAAAATAGAGCATCTTCATTTTATATTATAATGTAGAGAGCATCAGGGTCTTGTAGGATTTTTTTCAATATACCTTGCTCGAAAATTTAACTTACGACGGCAAAATTTCTGATTACTTAGAAAAATAATCCCGTCTTCACTTAAAACAATTTGATCTTTAAAAAAAATAAATAGAAAATCTCCTTTTGATTCATCTCAAAAATGTACACCAACTTCTCATCGAAAGCAACGTAATTCCTGATTGCAAGCATGCCAGTGCGCAAGATTAATCGACCAATGAGTGCGCCAGTTGGTTTAGCCGCGTACTGTGCTATTAGCGCGCGTAAATAATAGCGTCTACAGTGCGCAGACGCGGTACGGGCCGAATCACAAAGCACACTTCTTGAAACAGTTAATCAGAACTTTAATTGCATGTTGATTTCTTTCTTACTGGAAGGAGGCACGAGTACTGTAGCTACCGCCTTATTCTTGTAAGAAAGTTGTGGTGAAGTTGAAATAAAGATATCAACGACAAATACAGTATCGTAAATACATTACGAGTTACAAAACAAATGAAGATTTTTCATATTATGTTACGATTCCATATCCACCTACGTCATGTTGAGGCCTTCGGCGGCTCTATTAATCTGTCCTGCGGGGTTTGTGTGATTGGTTGCCGATACTGCTACTCCACACAATAAACAAAGAAAGAAGAATGTGGTATCTGCGTTTGAGTACTGATGAGACCAATAATAATTCAATAATTATTAAAAAGAATAAGAAGAGTCGTTTAGTCTCAACCATGGATAAGGTCTTAAGTAACACAAAATGAATGTTTTCTGACTTTTTACTTGCACAATTTACCTTAATGAAATTTGCACCTCATCAATCTCATTGATGGAAGTATAATGGCGTTAAGCTGTGCGCCCGCGCCGCCGCCGATTCGTGCGATACGCTTCATGTGAATTAACCTTTATACAGCATATTAATTGAGGAATAAGCATTTTATT
This sequence comes from Carpatolechia fugitivella, assembly GCA_951230895.1. NCBI lineage: Eukaryota > Metazoa > Arthropoda > Insecta > Lepidoptera > Gelechiidae > Carpatolechia > Carpatolechia fugitivella. Next base: position 443,325 of record OX579651.1, read on the forward strand.
GAAGACTAATTTTGGTGATCACGCGATCATAATGATTATGTTTTAAATCTTGATAGTTTTACGATTCTTGTTACCCTAATATGAAACTAGTCTTTTTTGGGCTAGTCGGCCAGGTCACTAGCAGTCAAGTGGTCTTCCCAATGACTTACTTCACGATACTCATCGGTTATATATTTTTCTAAATAGACAATACGGCTCGTGACGGCTTTCCTTACATTGTTCTCCAATTAGAACTGACATGAACAGAGCTTCTCTCTCTCTATTACAAGTATTTTTAGGATTAGTTCTACCAACTACTGAGCAAGCCTTCATAGATGAAACCAAGGATGAAACTAATAGATTTATTTAACAATCTTTACCATCGGGAAAAAAATAACTCCGATTAAAACTATAGACAATCATAGGCAACTACATCATTGAAGTAAGAATACCAAGATCACATAAGTTACAAGAACAGTAGACGCGCACAGCATTAGCGTCATCGCGAACAAAGTGGTGCTATTTATCGGCGCGACTAGCGACTCTTGCGTCCGCGCGCCATTGTGAACGCTGCTCGTTTGTTTGAAGAAGAGACGCGTGCGCATCGCAAGCCTAATTCGGACCTGGAAGATCTTCGTGTAGTCTTTTTGTATTGCATTGGAAAGGTTTTTATATAGTGTAAGTTTATGATGAAGCTAACGCTTGTGTCGTAATGAGTAGGTTTTTTTTCTGAAAATTTATTTTGTAATTTAATTCTGTAATATTCGTACTACTATTCATCAGTTAGAAATTTTAAGCATTATCCCTTAAAAGAAATATTATTATGATTTCATTTGGTATCAAGGTCCAGCTAACTTCTTCAATTCTAAAAAGAAATAAGAAAAAAATAAGAGTGGTTTTACTAAATTTATAAGACCCTTTACATTTTATGATTTATTTTATAATGTAACTAAATGCGGTACTTAATTCCTAGCGTCTTGTCTAGAGTTATGGGTTAATATTGTGGCAGTGTGTCGCAAAACTAATGAGGTATACTGATGTTTATATGGTTTTATGATCTGCAAAAACTAACTTACCTTAGTAATAAAATTGGAATTTCCGTTAGTGAATTGTCTTATCATATTTTGCTTGGAAATTTTGGTTATTTATTTAAAAGGTTTTTTATGTTTTGGTTGGTTTATTTGTGCAATAGAGACATCTTTTAAAATGTTAAATTGTATGTATACCTATATTCTGAGCTTTTTGATCCCTTGATAGATAATTAAAAAAGTATTAATTCATTTTATTATACTAGAATTCAATTAATTTTATATATGATTTTTCAATAATAACAGTAAACTTAATTTCAAAGGTTGTATGTCTGAATGTTTTTAAATGATTATTTAAAAAAAAAATGGGAAAATCTTCGAAAACCAAGCTGTCGTACCCACGTCGTCGTACCAGTGAGTGAAATATTAGTACAGCAACAAATTAAAATTGGCATTTTCAACTCATAAATCTTATCAAACTCGGTAAGTAACTGTTTTTCACTTCCCAGCCATTTAAATCATGCATAAAACATTGTGACGAATGTTTTCACTTTAAGTGCATCCCGAGGGGCTGATGGTAAAGATGATGCTGCCTATTAATTCTGACCTAAAGAGCCTTATCAAAATGAGTCCTTCATTTGCAAGACAATCAATCACTATGTAATTCGGTAATGTGCATGTGCATCACGCGGCAAACTCGATGCATCAGTGGCAATTAAATGTTGCTGTAATTGCAAATTGTAGTGTTGGGTTTTCGTTGTAAACAGCTTACTGATTTTTATGTGCTAGCAGACGAGCAGCAGCCACTGCAGTGGTTGGTAAGCTTCAATGGATAAGGTCAGTCTTATCTTGATACTACTAGTACCAAAGCTTATTCTGCACCACTTCTGTTGTATGATTTTTGCAACTTCAATTATTTTAGGGATAGATAATAGATTTTAAACGCATAAGAGTAGCTATAATCAGCATATGCATATTTATGGAACAGCGGTTGTTTCCTAATACAGGCATTATTTTACCTATTGCCATTGTGTTAGTGAACTCACCCAAAAAAATGTAATGACGGATCTAAGTCATGTAATAACATCCTATGGAAATAAATAATTTTGACTTTGACTTTGACCTTAAAAGGAGACCATCGGTCACAAAAATTTGTGAAATGACCATTTTTTTTTTCTTCTTTAGAATAGAATAGAATAGAATAGAATAGAATATGTAATGTGATTTGAATGTGCAAATTATAAATGTTATAATCAGGTTGAATAGCTCAATTTATTTAACTCTACGTTACTTAGACTTCGGCCAAAATCTCAGTCACTCAGTCAAAATAGAAAATAATCACAAGCATATTTGAGTTGTGCAGCTAAACTGTGCAGTGTTGAACATATGCGGTTCGTTTGTGCGTCTCCTTAAAGGATTCTGGAGGCAATCGAGAGACAATCAACGGCAATCAATCATCGAATCTGGAACAACTTTCTTTACGAGGAACGCGGATCGCGAATTACCGTGGGATTACCCGATTTGTGCACAATATTTTGTTGACGGAGCACTGTCATTGAGACAGAAACCTCACATCTCACCGCTTTCTTAGATGGGTGACTGCAAGTGAGTATCAATTTGAAAGATTTGCTGTAAATCCCAATCAAATGCAGATACTAGTCGTTCCGTTAAGTCTACGACCATTCTATTTTTATTTACCTCTATATCGACTTTCCAAGAAAAAGACCTACCTCGCCAAAAGGGCTGTTCTTAAGAGGACTGGCAGTCATCAACATGTCTACGACACGGCTTATTTGGTACTCCGAAAGAGCCCGCAGATGCATCAGGGTTATTTTTCAATGGAAACATAACCAAATTAACTTTATCGTATCCGCTTACAGTGAACTTAGAGCAAGATCACTCTATGACACTTACACTAAATTATAAATGTGAAAGTATATTTAGATGTTTGGATGTTTGTTCCGCTTTCACGCCTAAACTATTGAACGCATTTGGATGAAATTTGAAATAAGATAATTTGTACTCTAGAATAACACATAATATGATATTTTTTACGGGAAAAAATCTTCTCCGACGGGAAAAACCTTAAACAACGCGACCGTAGACGCGGGTGGACAACTAGTGCTTCTTATTTAATTTGTAAAGTCACTAATGGTTTATTCACAATCAAAATGTGCAACGTTATCTTATCATTCTCTTTAACCATAAACCATAAAGAACCATCTTTAGAGTTTGCTTTCCAAGATGGCCGCTACAGTTATCATTATCATCAACTATCATTTTATAATAAGTATTGTATCTGAAATTTCCTTCCTGACACCGAATGAGGATCCTCACTTAGTTCACAACAAAATAACAAAATGCAACATTTACTTCGAAACTTTTTATCGTATTAATAATTTTACGTACTATAACCTTGTCAAACGATCTCTACGGCAACCTGCCTCAAAAAGCTCAGCTATTTTTGTATGACCTAGATATCTTTATAATTTGTGCAAATTATTTTTTGCTCATAAAAGTAGTATCCAAATTTCGTAATTTATGTAGATTGTCCAATTTGAATATTATCTTCGGACATCTCGTCGGGGATCGTTTAGAAAAAATATATTTATATCGTTTATCGATTTATCTTTAGAAAATTCAAAATACTTGAGCAGATAGTTCAAAAGGTAGCAATATTTTAGCATATACTTGATCGTAGCCTAACCGTCTTATTATAATACAACTGGCTATTTATAAAACAAGTCTTTAGAGGTAATAAATATTGTAATAAATAACAATCTGACAAAATACGTCGACCTCTGTTTTGTTCAATAGGTAGGTACTATATCAATTACCCAGTTACGCTGGAACATTCGCCGGGCAGTAGCACAAAAATCGATATGGTTATGTTAACATCTATATTTTCAAAGAAATCGATGCCCAAAACAATTCCCTTAACAGACAGAGCCACGAATCTGTAAAAATGCACATTGACGGATGCTTTCAAAGAAGTTTAACTTATTCCCTTGCGAGCAAGCAATGTAGTAGGCTTAGTGAGCTTTCGCCAGAGACTAGCAAGAGCTTTTATGATATACGCGTGAGGTAATGTATATTTAATTACCGGGCAGTTTTGATTGGAAATAAGATTTAGTGGTCGCAGCTGATTTACCTGCGTTCACTTTGGCGGAAGGAAAAATGAGTTTTATTACCGACGCGACGACGTGATTCGCGAGAAATTGAGACAAATTATTTATTTACTCGAAACGCTCATAACGATAGATTTATTGTTTTAATCAAGGTTTATTTTTTAATAGCCAGCTGAAAATAAATCCAAGACGATTGCTTTACATGTTTCAAATGATTGTTTTGTTTTAGGTTGCCTGTACCTTGTTAGATGAAAGAAAAAAAAGATTGAGATATAACTCTCAAATCCAATTTCACGCATAATGACAAATTTTGAGTACGCGAAATGACATATACGCAGATTGACAGACACACGAAACGACACACACGCGATGTGACTACTTCCTTATCTAAGCATGAAATAATTTAGCTCGCTATGTCCCCGGTTTGGCTAAGAAGCCAAACCGGGGAGTCTCGTACCACAGAAGCAGTGAAATGAAAATTTAATAATTATAAAGCGCAAAATTAAAAAAGAAATAAAAGAAAAAAAAAGAAAGAAAAAAAAGTTTAATTTAGTTAAAGTTTAGTTTTAGTCTAAATGAAAGTTTGTAAGATATCCAGCTGGAACTCGATGTGTGGTCTGTATTCTGCAGCATTCTCCAGCGTCTCCGTCTGATAGCTCACCAGACGAGGGGCGGGGGCGGGGTTCGCGGACCGTAATTAATACACGACAACGCAAACACGCCGACATCGCCCATTTCAATATATTTCGTACTAGCTTTTCGCCCACGGCTACGCTCGCGTAATGTAAGATTTTCCCGTGGGAATAATATTTTTTTCGTAAAAAGTATCCTATATATTAATCCAAGGTACCAACTATCTCCATTCCAAATTTCATCCAAATCCGTTTAGTAGTTAAGGCGTGAAAGCTGAACAAACATCTAAACATACAAATATATTATAACATTTATAATATAATTAGTGTGATGTGATGTAGCACGTGGTATACTTATACCTTATTAATAGTAAATTACGTAGTTAAATAGTCGGAGACGACGGAATATTTTCTTTAGGAAACAGAATACTGTTTGCAGGTGGAAATGTATTAAAATCAATTGCGTTTGTTTATGCCTCAGCGAACGAGTATTGTGTTCATCTATTTCTTTCCTATAAAGTAAAATTTATTATGATGATGACGGTAAAATTTATAGCAATAATTTAAAACATAATATTATGTAAAAAAATAAGTTCTTTATCAGACTTCATAACGACATTAGTTTTGAATCACGTAATAAAAATACAGTCATAGCCAATACATCTCCGAATGGACATCAAACCCGAGTTTTATTCCAAAACAAAACGCACTTCTATTGAAATTAATACAATTGAAACCCATAAAAGCCGAGTGACGATAAATCGAAGGGTAAAGTTCCATAAATAAAGCAACGCGGAGAATCGAACCCGAAACCCAGTAGCCGCGAGCTGTCTGCCGTCTCGAAGCACTTATCCCACAAAAAGAAAACATCTTGAAGATTTATCGTGTATCGATCTCGAAAAGAAATCGAATGGGCGCAATAAAAAGATTTATATTGCAAACCATACAATAAAGATGATAAAAAAGCCGTTTGGAAGAAAAAGCATAGGGAATGGATCTAATGATCCAGGAAAAAATCACGTTTATGGAGTAGTATAGAAAATAGTTTCATCTCAATGATAAAAAAAATTAAAAGTGTGATAAGCTTTTTTTTTTTATTTTAGTACCCAAATGTTGTTTTCAAGTTCTCGATTTTTTATGACTATGTGTAATTGGAATAAATTCAATAAAATAAAGTCATACGTAGCATAAACCTCTTATTCATCCGAATAGCGCAGTAAGCCTACTCCATCCCCCTCACACGTTCACAATTATTTGTCTATCTCGTTCTACTTCATTCAATAATTTCGATGGTGATACAGGATAGCCGTTGATCTTATTTCCGATATAAGTATGATGAATGAAAGATTTACAATGTGCTTCGACGGACTGACAGTGAAATTATTCTGTTGAACACTATTATAGTATTTGTTTTCTTTTTGATATTTGTTTGAACTCTGTAATATGTTTGTGTTTAACTTGAACACGTTTATGTTCAATTATTTGTCGTTTGTTTTTAACATGGGACGTCGTTTTAATCTTTTTGTTTTCGCTAGTTTTTTGTTTTTACTAAAAAATGATAAACATATTTGTAATGTGTAGATTTTCTGCATGGCAGAAACGAAAACATAAACTGATAAACAAATACATGTGTGCTATTGTTATCTCTTCTAATACCTAATCATCTCTTTTTATAAACGTTTTGAAAACCAAAACAGCAAAGCTGCAATAAACATTTTTTGTACTGGTTTCTCGAAATTGGCGTAATTTTTTTAAATGTAGATACCTGTCCAATGTTGATTTGAAACTTTTACCAAATTATCTGTATTTATTGCGACAGAAATAAACGTTTTGTGTTCTAACTGGTAGTGTTTTTTATGCAGCTGATGGAGGAATGTGAACAAAATTGCTAGTGATTAGAGGAAAAATGTAAACTTAGCAATTCATTTAAGTAGTTAATGAAGATAATCGCAGTAATCGCTTTGATACGTCGATGGCAAGAGTAATGCTAGATGTGTTGTACTTGACACAAAAAGTTTATCTAAAACTAATATTTTCCATCACTGCAACTTCATTTTTTATGTTGTCGTCTGTCTAATCCAAAGATATATCCAAAACTATAAACCGACAATATACAAGTTTAGTACATTTTATGCTCCAATTCATTACAGGTAACTTTATATAACAAATATTTTAGAAAAGATACAATTTTAATGTCTTATTTAAAAAAAAAAGATTGAAAATTCGGCACGCTAATACACTATAGTAACTAGAACCAGACGACAGAGAATTTTTCGACTAATAAAAAAGGAACTTTCTGCATATACGTGACAGTAGCAATTATTGGTGTGGTTTGGGATCATAAGAACACATCTGTGGTTATTGACGGTGAAGCTTTATCTATCGCCGTGTAAGCGAGGAACGGTATTCGGTATTATTATTGAGATGTAATTACCACAGCCGATATCCACGTCCACGTAAAAGCGGCTCAAAATGGCGTCACAGCTACTACTGCACGTGGTTTGAATGCAAAGCCCTTAAAAGATGCTTTCAAATATTAAAAAGAAAGTAAAATCATTTAATACAAACGTTAATTCATAAAACTATTTTTTTAACAATTTAATAACAATCATAAAATTGAGGATGGCAATTTATGATTTAGGACCCCGAGGTTAACTGAGCCCACAGTCACAAAACATGCAGGTGGTATGTCTAGTGGTGGTATGTCTAGTGGTGGTATGTCTAGTGGTGGTATGTCTAGTGGTGGTATGTCTAGTGGCGGTATGTCTAGTGGTGGTATGTCTAGTGGTGGTATGTCTAGTGGTGGTATGTCTAGTGGTGGTATGTCTAGTGGTGGTATGTCTAGTGGTGATATGTCTAGTGGTGGTATGTCTAGTGGTGGTATGTCTAGTGGTGGTATGTCTAGTGGTGATTATGTCTAGTGGTGATTATGTCTAGTGGTGGTATGTCTAGTGGTGGTATGTCTAGTGGTGGTATGTCTAGTGGTGGTATGTCTAGTGGTGATATGTCTAGTGGTGATATGTCTAGTGGTGATATGTCTAGTGGTGGTATGTCTAGTGGTGGTATGTCTAGTGGTGGTATGTCTAGTGGTAGTATGTCTAGTGGTAGTATGTCTAGTGGTGGTATGTCTAGTGGTGATATGTCTAGTGGTGGTATGTCTAGTGGTGGTATGTCTAGTGGTGATATGTCTAGTGGTGATATGTCTAGTGGTGATATGTCTAGTGGTGGTATGTCTAGTGGTGGTATGTCTAGTGGTGATATGTCTAGTGGTGATATGTCTAGTGGTGGTATGTCTAGTGGTGGTATGTCTAGTGGTGGTATGTCTAGTGGTGGTATGTCTAGTGGTGGTATGTCTAGTGGTGATATGTCTAGTGGTGGTATGTCTAGTGGTGATATGTCTAGTGGTGGTATGTCTAGTGGTGATATGTCTAGTGGTGATATGTCTAGTGGTGATATGTCTAGTGGTGGTATGTCTAGTGGTGATATGTCTAGTGGTGGTATGTCTAGTGGTGGTATGTCACAGAACATGCAGGTGGTATGTCTAGAAGTACGTCAAATAAACCTAGTTGACCTTAAGAAGATATTTATTTACAGCTGAAAGAGTCTGCAAGTATCAGGTTCAAACTCACGTACTTCCTACCTTTTAAAGTTCCATAAAGAGTCGATCACCGTTACTCGGATATACCAGAATAGTCACGATTCTGGCATACACAACTTGCGGGTTAGATTGGCCTACCTAGTCATCAACATCTCATAGAAGTACTTACCCACTGGAGGGCTCGAACCTATTTTGAATTAGGACGTTCAGGCCTTACTCAACCACACCAGTGATCGACTTTACACACGACATTACACACAACTATTTTCTTCGCTCGATTTCCTCACCTTGGTTTATTTTATTTTTATTTAAAAGATTGCCAAAAGAGCATACATTAGACAGAGTTTCCTTCACCGTAAGAGCAAAAAATGAAACTTTTGACACCAAACGAAAAAGTGACTTACAAGATCAAATTATTTTTAGCTGAATCGTAGTCAATAGCAGTATACTAGTAATATCAATACTATCTATTCTGTTGTTTTGCTATCGGCGTCTGCATCAGCGTAGTAGATATCCGGGAATGCGTCCGAGTCGATTTGTTGGAGGGATTCAATTCAGTAACACACGTTCTAATCCTTGACTTAAGTTCTTCTAGTCTTTTTGCCTTTTAAATCTGTCGAAAATGGAAAGAAGTCGTAGACACAAGGGAACGATAACCGTGGTGAGGCTCATGAGATCATCATCCTAATATTAGAGCTGTCAAACAACGATCATAAGACGCTTCGATTGCGCAATTTTAAAGCGAACGTAAAGACATCCGACTTTAATTTTCTTAATTTGACAGCCAGCCATAGACCCTTTAAGTTGTTAATCATTCAATACAAGTAGTCTGCCAGCGGTTATGCTCGCGTTTTGTAAAATTTTCCCGTGGGAATAAGACTTTGTCCCGTAAGAATTATAAGCGTGAAGGCGGAACAAACATCCAAACATTTTTTTTACATTTATAATATTAGTATGATAGTGTAATAATATCATTAGTTTAATTTGAATTCATTTCTTCTCTTTTTATGGTATCCGAATCGGGGTCAGTATCGAGCCAATCGGTGAGATAGGACACTTGCGGCCACTTACAGGCGGGAGATAGGACTGGAATTTCAGAAACTATCGGAATCTAGGTCGGGATGTAAATAAAATCAAAGGTCAGAATACTACCGACGAATTTCTTCCCGGATAATTTGTAAAGACCGAGTGTTTTGTTTTTGGAGATCAGCTAGACGTCACTGCTAGATAGTAAGTACAAGCCCTCTCTAATGGTTTAGATTTTAGTTTGAGTAGTTTGAGTGCAATCCAAAGCAATGCGTATGCCCTGTAATGAATGAACGTGAATAATTAATAATAAAACGATAGAATCCAATAAAGCATAAATTTTTTGGACAGCTAATAGGTCCCCACTAAGGGGATCAAGCCTGTATCTCCCACTATATGGAAATAAAGTATAAAAAAACTATTGACATTATTGAACTTTATCATTAGTTGCTATTTCTTCAAAAAATTATGTATTTATAGCCTTTAATCTTTTGATCAGATCTTTGCCTTTCCAATACTTCTCGATGGACTCATGCCAAATAAGATCGAGCAAGATGATCTTGCTATATAGCGATAGTTCTAAAACCGAGAGACTTATGGAATTCTCCAAAACTGGTCGAATCCAGTCCAATCGACTTGTTTACAGCTAGACCGCGGCATATTTCAGTGTAACAGTAATGTCGCGTTGAGGACAGACGCTGTTGAAATCGACTCGGACCAGATTGTTTACGTTTAAGATATAGATAGCTAATGGACACGTGAGATGCCGACTGATGGAAGTAATGTGGATACGACATCCTAAAATGTATATATAGTAACAAATCAAAGCTCACTGTCATATTTTTTCTTTTGGTACTGATTATAAAGCTGTTCGTTCTAACGGTTCTACACTGATCTATTTGACAACGCTAGGTATATTATATAAATTCTTTTTGAATTACTTCAAAATAACGGATATTTTCTCTATTTCCTAATTTTTTAGGAAAGAATCGTCATTTCCGTCGAATGACATCGGAATCTCTTACAATTCACGCAAGATCCGCTAACAGTGTAAAAATAAAAACTTTATTTCAGCGGTAACTTCTAGCATTACTTTTAAAATTTCCTATAACACCTCATCGCTCTTCTCATGCTACTTAAATCACCATGTTCGGATATGAACATTTTTCATAACAACGATGGGAATGCTAATCCCATCCATACAACACCATCGCAAGTATCGTTAGTTGGTAAAGCCGCCACACTGGTCACATCAGGCCGCGCGCCGGGTCGACCGGGCGGCCTTCCTTGGCGACAGGTCAGCGCTAATAGAGCGGGTCTAGCTTGCGAAACAACCTGCGCCCGCGCACCGACCAGCAGCCGTGGGTTTCAAATTGAAAGCTTGTTGACACTGGCCAATGGGCAATTAAAAAAATTCTGAGAAGGAAGCGGTAAAAATACAGAAAAAAAAGAAAATCAGGTATTCCATCACCGTTTTCCTTCCTTCCTAGACGGTTCCTCACAAGTCGAGAATTAAAATCCCTTTTACACAGTTTTGTCAGTAACTTGTATTAGACAGACTGGGGCTAGAAAAACAGAATACCTTGAATGAAGACAACATTTCTACTTCAAGGACAGTATTTATCCTGCCAGTAAAAGAACGTCATGATGAAGTCTATTATCTTCACCATATTACTATACAGCTGGACAAAGACAAAGAAATATTATTATAGATAATCTTAATTTGTAATTTGAAGAACAGTACGACTACTACGAATATTGAGGATTATACAACGTAATCCTTTTAAGAAACTTTTTAAATCAAGACGGTGATTAAAAATTGTTTTTTTGGAAGTATAAGATAAGTAATATTTTACCGGTAAATCAACTAACGTTGGTGTTGGAGACGATTGATGAGAGTAAAGTGGACGGAAAGGAAGACCAATGAGGAAGTTTTGAGGATGGTAGGAGAGAGGCGAAGTTTGATTGGGACCATGGAGTATAGAAGAGGAAAAATGTTGGGCTGGTGCGACATGACGACCTTTTTAGGACAATAATGGAGGAAAAATAGAAGGCAAAAGAGGACGTGGAAGACCGAGACGTACTTTTATGGACCAAGAGAAGGAAAAAGTTGATGTCGTGTCGTGAGAGGTGGCGATTACTCCACGGACAAGAGCCTTGCTCTTAAATTTAATATACCTTATATAAATCAACTAACGTTGTACGATTTGTCCCTGCAACTGTCTGAGCGTAATAATTTACTAATCCTATTAACACATTCCAAACTGGATTGACAAATTAGAAAAAAGCCAGCTTTTGTACAGGAAGACAGTCCAAGGTTTGACATCTTAACTTATTGACAAGTGAGGGTTGGATGTAATGTACTTCTTTAGTTCCGCACTCATCAGCATCAGCTTTTGTTCCTTCCTAAACTCTCAACAGAGTAGATTTTTGTGAAGTTTTTATTTATGAATCTTTGATTTCTTTAAGGTGTTCGTTTTGACTAGATACCATTAAAAGACATGGTTGTTGAGCCAAGTCAGAGGATATCTGGTGATTTGTTATTTCTGAGAATAAAGTATGTTCTCTGTATGGGTGGAAATAAATATTTATTATTATTATGTTGAGTCAGACTTAAAAACCCATAATGCAATAATTTCTTTAAAAGCGTGTGCAAGTTTCCTCAAACACTTTTTAATACTAACAGTGTCAGTAAAAAGACACCTCTATATATTGGTTCATAATAAAATCTGGTTTTGAAATTATGATCTTTCATTTAAAAAATTGGTTGAACTATTTGCCTTATAAATCAATTTAATTAGGGAGGTTGAATTCCTGTTAACACCTCTTGAGTCGGCGCGCGCGCAGGCCAGATGGATCGTAAACGGGCCATTTTGTACATTTCTGCATACATAAACATAAATTAGAGCCACACGCCGCTCTGATATACATACGAGTATAAACAAATCTTATACGATGTATAGGTCAACACAATGTTTGTACAATTCCAATATTAATACTTTAATGGTAATCAGACAAATAAAATAATGCATAATAATGATAGACGATTTTGTGGTTAGATAAAAGATTCTGGCCTTTAAGTTACATTTTCTTCTGTTCTTACCAAATAGGTTGCAGTAAAACTCTGAAAAATCCTGGTGTTCGAATTTATCGAGTTAATCATCCGCAAAAAAAATCTGACACGGTTCATATACTCGTATTGACTATTTCAGAAAACAATTACCGTGACCAATAGCCAAGCCTTCTACAGCATCGTCTTTCTTCTCAGACAACAATGATTCCACCTGCAATGTCCTAACCAAGGTGCGACAGTTGACACTGTCCCCATCCCCACCAGGATTTGTACCTCTTGAATGAGAGCCACGAAAGCTGTTACTTATTACAAATACCTTTTAGTTGAGAAATACATGGACTTTCGCACAATATCTCTAACAATATACACTTCACGATAGAGTCGTAACTCCTGCGCAGGACAGGAATACGACGCCAATGGCCTGCTAATCCTCCGCTAGCCAACTCCACTGTGACGTCGCCTTATACTTTCACAATAGGAATGCGTTCACAATGATTTAGTCTTAGTAACTTATCAGCTTGGAAATATACAACAGTGTACAACATAGACTTCAATAACTTCAGATAATAGTAGTACCTATCTTTTAGTTTAAAAAATTTATTAACATTTAACTTACGGAGGCGTTGTCACTTCTTCATCATGGCTTTTTTTTCGAGTAATCGTAGGTACATAATAAATTCTAAACTTAAAAACATTGCCTGGTTCCCGTGCACAAAGACAGTGATTCCGCCATTAATGGTAACTGGTAACGGTTCTGTAAAAATATTAATCCCATATTTTTTAATACTCTTTTGGGTCACGCTGTACTTTTAGGGAAAGTTGTTCACCAGCAGGAGAGGAATGTCTCCAAAGGAACTCAACATCGCTACGAAAAGTGAAAGAGACGTTAAGCTTATCATGATAATATTCTCAGCGTTTTATGCTCGACACTAAAACCCTTCCAGTTGCAAACATCGCAGTCGTATTAAAATGTCGGTGATATAAAATACGTATTTACTGGTACTGTTAGATGAATAATATGGAAAATGTTATAAAAAAGTCTCGACCAGAATTTATTTGTTAATTATTTCGTTTTTTTTATTTCCTTTCACTCATCATCATCGTATGGGTTGAAAGGTCGACAACCGACCTCAAAAACCCTGGTTTCAGTGTTATAGAGCCGCCAAAGACCACTGACTTGGCTCGTGTAATGACTAGATAGTAGCCGGTACCAACGGCTTAACGTGCCTTCCGAAGCACGGAATTAACTTTCTTTTCGGACAATCAGGTGATTCAGCCTGCAAAGTCCTAACCAAACTGGGGAAAGTCTCACAAAGATATTTTTGCTTGACAGTGTACCCCACCGGGAATCGAACCCGGAACCTCCGTAATGGGCGTCAAAATATCGACCACTCGGCCACGGAGGCTGTTATTTCCTTTCACTGATAATGTTTTAAATCAATCATACATAACTCGTATTAAAAAATAACACATGACACACTTAAAAAAGGGAAGTAGGGACTGGCCAAATGCTTATTTATTTATTTATTAAAGTTAACATTTCTTTTTCATTACTCATACCCTGAAAGTAGTTCGGAAGTTGCCTGAGGAGCGGATTGAAGGTAATACTTTTCAGCCCGGAGGGAGAATCACTTACAACTGACAGCTGTCATTCATTCATTAATTTTCATTCATTCTGGAAAATTATTAAAAAAAAACTGGTTCTAATTTCACATTTCTATTGAACTATGTTCCATATTTCTATACAGCCACTCAATTACAGCGCAATGTTAAATTGAAATAACATAAAGTTAAGTATTAATTAAAGAATATATATTTTTTAAATGACTTTATTATAATTAACTTTCAACTATTTCTTTAAATAAAATAGATTCGGGCAAAATATTTAACATTTTTCAATGATGGAAATTAAAAATAATGGCACGGCCACAGCAAAAATTAAAAAATAGGCGGGAAAGCAACAGTCCGATTATCATTTGTTTCTCGAGTTGTAGGGTTTTGTTTACAATGAGTTCATCTGATTCAGATATTATTATGGAAGTCACTCATTTTTTCTTTAGCTAATTCGTTTTTTAATTTTTACTTTCCTTGTATTCGTAATGAAAAGCACAGTGTTTACTTCTGGTTAAAGACTTATTTGGTGCCTCGAACTATTAGGGCCCTCGCAACGCTCAGGCCCCAAACCCCGTCTCGGCGTTAAATAAGTTAGTTTCACCCCTCGTATAACAATGTACTATTATAATTGTGTTAACATGTACATTTTTCCCTATAATGTTTTAATAACACAAGTGAATAACATGTTATGTGAGAGTAACGGTGATGATCGTAAAGCACACCTATAATTTCTCAAAATTTGGAGAAATCACTTTTGCACTATGCTCTAAGTAATAAAGATAATTCTAATTTATTTGACAGCAAACTTAATAGGTTATAGGAATTCGTCGTGGAAAAAGAACTGGTTGTAGATAACTACAGATGTGTGACTAATTAACAAGAAGAAGCAAAATGAAAGAAGAATGGGTCTAATTAAGTTAGTATAGTATTAGAAGACTACACAATGTCACTGATTAGTTTTTGATATTATTTATTATCTAAAATACCAACCCACACGATGGAGAAGAAGAAGAAGATTAAAATAATAATACTCACAATTCCAATTTTAATCCAGCCTCGAGATTCCTAAAAAAATTAGGGTATGTAGTGCATATTAATTTAAAAAAAATCTAATAATATTGCATGATGTCTCTTACAGTAATTTCATCTAACTACAAAATCTGCCATAAAACAAAGTCTTAAATTAACAATACAGGCTCATCTATAAGGTTGTCGTTACTTGTACAGGGTGTGGTTAGAGAAAGTATTTTCAATTCCGTGGTAATATACGATCACGCAAATGACTATGATTTTGGTGAACTGTGCCATTAGAGCTATATAGATGTCATATAAATGGTAGATTTACGAGCCTCTGTGGGTTGAATAAAGATTGTTTAAATATGTTGTATTGGTGTTATAAAACAGACGTATTTTGTTCGCGTTTATGGCAACACATCATGACATTTAAAGACAGGAAGTAAGCATTTATAGAAAGAGTTTACTAAAACGAAATTATTGCCGTTACGATTACATTTGAGCAAAAAAAATACTTCATTAATGATTTTCAAAGGTAAGATTTATTTAAATTCCAAAAAACCTCGCAAATATAACAATTAACTAACACAAAGACACAGTTAACGACTTATTTCTTGAAGTGGGACATTTACATTATAGACATTGTAGAACCCTCGATACGAAGAGCTAGAGATCTCAATACAAAGGAGAAGAGATCATACCCAGGCATAAATTACGGCAACAGCTTTTCGGGAACTTACAATATTCGTCACAATTTTCGAGTTTCTTTATGTATAGATAGGTACGTTAGTTTTTCTCACAAAAAATTATAATCCATAGTCTTATTTTTATTTCCAAACTAGATAGTAATCAACATCGCATATCACAGTACAATTTATTCTATACTAGCTAGCGGTCCGCCCGCGGCTACGCTCGCGTTGTAAGATTTTCCCGTGGGAATAAGACTTTTTCCCGTAAAAAGTATCTTATGTGTTAATCCAGGGTACAGATTATCCCTATTCCAAAAGTAGTTTTGCGTGAAAGAGTAACAAACATCCATCCATCCATCGATACTTACAAACTTTCGCGTTTACAATATTAGTAAGGATGCTAAGACCTAAATACAAGCTTGACTTTAAAATAACAAACTGTTCATAGTATTACTTCAAAAACCAATTCAGATTAATTTATTAAGGTACTGAAATTTCCAATAGCAAGTTTCTAGCGTTATTTTTGTCAAAAGCCATGCAGTGGACCGGACAGGCCGTAAATTCAACTGTCTAATGACACCATTGACGCGTGCGTGATACTATTGGGCTCAAGCCTTTCCCACCGGTCGACTTCTATACAGCCGTTTGGTTCCGTAGAGATGTTTGGAAAAGAGAATTTTTCAACGTTTAGTGTAATGATCAAATATTTGTAGGTGGAAAAGACATGATTTCACAACATTCTTTACAGATTTTTTTAGGAAATATTTTCCTGTCGTCTATTTATTCTGTATCGTGATGATCGTAGGAAACAGCACTTTAACAGTAAAATCTATAAAAATCTTTACACCCCTGTTATGCTAACCAGCAGATAAACTAGATATTTTTACCACGATTCGTTCTATTTCGCTGTTGCATATTAATCTTTTGTCTAGCAAATTGCGACTAAGGTGGCATAACGTAATAGCGTATATTCTACGGTCGTACGTGTGGTCATTTCTTTGAGGCGACTTCGAAACCGCGTCGAGTATAAACAATGCCTGGTTTATGAGCTGAACGGTGTCACTCGGAGTTTTGTGCCAGTGCGGTGTGACTAAAACGAACATTCCTTTGTGTAGGGCTGTCTACAATATTATCAAAAGGGAGAACTGTTTACGTAAAACACAGATAACCAGTTCTCTCTAATCAAAACGCTATAGATTATATAATAAAATAAAAATAATTGACAGTGATCCTGCACTCCTTAAAAAAAACTATTTCGGTAAGTTGATAAAGTTCACAACCTAGTCAAAGTTACGATATTTGTAACACAAGTTTCAATTATTTCAAAATATTTATTTTGTGGTTTAGCAGATCTTTTTTAATTTCAGGTATGTTCGACTATACCTGTAATTAACTAAATTATAGTAACTATGCTACGGTTCGTTATAAAAGCTAATAAAATAAAAATATATGGATATTCTAGGTAACCATCAAATCTTCCATCAAGAAAACTAAAAATAGAGTTTCTATTTAATTCACCGTAAGGTGCAAAGTTCTGGCAAACAAGGATCGGAATCGGTAATTTAACTAGATTTCGCGTGTCAGTTCCGGTCGCGGTAACCTGCGCGAGCGCACACGAGCATTCGGCCATTATCCTCACAACTAGGATCTATTGAAGGCCAGCGCTAATTAACCTGCAAAGGAAACCTTCGCATAAGCGATCATTAGAAAAAAGTGTTTATCGGATTACTCGATTTCTGATCATCCGCTACCATTCAGATAATTTATTTTCACTTATAGATCGTGATTATGTTAGGTTAGTAGTAACAGTGACTTGACCACATTTTGGTATTATTTATTTGTGTCTTGTCCTGTCCAGATCAATAAGTCAGAAAAAGTTTAGAAATATAATAAAATTACCTATAATATGACTTAAGTTTTTTTTTGTTCCATCACAACATTTCAAAACTTTTTTCCGACGTCCTAATCATCATCATAATACCAATTGGTTTGAAGGTCGAAGACATCAAAAGTCCTGTAGTTAGAGTTATTGATCCACCAAAGACGTCAAACATGGCTTCTAAAGAAGAATCCTAAATGGTTGAACTGACGACGCCTCGATCCATTTGAGAGAATGTCGACATTGCCACTAACGCGCTTCGAACCGCACTATCAATTAGTGAGGATTCCTAATGTCAACCTTCAGCCTGCATTTCTAGCGGTGTTGCTAACGTTCAAACACATTCTTTCGCTCATACCTAAATTAAAATCGAAGATAAATTTGCTTGTTCAGTCCAATTGGGTATTTATTTTGTATTGATTTATTGTAATCCTATTTCTTCTTCATTGTGCATGTTGTAAACTCAAAAACCGACCTCACAAAACCTGGTTTCAGTGTTATAAAGCCGCTACCAAAGGCCGCTACATGGCTCATATAAAGACTACTTTGATACAAGCCCCAAAACATTTTCACTCCGGAAATACCTCGAAATGTTTAGAAAAATAAAAATACATTTTCATTAATGAAAAGTCGAGAGAGAGAGAGTTGAGTTATCAAGTCAACTAAATTAATAAAATTAATTCTATTAATTTAGTTGACTTGGCAACTCTACACAAAAATCGAACGAAAGCAGTTAGCCTCCGGCACCGGCGTCGCAGCTTCACCATCGCACCAACAAAACATAGTTTCGTAACCAAACTCTAATCACATTATAAAAAATATATAAAGAGCGCAGTAACCGCATGAGGTCCGTTGATTTATCACCACAACCTTGCGCCCGCGATGGTTAAACCGTTTACAACACGTATGATGAATATTTTGGGATCGATTTTTGTGGCTCCAGCAATTATGGTAAAGGTTATCCTTTACTTCCGCTAGGTTATGGTTCTTAAGTCGATTTCCTTGTGTCTAATTGATGATAGCGCTAAATGCTTGGAACGAGGAAGAAATGAATTCAATGTAGCCCTCAGGCATGTTTGGTAATTCATCTGTGTTGTGCATGTTTCTAATTTGATTATAAATTACCAATTTTAATTAACAGATTAGTTGACCGAGCGAGCGAAGCGTCTCTGTTTCAGCTTGGCCAAATTTGCTTTTGTATGTCCATCTGTTTGTGGATTTGTTTGTTTGTTTCACTCTACAGGTCGCGTTTCTCAACCGATTCTCGTGAAATTTTGTGAGCAGGTTCGATAAATTAATCGAATTTTTAAATAAAATAATATAAATTAAATTAGATAAAATAAATAAAAACAAAATAAAATTTATTAAAATAAAATAACATAAAACAAATAAACTTAAAAAAAAAAAACAAGGTGTCGGGGATGTTTGTCGAGAAAAAAAAAATTGAGAAGATATATACAGACTCGCGAGGTCTGTAGACAGAGCCACTCGTATATTATTTTCCAAAGAATAACGAACGGGCGTCGTCAGCGGGTATCTTGCGTTTTTTCGATAGGTACGCAAAACATGTCCTGAACAACTTTGATTTGTCTGCAATTACAAACTACAAACATAAAAATCTATTGCAAGCACGATACCAAACACCTCACAATCCACCCTCCAATCAATCTGCTCACTTCATCGGCAGCAAATTGCGCAGTTGTAATTACCTCAGTCCTGTACCTCCTACAGAATTCGCCCGAGGAGTGATGGTCATGCGCCTTAATAGGTTATCAGCGCGGCTCGCGGCGCAGGCGTTATGCGCTTTGAGCACGCGAACCCACGCGCACCATGCGCCTTGCGTCGCGACGCTGATTTCGCCGGCCATTATTGTTTTTTTGGGTCCCAAGGCTATTTAGGAATGATACAAAATTTGTTGTTGAAAATATTATTTTTGATTGTTAAGTTGTTTTCGACGAAGGTTGTGGCAGGTCGTTTAAAATTTTTGGACGATCTCTTGTAGAATATGGTCGTTTCAGTGAAGTAGACATTCGCGGGAAATGGCCGTTCAATTCTGAATTCATTAGTAACAATTACCTAAAACGTTAACTGAACTACTTTGGCGGCGATTCTCTTTCAGGTTATTGCAAATAACGTGCAATCCAATCGTATCTAAAGAGATAAAAAAGTATTATACTGTCGTCTAGCCAATCTTAAACTTAGACACGTCTCGCGAGTCACCGTCTCTCATCCAGCTGACTGCTTTACTAAACAGAAATTCCCGCAGCTCCATAAAGTAGGAAACCTTTCAAACACCGTCAATAAAGAAGTCCGAACGAACAAATAGCTGGACTGATAAATGAAGGCCGTTCCAACTAATCCAATATTTACAATCTGGTATTCCAGTGCTGTGGCTGGCGACTCGCCGCTACCGGCTAGTTCCAACAACTAGACTAGGCGGGCTAAAGCAACTGATTAAGTAGTAAAAGCAAATCGTTGCGTGCTCGGAAAGTTTGCTTTGTAATTCCAATGCTAAAGTGATGACTAATGGTGTTTATAATAAAAATAACTTGTAGGTACATTCCAAAACAGGTAATTTTATTTTTTGTGTAAATTCAGGTGTTGCTAGAATACTTAAAGAGAATTATGAAAGGCAGAGTGCTCAAATGGAACCTTACGGGAACATATGACTAAGTGGCTCAGTGAGCTGTAGACCTCGCTTTTTTTTTTTTAGTGGCTGATTTATGATTTTTTTACGTTCCAACCCTTATAACTTCGTATTTTTTTTATTGGTTGATAAATGTGACTGTAGAGAAAAACAGCTTTAGCGGTGGACGTTGTAAGCTGGCAACCCTTAACTCCGTCATTTTTAAAATTTCCAAAAACTGACTGGACAAAAATATTAAATTAATTTATCGAACCTGCTAACAAAATTTCACAAGAATCGGTTGAGAAACGCGACCTGTAGAGTGGAACAAACAGACCGACAGACACACAGAGATACAAAAGCAATTTTGGCCAAGCTGAAGCAGACACGCTTCGCTCGCTCAGTCATTAAAAAATACACCAAACATAATTTTGTAGAAATACTTAAAGAACCCTTAAGACTCCTTCAATTATCAAAATTTAGCCTATCTCTGAATTTGCCGTGTGGTGACGGCAGAGTATAATACATTTGTCACCAACCCCTACTCTTCCCGTGGGTGTCGTAAGAGGCGACTTAGGGACTACACATTGAACAGGGAACGGGCGGCAGCGCTCTCTGATATAGTAACCTTTTAATCTGCGATCTCCAACCCGCCTGCCAAGCGTGGAGATTATGGCAAAACCCTCCACTTAAGTGGAGGAGGCTCATAGTCCAGCAGTGGACTGTAGCGGGCCGTTGATGAGCTATCTCTGAATGTCTAGTAAAAAGCTAACCCTTCTTTTCGCTAGTTTCAGTCGGGTAATAAGTTACTGCCGGCCGGAGGCAGTCGTCGGCCGATCGTCCGCGCGGGTGTAATTCTATTCCGAATGTGTCCCGGAGCGCTGAGTCCGGGCCTTATTCGGACAGGATCGGAACTTCAAATCCGATAATTATGTTTCTATCATTCCTCTTTCTCATTTGGAAACTTTTTTTTAGCTAACTGAGGAGACACTTTACTGAAATGAGTATTTCTGAATGTGTCATTATCAACCAAATCCATTAGCTACTCCAATTTCACATGTATTAATATTCTATGTGTGAATGTATATAGGTATTAGGTATATATAATATATATATATATAACATCTACAGTAATTTAAACTAATGACACAAAATATTGCAATGCATAAACTATTTTAAAGACTTGTATTTTTTCTGGTAAACGGCAACTTGAAATCTAGAGTCATCATCTTAATTTTATCAAAGTAATTTAATCCCGAAAAAAAATTATCTCACATCTAACAAGTAACTAAAAGTTATCCTCCGTCAATAACTTATCAAATCAAACCACAAGATCTCTGCGTATCCGAACGAACCCGAATAGGAATCCAAATTTCCTGAGCGACCATTACAACTTATTTCGCAACTATCGGGATTCGCGTGTCCACTGCTAAACACGCTACACGCCGCTGGAATTTGAGAATTCCCGATCGCCAAATTTGATTGAAGGACTGAATTCCTGCCGCAGTTCGTGCGTTTCGAGATTAGAATTACCGAGATTAACATCGTTGAGATGACGGGGTAAGTGGCTCGCGTGGTGGAAATGACTGCAAAAAACCATGACGCGTTATAGAAATGGGGCATTTTGTTGTGATTACTATGTTTTCTCAGTTAATTTTAGCGACACTGATTTTTAGAGATTCCAACTGCATCTGATTTAAGGACTAAATAAGGTCTTTCGAGGTTAGAATTAGCTCATATGTCTTCATAGGTCAAAAAGGTTTGCTAGTTTTTAAATCATATCTGCTAGAAATGCTTGTACAAAACTAAGAATTTGGATTAGGTACCTATTGATGCCAAAGCAGCCAATACTAGTCCCCTTAAACTTTTTTATTGAGTGTATAAAACCAGCCAGCTTCTGTATTTGTTCACATGAAATTAAAAGTTAACCTAGATCAAATCACTTCTAATAGTCAAACCCACAGCAACAAAAGCATTTGTGAATGTCCTGTCCTAACTGTTGTTATGAGGACTGTCGTTCCCGCTCCCACCGGCCGGCGGCGCCGACGCACGACCGAAGAACGTGATCTCAATGAAGATCTAATCTTCAATTGTTGTATTCGCACCTAACAGCTGACACTGATGGATTATTCAGCAATTTTAATTACCTTTCGCTGGTTCAATATTTGCATTACTCATGTGCTACTTACGTATGTAAGGTGCTATTAAAATTGACATTACGTACGATTTATTGATCTATTCAAAGCAGCGTAGACAAAAATAATGTAGAATGGAAAAAAATATGGATTGTGATTGTTTTAACTAAAGACAATTTGAAGCTCTTCTAAAATTTGGTATTAATACAGTCAGCTAAGCTTTAAACTGGGTTGAATTATTAACAAAAACACTCAAAAGGACATTTCGATTAGGAGGTAAATACTCATAAACCTCTACTTGTATAAAATAACAGTATCAATAATCCAATAGTACAACATAAAGGTCTGTTCAAACGGGCAGCGGTAGCGGCAAGCGTCACGTGCCTCGTGATCCCGCGTGATTTATGACCACCGCGATCTCTTCCGGGTGACACGAGCGAATCATACCTACCACTATAACGTTCATGAACGTTATATGAATACTGGGTCACAGGGTAAATAGTTATAAGAGTTAAAACTCCCATCACCTTCCTACTACCGGATGTCCAGACACTAATAGGATGCTATCCGCATTTGGCTGACACACGCTCGCTCGCGTGAAGTGCTTTGGCTTTTACATTTGGAGAAAATGTGGAACTCTCTCTATTCTCGGGTGCTTATAAACTAAATATTTTCAGACAAATTCTCTTACTTTCTGAGCATATTTCGCTCTCTTTGAGGTTATTTCGTAGTCGAGCCAAAACTTTTATTCCTGATAAATACGTACTTGAAATGTCTTTGACTACTGTACTTTTACCTTTTTTACATTGGTCTAGCCTTTTCATTTCTTTATACCTTCTGAAATGACCATCGTCGGACGGGCCGATGTAAGATTTAACAGGAATGCACGTGGCATTTAAGAAATACAAATTAAAAGGTAAATAATCTGCAGAATTTGTAGATATTGAGTGGTATTGACAATTCAACTGAGTTTATTCTTAAACTAAGTAAAAAATGTGAACAGGTAAGCCATGTTGTCTAGCAGTTTATAGTTTTGTTTGTGTCGTGCGCGGGCTGGAGGTCTATTCTACACATTCCATGGATTATATAATTTATAATGTTCTATGTATTGATATTAAGTTCAAATTATTTATTTGTTTATTTTGTAGATTTAGTCTTTATCAACGAAGAGGCTGGTAGTAAGACGTTGCTAGTTCTATTTTTACAAATAAAGCAAGTAAATTCTTTCACCGCAGACATCTTTTTCAGTTTTGAATGGATGGATGGATATCGTGTTAGTGTTACCGTCTACATGACTTTAGTGCTTTCATAAGTTATTGATATTTTTATTAAATACCTAAGAAAACATCAAGTCATGTCTCATGTAAGTTTCCAAAAGTCGTTAACGTTTCCTGCGGTCGCTACGCCGCCGTAGCAGGTTTCACCAGTTAATTCATAAATTAAATTGGTACATATTTGAAAGTCTTAATTAAACGTCTCTTATTACTCAAACAAAATGCATGTAAGTAAGTGGCTTATTACATTTAAAATAGCTTATGAAAGCGGAAGGAAAAGAACCAAAATTTGTGCTCAGTGGCGTTGTTCAACAATGGGCTGACAGCCTATGCCCATCAGTGGGCTGATGATAAAGGTACAAATTGGAAGGCGACTGCAACTGCCAACTGCCGGCAGTCGCTGCAGTTTCAGTCGGCAGTCACTGCACGTGCAGTGGGCAGTTGCAGCTCGCTTCAAACTTGTACGTTAACGATAATTGAAAATTCCAGTAAATATATTTAGAATAAACCTGGCCAGAGAGTGGAGGCGCGAGGAAGTGCCGGCGGCCTTGAGCGAATGCCGCGCGCAGTACCCGCTGTGCGCTCGCGCAACAAACTGCGCACTTCTAAGCTGGCGACGAGATCTAGCTGATATTTCAAGCAATAGTACTCGTGCTAAATGGACCACCAACAAGAAGTTTCTAGTTGGAATTTGACGATTTGGACAGCACAGTTGGTAATGTCTTTTTTTCCACGTCGAGGGTTCAGGGTTCGATCTCCGATCGTGCAGATATTTGGATGATTAAATTAAAATACCTGACTGAAGGTGTTATTTGTGTTTGTTTTTGAGTGTGCACAAGTTTTAAAACAAGTTGTAAATAATTATAGCAAATTAATTTGTACCTTTCTATGATTGAGTATAAAAAGAATACCGTACTTGATTCACAAATAGATATGCACTTTTTTCTAAAAGACTGAAAACAGAATTCTATTAGGAACCTGATTTTTTACGAATTTGACCTACTCTGCTGGAAGGAAAGATAATTTCCTCTGAAAAATGCTCTCAATATTAAATGAAGAGGCAAGGAAACTGCTGTAGTCTGCTTCAGCCTGTAAGGAGCCTGATTGCTCCCGGTTCGATCTGACATCGATCCTCGTAATGCGTTGGACGCGGCCCCAGTCATGAGAAGTTGCGAATATAAAAGTCACAAAAAGAAAGTGCTATGAGCCGCATAAGTAAAAGTACGTTAACTAGCTTTTTCTGCTAATGACACATGCTCGATTGACAGATATGTTCGGTTTTAACATGGCATAACCTTAAATTGCTCTGCAGTGTATAATCTGCGGTGGTAAAAACTATACGTTTTTTACCTATATAGTTAGAGTATAAATAAAATACTGTTTTTGAAATATCTGCTTATATTGTCTCATTAGCTGTTTATAACATCTTACTCACCCTGATATCGCAGTGTGAGGTATACCTCATAATTGCCTCGCAGATAGGTTGATATTCTATATAGAAGAAACCACGCTTTCCTTGCAGATTGCGAGGATTTGATCATTTTATTCCTGCAAAGATCCAATTTAACTGGTTGCTTTTGTTCATTCTCATCTACAATCTTCACTGACTCTTAAACTATAAATTCGCTTTCGCTAGACACTAGCTAACCTCTATCGCCGCTATGTCCTACAACATGCCCCTGGATCTCGGTATCGCGGCGTAATGGGGTGAGCGATGGCGCGCGATCCCGCATGCAACGCACGTCGCACGCGGAGAAATTACGCGCGTCCCGCGGGAACGAGCGGGATTCGGTCAATCGATGCATGCTAGCCGAGTACGTACCGTTATCCGTCCAAATCTTGGCCATTTCAATATGTATAAAAATTACTAGTCTATGTCCTAAAATTTCATTTGTATTATTTCCGTCTTGTTGGAGTTCTTTTGGGCACAAAGAGTTGATATATGTTTTAAGATTTGACTACTTTGTTCTTGACAGGTAGAAAAAGAACCTCTATTTTTTTTCAATTCTAAGATGAGTACAGTAACTCTGGGACCCCGCGCCGCTTTACCTACTTTGTACAGGTAACATCTTAAAAACGTTGTAACATATCAAACTGGAATTTGTAAAGTTAAGAAATGACGGAGGTTCCATCTTATTTTCATTATATGTATCAATCAAAAACGTTAAAGACAACAGAATGTCGTCCAAATAGACGTAATACAAAAAAATCTCTCTCCAATAACAATGAGCGTATTTCACGGCTCAGCGTGCCTGAAATAACGGAGCAGGAAAACGGCCTATTACGTAAGTGTCCTAGGGCAGGTGGAATATTCATTTCCGGTGACCGTAATAATTTTATACACTCGTATTGTGCGTACTACTCGTTTCAAAAAATGTTTATAGGTAGAAAGAGCTAAAGGAGATAGATTTTTAGATTTCTTCTAACAATTATTTTGAATAGTTAACTTTTAGTGTAGTTCTTTTTTATTTACTTGGTGACTGACTTGAATAATTTCATTTTTTTAGTGTCAACAATTCGGCGTGAAGCTAAAGTACTAAGTTTGGCAGACAAATTTACTGCAAACTTGTTGAGATGTGTCCACTTTGTACCGTTGTTTTTACCATATGGGAATATCAGGATGCCAGATCCAGATATTGTGCCACGGGAACCAGAGTCGGACAGCTAGAAAAATATGTACGAGTATTTTTGTATTATTGGGGGCCTTGCATTTGAAAAAAATAGAGGCCGAGGCTTTCCAACCATAAGTTTTTTTTTAAAAGCCCTCCGTGCGTTAAACGCCACCCCGGGGGCGGGGGGTTGAGGGGGTTGCGCCCCCCCCCCCCCTCCTAATGCGGCTTTATGCAATGTGTACGTGCGTGACAATCACACTTTATTGCCGGCGACGCGAAATTGAATGGATTCGGGATACGCGTGTTTGGCAGCCAGCCGAGACGTCTCCTGTAATCTAGATTTTAATCTGATAATGAGAGTAGATTATTCTTATAATTATCTTTATAGCGTAGTACAAGTATGGTTACTTTAGTCAAATAAGTTCCTGGTTGTACTTTAGTTAGTGTTGTTATAAATATGGTGGTTTTGGAATAGGTCAGAATGTTGCTTGTTTTATAAAATTAATAAAAACGTGATATGAGAATATTCATTACGGAGCTCAAGGTACATTTTCAGGATTTCAAATTGATTTATAACACAATTTGTTACCGTCTATTTATCAACATTATAAATACAACGGACTAGAAAGAAAGAGGAAAATCTCTAGTAATCTTAATAATCGACTGGATGGATAAGTAGTCTTGCGCATCGCTTTCTTGCATCACGTTCACGTCTAATAAAATTGCATAGTTTAATCCAAGCCTTGACACTTCCACTAATGGCTGCGACATCCAGCGCCGCAAAGGTGAAGGTTAGACTTCAGCAACTCTTCGAATTGGAATAAAATAACAAAATAAGAATAAATATAAACAAGTTTTGAGGACGTGTCCCCCCGCGCACGTCCCCTCGCGCACGTCCCTGCCCGCGTATCTCAAGAAAACGTTATTTTTTTGACAGCTCGGTGCCACCGGCCCCGCCATTTCATTCTCATTTCGTTCCATTTCAACATGCGGACATTTCTACAAGTATTTTGTAAGTCGAAGAAAAAAATCAATACGAGGAAAAATTTAAGGATATAGTGTAGGTAGAGGTTTAAAACGTTGTGGGAGGGCTTGAGAGCTTGTCGCGAACAGAGCCAATTGCAACTTTATGCCTCTAATGATAACATTAACATTTGGTTTTATGGTGACTTTAACAAACTGCGTCAGGAATTATTAAAATTTATGAAATTTACAAAAGGTTTTGACCTACATAATATTTATAATGACGTGTATACGTCTAATTACTTGTTAAATATATCGTTAGCTAATACATAACCTCACACTTATTATTCAATTAAATGATCATAAAAAGGCATGATCTTCTGATCATCATTTTAGCCAATTCATCTCACAACAAAACAAATAAACCTATTACTTTTTTCAAATGTTATTAAATTCACCCTGTACGAGAATGAATAGTTCCTCCATAGAGCTAAGTAAATACTAGAAATGAGAAATCCATCGGTCGTGGTAAGTAATCTTGAATTATTGATGCGTAGCGCGCGTACGCACTGTACATCTATTTTTACGACGCGCGCCGACGCCGGAGCCTCTTTTTATGGCTCTCATATATTTCATGCACTTGTAGAAAAAAATCCGGAATCTATTCGCGGAATTGAGCGGTGCCGATAACCGGATAGTGATTGGTGATCGGGTCCGAAAGAAAGTTTTTTTTTTTTCGATTTCGATGTATCTAGCAAGTATCTTTTATAAGAAAAACAACGGTTGGCTGTCTTAGAAAATGCGTTAAAAACATTTCCTGTTGACGTAATATTAGCAAATTATATTTTTTGTTGAATTCATGGCGATTTTGTGGTCATAATCGTGGTAAAATCAATCTCTACCATCAAGTGTGTCTCCGAATAACTGCAAATAATTTTTCCTGATTTTACAAACATATAATAAATCAATAAAAACAATTCATCCAGAATTTCTTGATTTTCACTAAGTACAGTCTTCATCTAATTCTTCACGTAGACGGTAAAGGGTTATAAGTACAGTAAAAAAACGCACTATGTCTATTACAAAAGACTCTATATTTGTGTGTCGCATGAAGTGCTATGCGCGTCTGCGCATATCGGCACAATAAACTACGATCACGATTATTGTTATGGCGTTGTGATGGCGAATACCCTGCCCGAATTGAGTTAGGTCTATACAATTTACTATATAGGCACTACAACTTAATGTTGGTATTTATTTCTCTTTCCATAAAAACAAAACTGGTTCGTTTGACAGCAATATAACTTTTGAAAACTTAATACACAATTTTTTTCTCAGCAATGTCCGACCAGATAGGTATAATCTTGGGTATAATAACAATATTTACTAACACAAAAAGCCGATCAGCAGCGATTGAAGATGGCTCAGTAGGGCGGTTTGGCCAGGTTCGAGTCCGGCCGGTCACGCCGCGCCACCGCTCCGTTAGTTCCGCCGTAACACTTCCGCAAAACACCGTAACTCACAATTACTGCGACCCCCTCAATATCATATAATACACTGGAAGAGACATCAAACATTCAGAAAACGGAAAAAAAATATATTATAATTAAAGTTGTTGAAATACATAAAGTTTTTAGCGTATTTGTATTTCCAGAAACTCACAGGTTTGGTGTTTACGAGACAAAATGCTAAATTAAATGATAAAAATAAATGAGTTAGTATTCACACTTAGTATTTCCGCTATTCTGTATCGTACAAGTTTTCTGTATTCTTGTGTTCTGATGTGAAAAAGAATAAAAATCTCGACAATGTTTTATTTTATAACGCAAAACCTTTCAATTAGTTAAGTTCGTGAAGCTTAACGGCGGCGGTGGTTCTAGAATTTTCAAAAATCACGAAAAGAATAACATTTTTACCCGACTGCTTTAGAAGGAGGGTTATGTTTTTCATACAAACTAATACGGCCGAGTCAATAAGTATGAAAATTAAAAAATGCTTTTAGCATTTTGAAAAGTTGTGAAACAAAAGATGCTCTATTTCATGGGCTGAACTACCAAGCGAGAGAATAGAATACAATAATATACGAGAGGTTTGGCGTTATTTAGCTAAAACGTTGATTTAACAAAATAAAACAATGCTTGATTCCTACCACATCCAGAAGCTCTACGTAAGTCTACGCTGGAAGCCGCTGTACATCACCGCTTAGCAATAATTTATTTGTTTACTGCCGATATTTGGGATAATTCTATTACATTATACTTGCACGCATTACCACACGACGCGATATAGATAGTAGGTACATTTGTGTAACAAATTGTATATACTTAGTTTATAAATCCTTATTAAACCTTGGTAATTTCTTGTAGTAGGCGATTTTCGTAGACGAATTTGAGTCTAAACCGCGTTTCATCATCAATATCGTCAATAGCTCATATAAACCCCACCGAGGGGCTTTAGCCCGGGGAGTGTGAGGCCGGGCGTAACACCTCGAATACAATACTGAAATAATGCACAATAAATTTTCCTTCAAATTTAAGAATATACGCAAAGTGTGGTTGCGTGTACCACGTGCGTGTGTTACTATGTAAACTGCGGAAAAATCCATGATGTAAATATTCCAAATAGGTACCTATAATAAAAAAACACATTTGTTTGTCAGTAAACAGGTACCTCACCCACCAGCAAAGCCGATCGTCTGACAGCTGCGTCTGCGCATAACAAAGTGCTCAGACCTGCATTCCCGACCAGCCAGTACTCAACCTACGGACTACAAGTACTACAACGGTTTATAGATCGCTGATAGTTTAGTCTACTATGACAATTAGTATTGAGTAGGTACCTTTGCCTATCAAAGTTTAAATACTGAAACAGTAAGTTTTCTAACTCTTGTAACAATGTTTCTACCGTGAAAAACAGAGCTGAATACCGTACCTACTATTTAAAAAAGAAACATTGCATTAAAATTACCCTTCATAATGTTAAAAGCTTTCAATATATTTATTATTATCGGTCCGCCCGCGGCTACGCTCGCGTTGTGTAAGATTTTCCTATAAAAAGTATCCTATGTGTTAATCCAGGATATTCCTCCTATATATTTTTTGTTAGAAGTTGTATTTGGACAGAAGAGCGTTTACCTTTTTATATAATTACCTACATTTAAATAAAATAACTCTCGTAAACTGTTTCATCATCCATTCGCTATAAATATCAACTTGTCTATTTATGTTGTTGTTAGGAATGCTAGTTTATCGACGACCTTGCAGTAACTACTTACCTGTATCATACAGAGTATTCATACACTTCATTGATTTTCGATTCGATTATTTTATTTTTATTACCTATGTAAAAAAACAATATTACCGAAATCCTAAGAATAATTATAAAGCAGAAAATGAAAAAAAAGTTTTTATTATCATCTGTAACAATCATAACAACTTTCTCGCTTTTTTATGAAAGAAAAAAAGAAAGTTCTGAAAATGATTATTAGTTTAAAAGAAGAATTTGAGTGTTGTTTACGATCTTGCTTAAATGATTTTTCTAACGCTTATTAAAAAACCATAGTTTTTCCTAATAATTCAGATCTCATATGAATCTTGCGCTGCACGTCTATACGACTCGATTTATAGTCTCGTTCTGACAATCTATAATAGCAATTAAAGCGGCGTAAATGATTACTATAAACTCTACTTTAATAAACAAACACACTGTTTTAAAAAAATGCGTAGAATGGGAAGTCTACCAATAAAGTTCAAACCATCAAAATGTAGTGTGTGAGTTTTTCAATGCTCTTTATTCAAATTAGCTTTATTTATATCTTTCAATTTTTCTTTCATTTGTGAGCTGAATTATTACGTAGTTTGTCTTTGATTGTGGATGTAAAGATTGCTACTCGAGTATAAAAGTTGATCCACTGTTAATATAACCAGAAATGGTCCAAAATTACAAATTATATTCCTACACTTAAGATGTTTGTAGTCTTATTATTACGGGCCTCATTTTTAATACCTCATCTCTACTTACTCGAAGCACTTACAACACTTACAAGATAGTAATTGATATTGACAATGATAGTTTAAAAATGGAACGCTCAAGGGCGACGCGGGCGCAGGCAGGTGCAGCGTGATTACGCGAGATAATTGAATTATTTCGGCCGAGATTCGGCTCCTCGCCCGCAGCTATCTCTCAATGTTTCCAATCAGAGAATAGGTTGTCTTACTAATATATAGATGTGACATGAAACGAGGCTCAAATTCCTTCAATAGGGATGATGCCTCTGCCTGGGTAAAAAAAAACTATTTTGTCCGTCAGTCAGGTAACACAGATACACGAATTTTCGGTTTCTCAAATTAACAAAAAAATATATTTAGTCACAACTCGGTATGAAATTGACTCAAGCGTGAATCATACTCGTACGCTTTTTCAACTCAATATATTATTTCCGTAATTTTTTGATTACGAGAAAAAATAAAAAATACTCGTCCAATATTTTTAATATTCTACCTGATAAAAAAATAAAAAAGTAGTCATCATCATTTGTTTTCTAGAAATAAGTAAACGTAGTATGAAAGTTCAAATACGCTTTCAGGAAGTATTAACTCCTTATACCTACATATATATAGGTAGCTTTCTAAAATATTACATTTGTCCAGCCGGTAATAGTATTTATACGACTATATTGAGTAACTTTCTTACTTTCTTTCTTTTCTTAGTTCGCGTTCAAGTCACACGGATTTTTTAACAGTTTTTCGGAATCGTTATTCCGTCCTTTTTAGTCCTTCTTATTACTCGTATATGTCTGACATTTTACATTCAGTTTGTCTCTTCTATAAATGTTTTGTCTTACTCTTGGTATTCAAGTATCGATATTCCTAATAAGCGGTGTAATAGCCGGGAGGCTCGCAACATTACGGACGAATTTTTACGCGGTGTCTAATTTATCTTCATATCGGCATCAATTCAGCTCCGAAACCGTAAAAGGTCAATTAACGACAAACACATGTTAAGCTATTTGCTCAAACTTTAAAAAATATCCAAAATTCTCATTTTTTTATTAAGGATGATACAGTACTTACAGTAGCCACCACATGCAGCTAGACACTTGCATATGAATACCGCTCACACTGCTGCTGCTACGAAATAAAGGTCAAAGTGTCCAGCTGGCTATTTTACATCTCTTAGATTTGTCATTACCTTTTTGAATGAATGAATGAATAAATTTATTTTTTGAGTGAGCTCATTTCATATTCTGCAGATACTGTGGAAGTATATAACTCTATTTTTCTTTACTTCTTTAACATAAAATTCTTTCAGAATCACAGGCTCATTGGGAAACTCAGAGTACTTTACGAACTATGTTAATTATGTGCTTATAAAAAAATTTCTTCATACCTATACCTTCACTCGTAATGTCTACAGATGATCTATAGGCTATAGCATGATGTTTAATTGAGCAATGTCTACTAATGGATCGGTTTACACTCCAATTGATGATGATTACGATTTCGGTTGAGGCATCAAGGGTGATCGAGAGGTTTAAAATCAAGAGTAAAATACAAGTAATTTGAAAAGTAAATAGCTGACAAAGCAGACACACATAATTATATTATGATCATTTTAACAGCATCCGCAGCATAGTGGATATATTTTGATGGTCATTGCGGAGTCTCCAGGCTTGAATCTTGGTGAGGATGCTGTCAAGAAAAAGTACATTTGTGAGACTTTTCCCAGTTTGGTTAGGACAACATTATAGGTTGAATTACCTTCGAAAATATAGACCATTCCGTGCTTCGAAAGGCACGTACTGATCAAGGCTTCTGATTACTCAGACCTGTCAGACCACAACCAGTAGGTAACCTTTAGAGTAACGGGCAGTAGACGAGCAATATGTCTCATCCTGTCTTTAGTTAAGATATCAAGACTATCATTAAGGATGCAGCATAAGGAAGTAAGTAATTATCACTCAATTTCTAAATTTAGAATTAAGACAAATACGTCATGTCTTCCGCTAAGTCCTATTTTCTTATCTTTAAATAAATGAAAACGAAAGGTGGTAATGATAAGTACTTGTATGGGTGAAAGAGTTAGTAAGAGAATTAATTGTCTATTTACAATTCAAATAAGGCACTTATTGAGCTAGTTATCTTTAGTGAAGAATTAGGAGCTCAACTGCGCGTGGCAGATGCGCCTGTCTAGTGATAATGGTGATGGGAAGATCGTTATTATCTTAATTTTATCTTTGAGATTATGTAAAGACTAGTTCACACGAGCGTGAAAGCGCTAGTCGGTTAGAACAAAGCACTTTTAGGTACTCTATAATATTTACTTAAAACTCTATTAAAAATATTACTTATATACGAGTATATACTGCTGTCCGTATACATTCGCTTTGTTTTCGTAAGAATAGGTAACTTTTTCTGCACTAGAAATTAAAGTATATATTAGACTTATAAACTAAGTCAGCTAAATGACAAAAACTCAGCCCATAAGTAATACCAAACTCAGCCCATAGGTAATACCAAACTCAGCCCATAGGTAATACCAAATTGCTTTTGTTCTCAAACTGAGCCCATAGGTAATACCAAATTGCTTTTGTTCTCAAACTGAGCCCATAGGTAATACCAAATTGCTTTTGTTCTCAAACTGAGCCCATAGGTAATACCAAATTGCTTTTGTTCTCAAACTCAGCCCATAGGTAATACCAAATTGCTTTTGTTCTCAAACTCAGCCCATAGGTAATACCAAATTTATTTTGTTCTCAAACTCAGCCCATAGGTAATACCAAATTGCTTTTGTTCTCAAACTTTTCCGAAATCTCATAACACAATTTTATACTTTTCATACCAACCATGGACAAACTTTAGTCTTTGGTACTCGTATTATTAGCTATCTTTGACGTCGAAAAATTGTATTATAGATTTTACTTCGAATAAAATATTTTCTTTGACATTACAGGGTTAGTCAGGAACTAACAAGAAGGTGGTAACATTTTCTCCCTCCACATTCCTCTATACAAATAAGCGGAGTCGATAAATCGCTTGCATTGACAAGCGTACACGGGAACAATGTTGTAAATACGCAGCCAGCTAATTCATAATGAGATGAGAGTCGTAGGCCGGGAGCCAGTGACAGATTTACAACTACGTTAAGTTTTAAAGGATGAAACATAACACTTACTCACTCAACGGCCCACACCGAGGAGGGGATAAAGCCTATCCTGGAGTAGGGCGATCAGGTCATAGTCGGCCACGCTTACACACAACCTTTGAATTTCTTCGCAGGAGTGTGCAGGTTCCTTCAACGTAAGAGCGCCAAATTAAACTGCCTACATATGAATTTTAAACTTGAAAACATACGTAACATACGGGGGTGGGGATCGAACCCACCACGTCTCCGGACGACAGGCAGCCACCCTAGCCAATCAAAATCCCTTGTTACAATTCGTAGCGCGATAATCGACCTATGTTATAATAATGTGACGTAATTACTAAATAGAACTGGGTGCAGAAATCATAAGACATGGGTCAATTTAGAGGTTTTGAAAGAGACCTGGCTTTTCCATTAGACAATTAGTTCAAGATATTGATTGCCTTCATGAGTATATGTCTCATTTTCCTCAAGGGTTGACTCATCTAGTCCTTGCCTGCTAGCTAATAAATACTTTACCTTTATTTTTTTGACGTTCAGCTCTCTGCCTAAACCGGGGGTGCAATAAATCTCCTTCCCACGTTGCAATAAATAAGGCCGCGCCACACCTGGCGGCGCGGGACGGCTGGTCTCCTACGTGCGCCCGCGCAAGGTTCCGGCAGCGTCAACGCACTGCAACTGACACGGCTGACTGACAGCTTTGTCTAGTCCAGCTGGGTAGGATTGGGCTAGGTCACAGCTAGGTATAGTGTGAAGGAATTTGGAACGATATCGTATATAAATAAAAAAGATGAGTTACGTGGGTCTACTTACTCGCAATATACAGGAGTGCAAAGAGTTTTCAGCGCTGACCATAAAAGTTTCAGTATTTTCTCTCTCTCGGTCACTCTGTAAATAAGTTGACAGGTAAGAGGCGATGTGAGTGCTTCTGTTTCGGGGGTTAATATGCTATGAAGGAAATTGGAATGCGACTTATACGCTAACTAAATGAAAACACTATATTCATTTTTTTTATTTATCTTTCTAAAAGTGAATAGTGAATTCAGTCCAGTGAGTTCAGTTCAGTCTTTCTGACACCGAATTAATATAAAATAAGAGACCAAATGATTGCTTCATTTATTTTCAGACTTTTGGTAGATATTTGTTGGTAACAATAAAAGTTAAAAACTATGTTAGTCGTAAGAACAGTAAATAACTGAGCTATATAGTCTCATCGAGTCCTCAGCACATGAAACTCGGCAAACCTAGCGAGCAGGGCAGAGTCTGTCCTCTGCCCCACCACTCTCAGGGCACTATTATTATATAAACAAACATAATATCAGTGTTCTTATATAATAGACAAACAGAATTCTAGTAAGTGAAGCTAGCATTACTTTCATAATAAATCAACGTAGTTTATATTTTTGATTCGACCATAAACAGTCCAACAAACAGTTTCTTTTTGATGCTCATTTGTACTTCAGAAAAACTGATTATCCAGTGACTTGTGTACTTCCCTGGTAGGTTAACACTTTCAATGCGTAGACACAAAATATTCATGACTTTTATGCCACTGTAGCATACTGAAACTCAAAACTACTTACTTGAGCTGTCCGATACCCAAAGTACAAGCTTTGCTTAAATTGTGTGCAAATGGGCGTGTGAGAGATGTCCCAATATATTTGTTTATTTATTTTTTATTTTGGTACATCCTAGTTAGAAGTCTTGGAATCCCAATATTTAAATGCTGGCAACTACCCCTTTTTATCTTCAGTCGATAAAATACACCTACATTTATCATGATAATTATGAAATAGCTCCTTTACAACTGGTAATTTGTAATTTTGTAAACAACGGTGATAGCCAAAGCGGCGGCTCTATACTGACATCAGGGTCTGAGAGGTCAGTGGTCTACCTTACAACTCACACGACGATGATGATGACTGTGAACATCTCCAGTTTTATTTTAGATAGTGATCTCTAGTAAGCAGTATGCAGCAGCACAGGCGTTAAGTCCTGGTCAGCAAGAGCCTCCCATTAGCTGGTCGCCGATAAACAATAACGCGCGAATAACGAGCGCGTCATAATCTACGCCCACCGGACGCCTGTCACACAAATCGCATTATGTTATTTGCGGTTGACCACAGACATAGACACAAGAAGACTCAGCTTGTAGCTGTAGACGATGGGCTAATAGTTTGCTTCAACAATTGTCAACATCTTCATACGATCTTGTTGGAACCTTGACGCGAAGAAGATATAGAACGCCTTGATTTAAAATGAGAATATTTTTGAGAATTGGGATTTTCCTGCCTTAAGATAACTTGCGTCAAATTGAGACTAAGAAAATACAAGAATTAGTTTCAATGCTTTTTATGATTTGCCCATGACAAGATTGTATCCTCTATATTGTCAAGAAAATGTAGAGCGGTATCACCTATAATTTTAGATACAGCTACGTATACCTAAGATTGAATACGGTCAACTCACGCGTCTTCTTTTGTCAGATGGCCGACTAGTTAAGTGTATTTGTGTCTCACGAAAGTTAAACTTGTCTTCTCTTGTTACATCGTCTGTGTGTTATTTGCGCGGCGTCCAATCGCCGCAGCGTTTGACTTATCGCGCAGAATGCCTGTACTGTGATCGCTACTTCACGAAAATATGCGCAGTTTTTCATCAGAAGACCGGAAAGACCTGTGAGCTTGCACAGTGGGGTGGGTTACGTCTATTGATACTTGCTTGTGCGTTGTTTCTGTTAAATATATAAAGGCATAAAGTATCAGTTACATGCAAATAATTTTAATTATACATGAATTTTGGTTTGTCTGCTTCTTGGGAGCCCACTAAAGCTCTGGTCACCCCTTCAGGGATAAGAGCGTGATCTTAATATATGATGTATCTTTTTAAAAGGCTTTTAAATGTTATTTCGAAACCATGGTAATAAACGTTAAGTTGTTCTCTTAAGAAGAAATTCAAATTTACTTCTTTTTCTTTCTTTAACAATTAAAATTATTTTATTAAAAATTATAATATAAAGAAACAGTAGTAAAGGCTTATAATATTAGCATAAGTGCATTCACCTTCACTTGTATATTTCAGTCACATTTGCATTTCTTCCAAAGAAGGTACTAAAGTATTATGGAACTATATTCTATCGTAAAGCTCACGTGTTGAAGTTCATATAGCGTCAGAGTCAGTAAGTACCAGTCGCGGCGTTACCCACTTCCTCCTTACCGCCAAGTGCAGTGGAATGTCGTCCGTGGAATGCTCGAGACGCTGGGCTCACAGGCACTAGGCACGGCCTACCATGTCATCACCAGAAGGATTTCAGTTGATAAAGATATAAAGTTAAAATTAACCCTAAGAAATAGCACTTACGTAAAGCGGTGTTACTAATTTTGTGAAAACATACTGCTCAAATAATTAATTATAATATCTGTCAGCGTCTTAGAATTTATTTTAGGATATAAAAGGGGTACGCGAAAGAATAGCAAATTAAGTCGTGGCAAAAAGTTTATTTTATTCATCAGTCAACTTCTTTTCGTCTGCTTTTGGCTGATGAAAGGAAGATAAATCAGCAATTATACTGCCCTAAATATCGGGTGCTAGTACCTAATAGTAAAATTCGTTCGTTTTATTTAACTTTAGTAATTGTTTCAGTAATATACTAATATGCCGTCCTAATCACAGAAAAGTAGTCACTAGATCATACTTATCCCTCCTTTAAATATCCGGGTGTTTTGTGTTCGTTTCTGTTTGTATCTCTATCAACCAGGTTATGATTACTAGACTGGTCGTTTATGTCTATCAGATAGATATCAGAAACAAGAAATACTCGGATGTGTGACACAGACAAACTACGCCTCTAAAACCGCCGTAAACTAGAAATAACAACTAATATATAACTAATTAGTTACCTCGCACGTGGCTTACATTTCGTCGCATAACTTGCTATATCACTTCGTATTAGATCGACATCATCGAGCGTAAGACCGCATGCGCAGCTGTGGCAATGGCGGACGATTTGTATGTAAATGGCCGCGAATTATAGACACAAACATTACAAGTAGGTTAAGGTCGATATTTGTTATATTGTGAGGAGCGAGACAAACACTCGTCGAAGTTGTTACTGGCAGTGTTGTTATCAAATCTATTATTTAAATATGACTTCTTTATAGGCTCTATCTATAGTATATTTTATTTGACCGTAATGCATTTACTTGAATAGAAATAGCGAATACAATAAAACTGAGACACTAATGTACTAATTCTTAACAAAATGCGGAATGTTTTTGGAATAAAATGGAGAAAACGGGGTCATTAACCGACTAATTTAATAAGAAATATGAGTAGATAAATTTAAAATGAGCGATAAAACTACACTAAAAAACTCCTAACCAAAAGTTTGAAAAAATATTTAGAATATCCAAAGTAGTCTATAATAAACTAGGGAGTTTCATGATGACCAAGCCGATAGAGTAGAAACTGTCTGAGCAACGGTAAGGCGCCAAAATACAAGTTTTGGAAACCATGAACACTCAGTAGAGAGAGAATTTATTTTATTACCTCTGGTCATTTCAGACGGAGAAAGCTGAGTTTCCAATGAGCAGATATTGAGTAGAGGGTCAAATATCTAATTTCTAGGTTATTATTAGTTAATTCCATTTACCGTTTCTACAAATTGGTTATCATACGTTGAGGTGTCAAGACGTGAGGACTAGACAGTTAGACAGTCTGTGCAATATTGCACTGTCGTTAGGCAAAGGTTAGACCCAGGTTATCTAAAATGCAAATTTTCTTAAGAGCTAAAAGTATTTACGCATCGAGGTAAAATATGTCTGTCTATTTACTTTCTTTAGACATTTGAAAATTTAGATGGAAGCTAAAATAAAAGAAGATAAAATAAATTTTATTCAGTGCTGTACTTAAAAATGGAAACTGTAAATGGAGAAATAAAAACAGTAATGATAGTACAAAATACATCGTACATCTAGCTTAATAAAATACATCTAACAATCCAGGGGTTGAGCCCGATAACCCACAACACAGGGTTGCCTAGTGTGGGTATTAGAAGTCAATTCTAAATATTTCCTGTATTTTCTGAATAAAGCTTTTATTTATTTATTATTTAAAAACAGTTATAAAAAAACACGCAACATTTCAAACAATTAACCTTATATTAGGTATGATGGATTGACATACAATTATCTTAGTTTAGGAAACTCTAATAAAGGCGACAGTTTTTATGACCCATCTGTTTCATTATTATTTACCATGATCTTTGCTGAAGATGATACCACCGGTATAGCTTCGAGACAAGATCCGGATCAGCCTAATTTATTCCACGTTAGATTCGCTCCTCATTAGCAGGAAAGCGGTACTTTTCTTACATTAATTATGTAAATCCGACCATAACTTAATGGCCTCACTAAACTACCAGAGTGTGGCGAATCGACCTTGAAACTTGACATAAGAATGTTAATTAATATCCAATAAAAGTTAACTGCTGCCGCGTTTTCGCGTCCGTGCGATATTTCTACAGTGTCCGCAAAAAAGCTCGCGTTTTGCTGGCATTTGTAAATTGCAAGTGCGAACATAAAAATAAACAAAGAATGGAATGATCATTAATTAGTTTCTGTACATTACGTAAACGATTACTCTTATGGCTGTTGAATATTAATAGATCATCTTGCTGATTTCAATCGTGTAAAGCAGTTTATGGAATCGCTACTAGGAAATGCCGACGATATTCACGAGACCATAAAAATCTCTTAGCTTTTACTTGTATCCATTTGCGTCTAACAAACTCAATTACGCCCTGTGCTTAGTTGGAACCCCTACCAAAAAAATCTTCTTAAATCAGGGATCCAACGATGCATACAAAGGCAAGATTGTGTACAATCAATATAAACTGAAACATTGGCTCTAAATCAGATCCGTGCGCCTTAAGACTGCAGGAGGGAGTTTAAAAAAATGTCCATTTCAGGGACGGTTACCTCACAGGGTAGCACGGGGGCAAGGAGGGGGAGGCGGGGGCTTAAACTCGAGAGATTAGGCAATTATAAGAAAGAATTGGATTAAAGTTTCAATAGTCGCTTGGGGTAGCCAACCACGCTCCTTGACGTATTGACGCTATTTAGATGTGCAGTATTACGTTTTAAAGCTAATTTTTTACCAAATCATTTGTAGACAATGGGGTAACTTCTCAGAAAATTCTGTGACTAGTTAAATCAGCTTATTTTTAATTTAATATTTGGTGTATTTCCAAGATTATGTAGCGTATTTCGTTTTAGAAATAGCCAATAAGCGTACTCAACTTCAAAACTATTAAGGAACTTTGATAAACGAGGGCATAATTTTTCGGCATGTTTCAAGCGAAATATATCCCACATTCTGACCTTTCTAAAAGTGTTCAATATTTCACTGCAAGGTTACGTTGGTAAAGAAGTCATCGGAACACCGGCGCTTTATAGATTTCAAACTAATCTATTAGGGAAACCCGAGGTCAAATGCAATATGAATTATCGGTACCTTCCTTACTGACATGACTCGGCCAATGATTGACCTTCATTAATCAAACGTGGCTAACAAATAAATCAGTTAAATACTGTTAATAGTATCGTATAATTGACAGCAAGGAAACATGGATTTGTATTTATCTATACACTTTATGCTTGATAAATTTGTATCCATCGATTTAAATTATTTTATCATTTTAGATTAATTTTGTTCAATAAATAGAATAACCGTTGAAAGACCAGAAGAAAATC
The DNA here is from genome assembly GCA_951230895.1 of Carpatolechia fugitivella. Taxonomy (NCBI): domain Eukaryota; kingdom Metazoa; phylum Arthropoda; class Insecta; order Lepidoptera; family Gelechiidae; genus Carpatolechia; species Carpatolechia fugitivella. The sequence continues at coordinate 484,487 of OX579651.1, forward strand.
CGTTCCCACATAAGTTGGAAAATATCATTACATTAAATTTGAAATCAGAAAAGAGATAAATGATTTCAATAATAAAATTATTATTTAAAAGTTGAAATCTTTCCTCAAAGAGATTTTTATACAATAAAATATATTGATGATGTTGAAGTATTTGGAAAGACATCATAAAACATTTACATTGCTTTACGTTTCAAATAGCGCATTCCATCAACTCGTGAACATAATATATCAATCCGACGATACCCTAGGGAAGTACCACGTTATTTACAACCTCAGAGACGCTCACATAAAAATCTAATGTCCGTTTATACACCATAAATCAATCGCACGAAAACTCACGCCAGAACTATTCACTAGAACCACTAGCTTGCGACACTCCCTTCCCACAATAAATAAAACTTTGTCATAATTATGAGAAAAATTGAAAATTAACGGCCAGAGAATTCCGAATTCGAAATTTGTAAATAGAAACGACGATTTGTCTTGAACATGCTGAAGTAGAAAGTAATGTCGAAACCAGATTTATTAGAATGTCTCCACCATAATTCGCTGCAACATAAAAATATATTGACTCGTGTAATATATTGGTTAGGAATTAGCATAAACAGTTAGGACGTTTTTTTGTCGTGGTTAACGAACTTCTAAAAAAAGCTTACCTGCTTTGAACCGTTGCAGAACTATATTTGTAAAAGATTCTATACTTTATTGCACCTGCTACCTTCTTTTTAATCAAAATATTTTAAAATAAATAATAATTGTAAAATAAAATAAAATATTATGGAACTTTTATTTGCAAAGAAGAAACAGCTCCTCCAGGGCTCAAACTATCCTTACATCTTTCAAATACTTTTAATTTTATTTCGTACGGTTCCAAATTAATTTGCGGATAAATTTTCCTTTATGGACGTTTCCATTTCTACTCCTTGGGGTTGGTTTTTCAACCCTCGCATGGGTGTCGTTTAGTTTTTTATCGGATGTATTTAAACCCCGAGGTTGGGGCATGGGGTACGGTATGGGGTAAACTTGTAGGAGTTTAATACTTCCTTCTTACACGTACCAGTCATATATTAGGGACAGACAGACGATCCGATGAAACTGATTGTGATAACGATAAATATTTGATTTGGAATCCGACTAATGGTAACTCTTCATATTAGATCAATGACTATAGTGAATAGGTATTGGTTGCTAAAGAATAATGCCACTTTTAAAGAAAATCACAGACTTCCTAACTGCCACATAAGTAATCATTTCACTCAGAATGGCCACAATTAAAGCGGCTACTGTATCTCAAAAAACGGGTTGTTCCATTATACTTATTATAGTGGTATTATACAGCCGTCCCCGGTAGCGTGCACTTGTCTGAGGAATCACTATCTCAATCAAGTTTAATTTTTTTATTTGATCTTTTTTTCTCGTCGGGGAGGACCGACGCACGCCGCTCTATGGCTCAGTGAAATTAAAAAGTTAATTGACTGTTTTGAATCGTTCGGAACGTCTTGTGGAGGTAATTATTTCTGAGTTATTTTGTTTTGATATTAAAGTTAAAAGTCTTGTAGAATGTTTGAAATTATTTAGTGGAATTAATAATAAATATTATGAGACTGCATCTTAAAATATCCAATACAATACCATTGTCAAGTCCACACCCGCCATATTACAACTTTGGTAGAAATAGATATTAGGTCCGATTAAAAAAAAAATACAATATGATTATATTATTAAAACAAAGATTATATGAAATTAGAAATCAGAAAGATGTGTAAATAAAGATGTGTAAATAATACATGACAGACAGATTATACGATTAGATAAGTTTTCGGGATTACAGTGTACACAATAGGAGTAGAAAAGACTCTACCTACATACGATGATATAACGGTATGCACTTAACAATAAAAAAATGCTTAGTAATCAAAACGCAAGGGAAAACAAACGGAACGCAATAGAAACAAAACATCTCGGTTTGTATCAAGAATAATTTGCAAAAAACGTTACCCCACAGATCCTGACTCACGTAAAGTGTAATGGGAAATTACTGTAAAATAAAAAAACCCTCCCCAATGTTCCGGCAATTTGGATAAGACTCCCCAGACGCGGGTAGTAAAAATTCCACTTAGACAACTCTCAATATGCACACGGTTGCTCCTTCCCTATCAGAACACTCATAAAACTCGAACAGTTTTAATCGAAAACTGCACCACCTATTATTGTTACTTCGCTCCTATTGTTTGGGGTGCATTTGCATTTGATCTTGGAAGAAAATTATCCAAATCGTTCTTTAAATCATTTCCAAGGATAAACGTATCCACCGAGTATGTTGTTATTTGGGACTCCCGTGGACAACGGAGATCAAAAAACCAATCCCAAAATCCAGGAGATCGCTATTGCCCGTGCTAATGCCAAATACTGAAGCTTTTTATGGATCACCCGCGGCTCGCTAATCCTGCCCAAAAAACACAATAAGCCAGCCGAAGAACGCGGCTAAATTATTATCCGCGCCGTTTCAACCCCACGCCGGGATCTCAGTAAAGCGTTTGATAAAGTGGATCACAAAACGCAATGTTATGATATAAATAAAAACGGGCCCATAAGTGGTCCTTGCGGTAAGCCGCTGCATAGTCGCGCTCGCGCCCCACGAGAAAGTGCTTCTATAAGCTAACCGTGCGAAACGCCTTCTCAGTTGTTATTGTGAAATATGAATTATGAAAATAATAAAAAATAGAGCGATGGTGTCGTCGGTGTAACGACGGCGGGGGTCTAACGCGGCGCACGCGGCGGCGACACGTGCGTCTCTATTCGAAAACCAAAATATTGAAAACTTTAACCGCGCTGATATAGACGATCCGAGCCATCGCTACGAAGGCCCTAATGTGACACGCGCCGCTCTTAATTTTGCCAATTTAATCGAGGAGCTGTAATTTGATTACTGTTAACTTTAACAAAATAAATTGAATCACCTACAGCTTTAAACATCTACATTTACACCCCAAGTTTTATTGCGAGCTCGTCAAGTAGCATACATCATCATCATCATCAGCTCATATAATATTTTATTTATTTCATATTTTTTAATTAAATTTCGTTCAAAGGTTCACTGCTACGTTTACGTAAGCTCCGTGCGCATTTTTAATTCCCATCATGTCCGCTGATTACTGCCATTGTCTCTGCAGGGTCGTCAATATTCGATCTCACTTAATAAGGATTATCCGGCACCCAGCACCACCCGCCATGCAGCTCGCATTCATCCAATATTTATTCGCCGCCGACGCCATTGTATTAAATACTACAAAAATTTAATACTGTTAGTGTGTGCCGCGCCGGTCTAGCCGCCGGATTATATGGGGGAGTAGTTTTTTAAATAGGGTTAGGTTTTTTCCTCCCGCGCTAAAGGGAGGGTCGTGATAAATGACACATGCACATTTTTCGAAATACCCAATTTCGGATTTAAGTCACCCCAAAGTGGCCTGGTGTCCGCTGGACAATGGGGTCGGCACAAAGGCGATCCTCTCGCGTAATTTACACCACCTTGCTTTGTGAAGGGGTATTTTTGTTTGCGCACCTCCCGCGTCGGCGTCGAACGGTTATGGGGTTTAATAATGCATTTTTCTATCGTGACGCCAAACCATTATCTAGAGATAAACTGCGCGTAAAATTGGCAGCGGAAAAACGCTAACAAGTGTGTTGTATTGACGGGTAATTGCGGATTCTGATTGTGGGTGTCAGCAGGACGTGTATTTACTTGGAGCACTTGGAGCCGGCTTTTTGTGAAAGCATGGAGTGGAAAACGTTCGCAACTCTGTAGCATTACAGCCTGACGACGGTGTCTGTTCTCGCACGCACGGTTTGCCAGTTTTTGTTATGTTTAAATTGTTTGTGTTCGTTCAACTCGTAATCGGCGCCTGTCAGTCTTATTGAACTGTAACTCATTACCAAGTCGCCATCATTATCATGTTTCACTCTCCACCACGTTTCACGTCAATTTTTTTACTCTTCCTCCTTTTCCCGCTAACGCTATCAATTTCATAAATATTTCAATGGGACTGTGATGCGTATAATCAAACCCTGGTCGCCCGAGGCCCAATAATGTTTGTCCTGTAAAAAGCTCGATGGACGGACGTAATGGTCCGTGCAGGCGCCGCGTTCAGTAAGAACCGTACAAATTGTTCCGCTGCATCGCCCGCGGCTTTGTAACGGCTGGCTATCTTGCTATTTGTAATTACGCATCCGGAAGGTCAGCTAATTGTTTAGCCGAGGTATAATGGTATAGTAAAGCTGGCGTGGTGAGCGATGTTATCTCGCGTTAATTCTGAAGCATCTTGAAGTGGTTATCAGTAACCTGTTTAATAAGGCGATGCGGCTTATTTTAATTAAAGTTCAGCTATATCATTGTCAGTAAATCATTGTCAGTAAATCACTGGAATAACTGTTAAAACGGGTGAAGTTAGAATTTTTTTACAAATATCACGTGAATAAGTAAGTCTTAATATTAAGGATAAAAAAAAATCTAATATTTCTAACTTTATACTTAGTCTTTAAGGTCTGTAATCACCAGTCTAGCCTGCTCGCTATCATGATTAATTTACTTAAGTTAATATACTTAAAGAAAGGAACATAAATTAGTTGTACTTGTAATGGGGTTCGTATCATTATTTTAATTTAATTTTGCCATTTAAATATTTACTTCGGCAAATAGTGTACCGAGTTTTATAAATGCATAGATCAATCTCTAAAGAATTTATAAACCTGTAGATGGTTCTATTATTTTGTGATGTATACTGACCCTTTACTTAAAATCGTCGTTATTATTTCCATCAAGGCTTTTACTCGATACTAAGCAAATTTCCCCACGGATCTCCGAAGTCCACTGCTAAACCACATAAACTTTATTGAGGCATTAGTGTTGTGGGCCAGTAACTTTTTTACACAACACTTAGCGCTTTTATATAGCATTACTTTCTGCACAATTAGCCCTAGCAGCACCGTTACGGAGTTTATATTTATTAGTAAATATATCGTAAATATGACTCGAACTTGTTGAAGCTGTTTGAACTTTGAGATTTTAACGTTATTATAAAGTTGTATTTGCCCTCCAGTTGTGGATTAGATTTGTAGAAAATTGTTTTTTTCTTGTTTACGTTTTCAATGTTGGGTGTTAAAGTTACTTAGGTAGGTGCAACGTCATCTAATATCAAAAATACTAAAAGCAATTGGTAGAGGGATGAGGTCTTTTATGTTTATATTTGTAGATAGATAGCTACAAAAGTTTAAATAATGATTCTCATACACACTTTACACAGCCTAAAACACAGCAAACGATTCTTTACTCTTCTTTTCTTCTCCATTGGAAAAGCTAAGAACTAGAAATAAATCAACAAACTGATAAAACGTACATAAACGTACCTAACGTACTTGATATAATATATGAAATAGAAAGTATAACTAGTAAGATACAGATGTTTCAAACAAGTAAACTTTGCCAAACTATGTACCGCCATCAAAGATTGCTATTTTACTTGATTGCAGTTTAAGGAATGTTTGCGGCGGCGCGGCGCTAAATACTATAAATATTCATGTGAGTTTAAAATTGTCCGTTCACGATTATAAATAAATTGTAGTCTATTGTAGTCTGTTTATTGTTATGACGAGTTGAATTCGTCAGGTTATATTCGCGGTTTTGAAATTAAAATATGTATGTTTGCTATTCATACTATACAGTTCATACAATAATAAAACTTTTATAAATATAAGTATTATACTACACAGACTTAAAAATATATCGACGATGACGTTTCCATGATAATTCTTAGATAAGCATTTCTTGAACACGCCTTAGAATACAGTCAATTACGGGTAACCTTTAAAACCACATTACAAATGAAAACTTTACAACACTAACCCCGATGAAAGCGTTTTACTAAAAGGGTTTCACTTCAACTTGGTCGAGCAACTGTCAATATCAACCCTTCGAATGCCTACGATGGGAAAAAGAAAATAGCCTTGAAGGATGTCGGTACCCTCCTGGTAATAACTGTCGTGCCTGGGCCCTGGCTGACATTTCGCACAGGGTCACCAAGAGCTTCGTTTAAAAAAGTCGTGGTCATGTTTTGTGGTATCGTCTATCGGGGATTATTCTTGAAGTCACTCTCTAATTCTTATTATAAAATCCAGTTGTTCTTTTCGTTGCTATTACAATGAATGAGAAAATATGAATACAGATAAGCGTATGATTTAATAAATGATAACTTAATATAAGTACGTAGGACGTAGCTTTCAAATAAGAAGTTGTTAACTCGGATATCTTTATACGTCCGCTCTAAAATATTGCAATCAACGCATCCATTTAGTTTAAATGTATAGTCTAAATGTCCATCCATTTAGTTTAAATGTATAGTATATCTACAACGGGGCTAATTCTCGATGTTTCACATAAATATAGGAAAATAATAGGATGTCCATCTTCTGTCCCTTTTTAATAGGTATCTAAAGGCAAAATGATGGAAGAACTTAAATTAAGTATTAGAGCTTGTCATCGAGAATTAGCCCCGTTGTAGATATACTATAGCAGCAGTTCTAGTTTTATACTTATTTATTAGCGTTTGCGCTTACTTAGTTTAATTAAAATCAAAACCAAATTAAAAGTTTTATATTTTTTCAAAGATGCGTTTAAGAGGTTTTTCAATGTTATTATTATACTATTCCGCTTGTTAAATTAACATGCAATAACCATATTATATAAAAACAAAGCAATGTTAAATAAAACTGCACGATCTTTATCATTAAGACAATGTTTTATTTAGTTTGTGGTTCTCCATGCTTTCATGGGGAGCAAGACATAAAGTTCAATTAAACCTATATTATGTTAGAGAGGGCTGATACCCTAAATCATTTCTAAATAAAAGAATCTACAAGTTTTCTCACAATAATTTACGAGTAGATACACTAATCTAACATGGAACCCATCCATTATAAAAATACTTAAATTTTATTATCAATTACCGAATACTATTTAACAAATTTTTTTATAGAGATAGAGCTTGTGATGTTCTTGATTCCTTCCTTAATATTTATTTCCTTTAGTTCCTTTTTTAATATTTATGAATTTATGTCTACTGCTCTGACCGTGTGTCAATTTGGTTATTATCTTCTAGTAAGCTAGATAGCTTCTCCATCGCCAGCGCTTGCCGCTCGAAAGCAGCAGTTTGGTTGGCGGCTTCACGGTGAAAGGTTTCCGTGTGTCGGTCCAAAGCTATTACTATGCGTTCCAAAGCTGTAGTCTGATTTGAAATATGTCGCTGCATGTCCTCTTTTTGTTGTGCCAAAGCTGCAACTTGGTTTGCAGTTGGTCGTTCCAATGTTGATGTTTGGTTGGCAACTTGCCGTTGTATAGCTTCAGTCTGTCTGTCCATAGCTGCAGCTTGGTGTACAATAGCTTCAATTAGTCGTTCTAGTAATGAAGCTTGATTTGCAGCTATTCGTTCCAAAGCTGTAGTTGGTTTGTCGTTCGATGCAGTTTGACGTTCCAACGCTGCAGTTATCTTATCGCTAGAATTAGCTATGAAAAATAAAAGCATATTACATTTCGATTATTGCGCTTTGCGTTATTTTCATCAACGTTATCTTGTAGATTTTAAAGCCTCTGTTATATATAATTTCTACTTGTAATGAAATAAAAGCCAAGACCAATGGCTTCACGTTTCTTTTAAAGCTAGGAATCATTTCACTTTTCAGACATTGAAGCGAGTAAGCTTTAAATGTTCTAGCTAAACTGGGAGAGTGCATTATCTCCGAAAATAATCTTATTTTTAATAGAACTCTGAATTTTATGTAACAGTCGATAGGATCAATCATAAGAATAAAATCTTCCCAGTAAATACTAACTAAAATTAATTAAGACGAAGCAGAACGACGGCGCTCTCAGTATATCCTAAACGCACTTGGGAACATCGTTCGGATCTTTGCAAATGTCCAAGGATTTTTGCAAAGACCTGGTTTTCAACTAATCCTACAAAATTATACAAAGATTATATTAGATTTGGGTTTAGTACCATGAGGTAGACTGAAAACCTGTAACTAAGTGCATTAACAAACGTATAGCTATTGATCAACTTACTTTTTGCGTAGCTCTAACCATACTCGTTTTGATTTGTATGTATCAAATGAAATGCGGGTAGCTCTGCACTAGATCAGTCATTGTCGAGATCCTTGAGAAATGCTTGGACCAGCAATAGACGTCTTTCCGCTAAGATGGATGACGATAAAATTACAACTGGGAGACCACCAATACATAGTGAATTGATGACATACCAATAATCGTTTTCACATCTTCTATCGCTGATTTCACCACATTCTCTGCGGTTTCATAATGCTTGCAGATGTAACGTCGAGCAGATGTGCAATCGGTAAGCACGAGTGCAAAAGTGTCGACTCTAAGACGTCCGCAGCGATTCTCGTTGTTCAAGCCTGAATTTGGCTGGTCATCGTCCCACTTATGGTAAACATTGACGATGGGGCGCCCTGCAAGCATAAATAAAGTTGAAAAATACAACAAAAGATGTAACAAAACAATCAAAAAATCAAAATTTACTTACGGAAAATATACTTCATACGTGGTTAAGACAAAACAAAAATTTGAAGTGATCAAGAATATCCATCTTTAAAATTATTGTTGTACATTAAAATTTTCTTTGCTGACTGTACTATAACCCACAAGCAATAGCAGTATGACTTCAGCGCATGGAAAACATTTTGAAAATAATAGCATAATTTGTCGACACATCCCTCCCAAAATGCGTCGACGAATTATACTAGAACAATATGTGAAACTTAATGAAAGCTTTATAAAAAACTAACCGTCCACAGTATGGTAATCTTTTAGAATTGATAAATCAGAATATCCAGCATTTATGAACATTCCATTATTTGTACCAATACCCAGCACACTCACGACTTGTTTGAATTCTTGTTCGTTTTCCGGGTGGAACAGCAATGCTCCTTCTAATTGGCATGTAGATCTGGCATCAGCCCACGTGGCGTCTTCTTGGTGAAACTTATAGAAGCTACGAGTTGATTCTACATAGGTATAGTCCGTTCGAAAAGCATCTGAAAGTAGTTTAGTTTTGTTTTTTGATCTCATTAATATCTGTAAGTATTTTTCAGTATTTTTTACAATTGGTGACCAGACTCTATGAACGGCGGCAGGCAAGTGGAAGTAAATTAATCAAGAAAAAAATATTACATAATTAAAAAAGAAATGCACATCTCTGATATACCCACGTTTTCCTTTCCTACAAGAGTGCAACAATCATCATTATTTTATGCTTTGTACGTTTTAATATTTCAATCGATACTTTCTTCTTCTAATCTATGTCTTTGGAATTCTTCTAATCATTGAATTGATTTGAAGCTTGAAAATTGAAATTGGTTACCCAAATTTATGACGTAGGCATGAGCAATCAATAAGAAGGTGTTAAAATAACTGGCCAAGCACGTGTCGGACCACGCAAAGTGTAGGGTTCCGTAGTTTCCTAATATGCAGAAATATTTGAATATTCAAAGTGCTAATAATTGCAATCTAATAGGTAGGATTTCGAGGCACATCCGAACAGCATCTAGTCGCTCGCGCTAATGAGCGCGGCTGCCGCTCTATTTGTTACATCGACTACCCGCGCGCAAGCCCCGCAGGGCCATAAGCACCGTGGCGCGGCGCGCTTTATTCGAAATTCAAAATAGTTTTATTCGAATGTTTCGAATGTTCTATTGGCAACTCGCGATTGTTACACATTTAAAACTGACTGGTAAATAAGGTAAATAGGCTATGAAATTATTTTCCTACCTAATCATATATTTTTTTTATCGCAATCTTTTTACTGTTCTAATACCTACTTAAAATTTACTGCCTACAAAGACGGACTCCATCAAGTCATTTTCTATGATACTTGTACTGAATTTCTTACTTAGCACAAGTATATTTTAAAGTTGGTATTTTATTCGTTAACCTGTCAAGCCTACTTATTTCACTTTTTTTTTACTTTTCTCGTACTTAAATTTACTACATAGACAGTTTAAACCTTTATCAAAGTATTTTTTTATGATATTTGTACCGAATTTCTTACTGGTGATATATTATTTGTTAACCTGTAAAGCCTACATGATGTTGATAGTTTTCCTTTTAAATTCATCATATACATTACTACCGTGAATTTTTTGACATTTCCAAATACAACGGTTTCGCTGGTAGGGGGGGGGGGAAACTTGACTCTAACAAAAATAAGCACTTAAAATATTTCTGAAACGTAAACTAGCATCGAAAAAAGGTTTTAGCAAACCCCCATTATTTTTTTAAACCCTATCCAACAATACCTCACACCATAAGGTAATCGTGAATTTAAAAAATAACTTCCACTTCACGTGTACCAGAGGAACCCTAAAAAAATTTTTTTTAAGATTTTATTCTTTAGCTTTGACGGCATAATTAATTATGTCCATGCCAAATAACAGCCTTCTAACATTCATCAAAATATTTTTCTATGATATTTGTAGTACCAAATTTCTTACTTGTACTAGTACTTTTTATAAGTTGGTCTATTATTCGATAACCTGTAAAGCCTACTTGATGTTGATAGTTTTGCTTTTAAATTCATCATATACACTACTACCATGATTTTTTTCACGTTTCCATATACAACGGTTTCGCTGGTAGAGGGGGGGGAAACTTGACTCTAACATAAATAAGCACTTTAAAACGGAATATTTCCAAAACTTTCACTAGCATCGAAAAATGGTCTTAGCAAACCCCCATTGTTTTTAAAAGACCTATCCAACGATACCTCACACTATAAGGTAATCGTGAAAAAAAAATAACCCCCTCTTGACGTGTACCAGAGGAACGCTAAAATTTTTTTTTTTAAGATTTTATTCTTTAGCTTTGTCGGCATGATTCATATGTATATCCATGCCAAATTACAGCTTTCTGGTACTAAGAGTCTCTGAGCTAAGCCGCGGACAGACAGACAGACAGACGGACATACCGAAACTATAAGGGTTCCTTTTTTACTACGGAACCCTAAAAATGGATTCAAATTTTTATGCAAAAACCTTTTTTTTAGTTACTTACAAATTAGTATTTAGACTAAGAAGAATTAATAAATCGACTGAGTATCACCATTTTTACATTTTTGGATCCAACATTTGGGATCCATAAATTCAAAAGTACTATTTGAAACGAAAATTCAAAAAACACAGTTTTATGTAAGTAACCCATGTGAATAACAATATCCCACCGATATGCGAATCACCGATAATAGAAGGGGGCGTTTGTCTTATGGACACTATTCTAATAATGATGAACACAAAGGAATCTACTTGAAATCTATATACTCGTATTGATATCTTTTAAGATTTTAGTTTTCACTTACAACATGACCGCTCCGTAGCCCGTTATTCGGAGTCTAAACAAAAACGATCAATTCGCAATTCGAAACTATTCAGCGAAAACCTCAAGATGAACCAACAGCCAGTAACTACAAAGGAGTCCCACTCCTTATATTACAGTACGAGAGCTAAATGCTGTAAGTTGTCGCTTTTGCTCACTGGTATAAGATTTTTTTTTTATTACTAATATACCTAGTTAATAAAAGTTCAAAAAATCGGCGCAGATGTTGCAAAAAATATACTTATAGGGTATTGAAAAAATAAAAATAAAAAAAACGTGCGGAAAAGCAAATTATCTTAATAACAGTAGTTCAGAGACTTACCTATGAAACCAATTTCACAAGCAGCAGTGCTGAGTATTAAAACAATAAGCTGCAGTGCCATCTTCGTAGAATAAATTATTTGAATTTAAATTAAATACAGGAGTCAGTGCTGCACAGCACAAGAGCTGGTAATAGAATCAATGCTTTTCCAGAGGAGCCCCTTTTATATAAATTCCTGGAAGCAACTTTTTCAGGAAAATACTACTTGTAATTATAGAACCATTTATCATTAATCAGTAAAACTATTAACATAATATATGGATTTAAATGGAAATAATTGATGTATATAGAAATAAACCGTCCATAAGATGTGGTTTTCCGCAAGTTGTTTTGCACGAGAACTAGTACGATTTTAATTTTATGTTTTTTTTTTATAATTATTACGAAGTTTATAAAACCCCCAGTTTTCCTGTAATAAGCCCTTACCTAATATGAATATCATCCAGCGTAAAAATCAATTTTTTGCTTTAGAAACCTAAAAATACCGTAGAGAGATGTTTTTAGGTATTTTTTTGTACATTTTTAGTTATATGTAACTGTGTTAAATAAATAAATAAACAAACACTTTGTATCTTATCGTTTATCATTATTATATTATCAGTTTATGTATCTTATTTTAATTATGGGGGTAATCAAATTAATGTATACTCTGTTGGTAACCTAATAAATAAAATAAAATAAATTATTTCACCAAGCAGCAGACACACAACAAAGGTAGCCCAGATGCAGAAACGAAAAAAAAAATCACTTGAAACGAAAAAACAATTATTCACACGAATATTAATGTTAATGAATTTCTATTTAAATGTCAACGAAACATTCACAAAAAATAAACGAAAAATTTCATTTATTAAATTAAAATTTTATAAAATTTAATTTATATTGTATAGTATTTAAGTACATTCATTACACATAAATTAAAGTACATTATTCTGCTATAAAAAAGTAACATGTAAAATTTTTAATTTAAGATTTTAATCCTTATCATTTATCAATTGATTGTCGACTTTACAACCTAATTATTATTACTTAGTTACTTTATTACTTATTCTAATCACACATTTATTCTATTTAACAAAGTTTAGTTTTTGTCTGTTGGACAAAATCCTGTCCCGAAAAAAAATTGTTTTATTGTAGAGTGTGATACAGGATCTCAAAATTTAAATATTATATTTCAATCGCTGTAAGTGAAATGACCAAATTATAATAATAAAAATATATTGCAAGTTCGGGTTCAACCTTACAACAACAACAAAATAATGAAGAATATGAAAAAGTACAAACGTATTGTTCTTTATAAAAACCAATTTACAAAAACAAATCCAACAATTGAAAAATTGAAGTGATACTTAGTTTTTTATTTTATTTTACATTAAATTATTTAAACATACGACTGATTAGTATAAAGGGCGGTTTTAATACTTCTTTTCATCATAATGATCTACTGCCCTGACCGTATGTTGATTGCGTTGTTCTCTTCTTCTAGACTAGTAAGCTTCTCCAGCGACTGCGCCTGCCGCTCTAAAGCTGCAGTCTGTTTGGCAGCTTGTCCGTCTAAAGATGTAGCTATTCTTTCTAATGCTGCACCTATTCTATCACTAGAATTACCTGTGGAACAGAAAATATATTTATTTAAATTATCAGCCTCCAAATAGACTACTTGTAATGAAATATAAGCAGACCAACGGCTTTACATTGTTGCTTTAGAAGCAAGGAGTCTTCTCACTTTTCGGACATTCAGGTTTTAAATGTCCTTGGGGGGGGGGGGACTAGATCACAGAATTATAGTTATTTTTACAGTCCCCCACCGGGATCTAACCTGAAACTTCCGTACTGGAATCCTGGTGTGGAAGCTCACTTACACTAAGGTAATTTTGGGTAATGATTGCGATAGACTGGTAACCTGTCACAAGGTGCACTAAGAAACTTAAAGATTAGATAACTCTTGGTGTAAGTCGAACCACGTCTTAAGGAACAGCGAATTAATCAATGAGAATGAAGCGAGCAGCATTAGAAAAGTAATAATTACGTTTCTAGAGGAAATCCTTCCTTCAGCAACAGACCTCTTTTGGCTGGTGTGGCTAATATTACATACAACCTCTCGAGAAACAAAAAAAATGTAACGAATAGGCAATAAATCTCGAACCAAATGACGCCACAAGAGTATATACCAAATGGACACTATTGGATAAAAAAAACATAAAAAAATCATCTGAAATTTGTTTAACCAGTGAAACGTCTTGTGATAGCATTCAGCTCCACTTGTGTTCCCTGTTGATGACATACCAATAATCGTTTTCACATCTTCTATCGCTGTCATCACCACATTCTCTATAGATGAAGATTGCTTGCAGATGTAGCGTCGAGGAGATGTGCAGTCGGTAACTACGAGTGTGAAAGAATCGGCCCTGATACGTCCGCAACGATTGGCCATGGTTGAATCTGGCTGCCCTTTGTCCCACACATTGAAAACTTGACTGATGGGGCGTCCTGTAATTACACAACCAAGTTGAAAAATACAACCTGCGATAACGATACCGACAAGACAATCGAAACATCTACATTTTTAGGGTTCCGTAGTAAAAAAGGAACCCTTATAGTTTCGGTCTGTCCGTCTGTCTGTCTGTCTGTCTGTCTGTCCGCGGCTTAGCTCAGAGACTCTTAGTACCAGAAGGCTGTAATTTGGTATGAATATAAATATGAATCATGCCGACAAAGCTGAAGAATAAAATCTTAAAAAAAAAATTTTTAGGGTTCCTCTGGTACACGTCAAGTGGGGGTTATTTATTTTTTTCACGATTATCTTATAGTGTGAGGTATCGTTGGATAGGTCTTTTAAAAACAATAGGGGTTTGCTAAGACCATTTTTCGATGCTAGTGTAAGTTTCAGAAATATTCCGTTTTAAAGTGCTTATTTTTGTTAGATTCAAGTTTCCCCCCCCTCTATCAGCGAAACCGTTGTATATGGAAACGTGAAAAAAATCATGGTAGTAGTGTATATGATGAATTTAAAAAAAACTCTTAAAATCAAGTAGGCTATACAGGTTATCGAATAATACACCAACTTATAAAATGTACTTGTACAAGTAAGAAATATGGTACTACAAATATCATAGAAAAATATTTTGATGAATGTTAGAAAGCTGTAATTTGGCATGGACATACATATTAATTATGCCGTTAAAGCTAAAGAATAAAATTAAAAAAAAAATTTTTTTTTTAGGGTTCCTCAGGTACACGTGAAGTGGGGATTATTTTTTAAATTCACGAATACCTTATGGTGTGAGATATCGTTGGATAGGGCTTAAAAAAATAATGGGGGTTTGCTAAAACCATTTTTCGATTCTAGTTTATATTTCAGAAATACTTTAAGTGCTTATTTTTGTTAGAGTCAAGTTTCCCCCCCCCCCCCTACCAGCGAAACCGTTGTATTTGGAAATGTGAAAAAATTCACAGTAGTAATGTATGTGATGAATTTAAAAGGAAAACTATCAACATCATGTAGGCTTTACAGGTTAACGAATAATATATCAACTTATGAAATGTACTTGTACTACTAAGAAATTCGGTACAAATATCATAAAAAAATACTTTGATAAAGTTTAAACTGTCTATGTTGTAAATTTAAGTACGAGAAAAGTAAAATAAAATAAGTAGGCTTGACAGGTTAACGAATAATATACCAACTTTAAAATGTACTTGTGCTAAATAAGAAATTCAGTACAAGTATCATAGAAAATGACTTGATGGAGTCCGTCTATGTAGGTAGTAAATTTAAGTAGGTATGAGAACAGTAAAAAGATTGTGAAAAATTAAATCATAACATCATTTACTAAAATAATTTCATAACCTATTTAATACTAGCGGTCCGCCTGCTCGCGTTGTGTAAGATTTTCCCGTGGGAATAAGACTTTATCCCGTAAAAAGTATCCTATGTGTTATATCAGGGTACAAACTATCTCTATTCTAAATTTCATCCACGAAAGAGTAAAAAACAACCATCCATACATCCCTACTTACAAAATTTTGGGTTTATAATATAAATAAGGAATTTTTTTATCATTACTTATTAGCTCCGTGTGCTAACTTCTGCATATTAGGCAAGTACGGAACCCTACACTTTGCGTGGTCCGACACGTGCTTGGCCAGTTATTATTAGTTTAAATTCAGGAAAATAAACTTTTGAATATGTGATGAATATAAGAAATGTAAAGGTTGCCAAGAAAAAACCGGTTCCTCTGAATACCAACTAATTATTTTTTTATCAGCACTCTTCCTTTTTGTTTATGCGCGCACGATTATTCTAACTACATAAATAAAACTTGATTGCATTGCCAGACTCAATTCATAACAAAATGTTAACAAGGTTTAGATATATATTGAGTTTTAAAATGTATTCAAATTAATAATTATAATAATAGTTTATTTATCTTCCCACAAGTAAAAACTTACGCACATAACAAATAACGTTAGAAAGCAAAGTTATGACTTGCTGTTGTGGGAGATCTGGCGCCTAAACTAGGAAATATCCTGTATTTTAGGTCACCAGGACCCATTAAACGTGCTTTAAGTAATATGTCATAATTAAATATAATCTTCTAAAAACTTACCGTCCACGGTCTCATACTCCTTGAATTTAGCTAAATCTGAAAATCCAGCGTTTAAGAACATATTATGATTATGTCCAACACCCAGCACACTCAGAACTTGTTTGTATTCGCGTTCGTTTTC